>CM035094.1:23065937-23409071 GCA_020205505.1 Panax japonicus
CTCTCATATTTTTGGATGATCCTTCTATATATCTCTTTCTATTAATATGGTTGAATTTCCTTAAAGTCTAGATAAAGATAGTTTTTAAGTCTAGGTTTAGGATATTATATGTATATGCATACATATATTCTATTTTCTAAGCAGTATATGCAATGGCAGAAGATTATTAAGTGCATGGTGGTTGAATGCCATAATACGAGTATTTACACTTTCTATTTAATTTTGGGTCCATGCTGATTTAATGCCGAGTTAAATATTTCTCAACTCAGCTTCTACAACTCAGAGAAATTAAAATAAATAAAAAGAAAATGAAAGAACAAGAACAAGAACACTTGATCAAAAGGTTGATGCAATTGCAATTTACTTAATTTAATTTCTCGAATATATTTATTTTGACCACATTTTTCAATCGATGAGTACTCAATAAGCGTAGAAGAAAAAAAAATCCAACTTAATAAATAATTAAATATATGTATGCTGCTAATTTCTATATCTAACTATATATATATAATAATTTAATTACCTACTATACACCATCTCTAATTAATATTGGTGATTCAAAATCATCTAGATTTTGAATCAACAATAATTCTCAACACCAATATTAATAATTATATCTTAAGATTAATTTGACATGCAAAGAAATTAAGAAGAATAAAAGAAAATTGGTACATGAACTAACTAACTAACTAACTAACTAACTATATATATATATATATATATATATATATATATATATATATATATATATATATATATATATATTCCCAAATTAAGCTCCAACTTAAGTAATTAAGCTCGCTAGCTAGCTATCGCTTGTTGTGCAGTGGATTTGATCCTGTGGGAACTTTTCTCTTCCCGGACTCGAAACCCGTAGCTACCGGAACAATATTTACATCAGGGTGAAAAACTTGTACCTTTCTAGCAGCAGCTGGGCTGGGAAAATGGCCCCGGACCGGCCGGATGGCGCAAATCCTCGACGGATAAGTAGTAGTAAGGAAGAGGAGAGAGAAAATCATGAAGAGGAAAAAATGAAAGTGATTCATTTTTTTTTCTTTTCTTAATTTTGAAGAATGATATATGAGAGAATGTGTTGAGAGAGACTTAGAATTAAGGATGGGCAACTTGCAGGTGGTTCTTATTATGGATCGAGATATATATGGTTGGTTGGTCCATGTTTTCTGCGGTAATTTTTTATTTTTTATTATTGGTTTTGCACCGTTGGATCTGACTGCATGATTCGATGAATAATACTCCAATTCGCTTTTGATCATTTTTTTTTAATTTTAGATTTTGGTATCAGTTGGGTCAAACCTGGGATGATAGGCAATTCAATTCAATTTGGGACGGTGACCAGCAGCATAAGTTTAGAAGTCAAGTTTCCATGCATGACCAAAATTACCCTCCTGTCTAAACCAAAAAATTATGACGGTGCCACCTGTATATTGGGGGTATTTTCGGCATCAATAAGTCTAGGCCGACCTTTTTATTGGACCGGAAAATTAGATATTTTTAATTTTTTTGTTTTGTTTTTCAAGTTATTCTCAAAAAATATATAATATTTATTCTAACTAAATTTTTTACATAATATATAATTTTAAATATAATTTAAATACATATAAAAAAAATATTATACAATTTCCGTTCAATAAAAAGGTCCGTGTAGAAGTACTCTTTGGGCATTGAGACGTCAAAGTCAAATGCCGACTTACATACTCCATTAGGCTGGTTGAAACTAATCTATATAATAATAGTTAGCATTAACCAGTCCTTACGGATGTTCCACTAATCAATTGACTAAAAACATTAAAATTGAAGTAATAACATATACATACACGGACAACCCACTGGATATGGTATGTATGTATGAAAGAAAAAGTCAAAGGGATGACTTTCTAAACTCTCCTCCGACAGCCGTAATACAGTTGTTGAAGTTAGAAAGTCAGCGCAAAATTAAGGGTGTTTTATTTTGTCTATCATAAATATATGAGCTCTTCTATGCGAAAATAAAAATTGAATATAAAATTATAAAATGAACAAATAGTTCGGATTCGATTTGTATTCGTTCGATAAAAAAAGCGATTCGAGCTCGACTCAAAATATAAATGAGTCAAATATGAGCAAATTTTAAAATTTGATAATTTACTCGAACATCCTTAAATTGTAATTTTCTATTGATATTCGGAACATATTCGTTCGAAAAGTTCAAACTGCTCAGGCTCGATTTGAGATCGTGCTCGACTCGGTAGCTAAACGAACTTCAATTAAACCTTATTTTATAGTCGATAAAATTTATAAACCAAATCTGAGCAACTCAATACTCAACTCAACTCAACTCGATTCATTTACACTCTTAATTGAATATGAGTATTTTATAATTTCACCTATTTATATTTTGGGGCCAAAATACAAATAGATAAAATTGTAAAGCATTTATATCCAATTTTCATGTCCACCAATTATCATGTTGGCATAAAGTTTTTCTGAAGATAAATACGTACTCCATATGCATTTTAATTATTTTGTGTTGAAGAAATGAAATGGAAGAAAAAATGGAATGTAATAAAAAAATATTATTTTATTGAATAAACTGTTTCAATTTAATAAAATTTTATTTTACTTTCTTGATTTTTATTTCATGCGGAAGATGACTGAATAATATTTATTTTAATAGAATGGATGGATGTAACAATTATGTCATTCTATCTAAGATTGTAAATCAACGTACAATTCAAGTTCGATTCGGGCTCAATTCAAAAAAATATGAGTAAGATTCAGATTCGTTAATAATATAATCTAAATCTGACTGAGCACTAAAAATAGTTCGAATTAAAATACGAGTAGAATCTGAGTAAAGTTAGTGGTTGTTTGATAAAACTGAATATTGAAAAGTTATGAATGTATAAGAAAATTTGAATGAGCTGAATGGTGTAGAAAATCTGAATACGAAATGAAATGATGTATTTGATAATTGTATGTCTAAAACATATGAATACGTGTATTATCCTATTATTACCTTATGGGTTGTTATGAATAAATTTATTATATAATTATAAATAAGCAATGTTATCTAAGAAAAAGTAAATATAAACTTTTGAACAATCTTTGATGATGTATACTATTAAAAATATAATTTTAGGAATAAAGCACAAAAAATATTAATAACATTCTATAGTACATAAAATCAAAATAAAAAATTACAAAAATATTCATTAAATTGGTTATCCAAATTTTTGTTAAACAAAAATCAAAAACAATTTGTACATAACAAAATTTGTTTACAATAATAAACAAGATGAATATCGAATGTAAATTTTAATTGTCTATGAGAGAATGCAAGTAAAAATATTATTCAATATTACTTTTTACTCATTCAACCATAAATTTTTGGATGAATCAGTTAGACACATTCAAAGCTTAAAAATTGTTAAACAAAAGCTCTGAATGATTTATTCGTTCAGATTCAGATTTATTCACTCATTCAGAAGTAAACAAATAATCCTTTATACTCAACTCGTTTTGGATCTAAACTATTCGAATTCTTGATCATAATTTGATACATACTCGATTGATACATATTTGAATATATATATATATATATATATATATATATATATATATATATATATATATATATTTGATACATTCGCTTATAATATATTCACAATTTAATAAAATTAGAATAATTAGTTATTATTCATTATTTTTATTTTTAATTATATTTTTTTATTCGTAAAGTGTGATTGTAAATATATTTTCTAATTTCTAAGTAAAATAATAAGTTCAATTGGTAATTTATGTATTATAAAACTACTTATTATGTGGAGACTTGAATTCAAAGTTTGCGAATATTTTGAATGTAATTTGATCGAGTCTGATCGAATTCGAGTAATGAATATTGGACTTGAGTCGAATCTGAATAAAAAATTTCAAATGCAATTCGAATCTGAGTTGAATTCAAATAAAAAATTAATCTTCTCAGTCGAATCCGAGTAAATCTCTGTTTGCTTTAGTTCGACTCGTTTACACCCCTAAGAATATCACACCACCCACTACCACCAACCATCAAATATACACCTTTAAGATGCTAAAAATCATTTCATTCCTTACTCCATTCCATTATTTCAATTCAAATATAACATAAGTTTATTTGTAAAAATTAAAAATAATTCAACTTTAGTACATCAAATACAACTATCGTATATTAGCTATATAAATTCATATTGATTTTTTGAATTTCAACATTTCACAAAAGTGTTGACTTGAAAAAAATAATATTAATTTTGAAAATAGATTTGCTTACCCACATTCATTTGTACATTTTGGCTAAATGTTTGAATTGAAGCCAACTAGGACCTTTTAGTACCCACCCTTCCTCCAAGTTTTACCTCAACATAAGTCAGTTCAACAATGTTACTACCACATAAAAAAAGTTCACATAATACTCACATACACATATGTATTGTGACGCCCCCAAAATAGGTATACATCACCCATTCTGAGTCGTCAAATACATGGTACAGAAATAACTACAATTTTATTAATACAACATAAAAATTGTGAGTTTAAATACAAATATTATCATCTAAACAATATCCACACTCAAATAACTCAAATAAGTTCTCATTACAATTATTAATACACTATTTTACAGAATAGTGAGGACTACTAGAATAACTTCTAGAACCATCATTCCACACCCCGACTAGTACTCGCTACATTCTCACCTCCTGAGAAAAAAAATGGAACAACAAGGAAAAAGGTGAGCTTAACTAGCCCAGTAAAGAACATTATGACTAAGATAATATAGAACAAATTATCGTTAGTCCTCAACAGGAAAAAATCTAATAGAATACAATAGACAACCAGTTTTAAATCAATCTTTGCAGCGGAAATAATAATTCATTAGAAAAGTTAAGTAGAGAATGCAAACTACTATCTTCTATATATGAATTTAATAGTTCATCGTCGATATTTATCCCTGTAACATCAATCAATATATATCTGGAATCAAATATTCATCTTTGCACTACAGGCCAAAGATATTCATCAGTTGGTCATGTTCATCTAAACACATGTTCATCTTTGCACTACGGGCCAAAGATATTAATCAGTCGGTCATGTTCATCTCAACACCTGTTCATCTTTGCACTACGGCCCAAAGATATTCATCAAGAAATCATTCATCTTTGCACTACAGGCCAAAGATATTCAGTAATATCATCATTTAGGACTGAGGATGATGAAACATATTTTAAAGAAAACGAATCCAGTGAAACAAAAGAACAAGTATTAAGGATTCGTACTTTAAATAATTCAGTTCAAAAATAATTCATAAATAACCAGATTGGAGTAAAATTCAAGAATGAAGATCAAAACATAAATCCAATCAAAGATAAGAATCATAACAGACAATCTTGGACACAGAAAAGAAAATTTAATTTTCTTATGAATAGTGTCGTATTCGTGAATAGTGCCGTATACATGAATAGTAACTCCGACCTCAAAAGATAGATTTTTCACACAAAAAAACATCATCACGCTTCGTGAATAGTACTCGTGAATAGTAACTCGTGAATAGTAACTCATGAATAGTAGCCCTGACATAAAAAGTTCCAAATTTGATAAAAATTTCCAACCAATATTTCGGCATAATGATATTGAAGAAATAAAATCATTTTCGAATAAAATAACATCCCTTACCTCAGAAAGAATATTACTTCTGACTGAAATACTGGATATAGTGCTAAAAGAACTTGCACCTTATAGCAATACTCGAAGTACTAAAATACTCATAAAAATACCCTCGATATTATAGAGAGAAAAGGAGAGAGAAATTTGTAGTTTCTGGTATGATTTTCAATTCTAACATAAGCACCTTATTTATAGGAAATTGCTTAGAACACCAAAGCAGAAAATTGAATATAATAATATTATATATAAATAAAATTCATACGCCCACATCTTGAATCTGAATTCAGCCACCATGCACATGTTAAAGATGCCCACAACATATAAAAAACGTTTTTATTAATAAAAATAAATAAAACTTCCAAAAATCAATTATTTCGGAACTTCAGAACTTCAATAATTCATAATAAATAGCCCTTTTATCAGAAAATTCGAATGTCGCGACTTTTTATAGGAAATTCAATTATCTACAACTTTACAGAAGAAAGTTTTTCAAAATTACAAACAGAAATTGACCGAAATCCACATACGGACGATTTTACAGGCTATAATCAAATTTCAGTCAAGAAATAGGGTCCGCCGACACACAAAATATGTGTTAATCATTTAATGCAACAAAAATACTTTTTCTTCTCATATACTCATATATCTCACATTCATTGTAAAAATTTCATCATTAATATATTATTAAAATAATATATTTAAATGAATTATTTTATCAGAAAAAGATAAAATATTAATTTTTAACAATTGTCACATTAAAAAATTTCTCCATCTATATCCACATAAAATCAATATTTCCTTCATCATATAAATTAATAATTAATTATTCACAAATAATATTACAGAATCACAGTACTGACAACCAGGCCGTTCCCAGGAAAAAAGGGGGCTTTCCAATAAGAATTTCTCCTTACTGGCGCGCAATTAGGTGACCAAACCTCTCCTTAGATAGGACTTTTTAAACATTGCCAATAATATTTTCTAATACTATTATTCAGATAATATGAATTATTGCTTCGATAATGGAAAATACTGTGTAGTGATAATTATTGAAACAACAGTAATATAAAATATCAACGCAACAATTATTGAATCAATAAAATAAAATACTGAACAATAACTATTGTAACAATTATTGAGTAGTGCCTTCTTACGTAAAAATCAATAATTGGTGCAATACCTTGTGCTACTGTGCAACAACGCGTATTACTGTGTTTTAACCACCGGGTATTCCAACAGTATTAACGGTAACAACTACGCCGTTATTTATAAACAACTCATACTTGTCTTTTTCTTCATCCAATCGCTTTCCGTTATGGGGACCACAAAAGACTGCGCCGTCGTACGAATATTCCCCGACAGCAAGAATATTCCACGACCAAACGAATATTCCCCGACAAAAATAAATATTTTATAACCACCTGTTTATTTTAAAATATTCGCGCATTTTACTCATAACTAACCACATTAATCAATTCAACCCTTATTATTTCAAAATAATAAATAGAGAAAATTCTATTTTATTAAAAAAATCGAGGTCTTACATGTATACTGTGGACCTTCCCCCCGCCTGACATGTGTAGCCCACAAATATGCATACGTGTGTATGTAACTCTTTTTATGTGATAATAGCATTATTTAAGACAGTTTTATAAGTGTAATTCTCTAGCGCCACATCTTGATTGATGTCCCATGCTGGCTCTCTCTTTACCTCTCTCTAATATATATACATATACATATATATACATATATATACATATACATATATATACATATATATGGGATTTCATCCACAACAACCGGTTGTTGGGGAACAACATCTTTTGGCCCAGCCGCTACAACCTGTACCGGCCTTAGACAATTTTTTTTATAAGCCGCTACAGGTTGTAGCGGCTGGGCCAAAAGGGGTTGCTCCCAACAACCGGTTGCTGTGAATGGATACCCTATATATGTGTGTATATAAATGGTAAATGAACTTAATTCCACTGAGTATTTGGGGGGCATTGTACTAGTCACATTGAAAGAAAATATGATAGCTAGGTAGGTAGATAGGATAGTACATGATCTTAAACAACAAGTACTTGATGGTGAGTAATTTTCACATTGAAAGTTTCTCTTAAATTCAAACCTCACCAATATTATTCAAACACCACATTAAACATCAAGTTAGGTACTTCGGTATTCACTTTGTGATTTGTCGGCATGGCACCACAATTTGTTTCAAATTAAATGCAATTTAGTAGTAGGAAATTGTGAACTGCCTATACCATATTACTTATTTCTTATACTCCTTGGCACATTTCTGAGTACCATCTTTTCATAATCATTAGTACGTAATCAGCACCAAATTAGCCACCATCACGTAAAATACCAAGTACAAAACAAAACATATGTGAAACTGGGCGTTCTATTGTCACATATTCTTAGCTCAAATTAAAGCCGACTGAAAAATTATTGCATTAGCTTATTCCTTATTGTAATGTCATTCTATATTTGCACCCTTTTTTAAAACTCTGGTTTTCTTTTCTTGTACATTCGATACCAAGGAATTAAAACAGAGGGTAGTTAGAAGAGAATTGAATAGTAGGTGGAGTTCAGAGAATATTGTGAAACTGTCAAATTTACTTGTGAGTTCTCCCATTTGAATTCTTGTCTTCTTGGTAAAGAAGTATGGTTGAATATTAAAACATGGATTATACCCTTATTCCCTTTACTTTAAATTCCCAAAAGGAGACATCAAACTTTTGAACTTTTGCGTTTGTTATATTTCGGCCACTAAATATTTTAAATCGATTACCATCGGCCAATACAGCGCTGACACGTAGAGAGAGATCACCTTCTGCGTGCGTATCGATACTGTATTAGTCAATTGAACAAAATTAACTTCATGTTAATTGTTAACCACCCCTCTCCAATTGAGCCCATGTATGGACTTTGAGAATTGAGCATGAGGGCGTTCTGGGTGGTAGTTCTACTCTTTTCCATTCATATATATTTTATACATGGTGGTGGATTGCCTTTATTGCAATTCTTGGTGGGTCAATAATAATTAAGGTTAAGATAGAAATCTCCGATCATTGTACATTGTCTCCCTTGTGCCTCCATCATTGCACTTCATGGAAGGGGTTGGGTGTAGCATTAACTATAACTCGTATTCATCTGAAAAATTTCATATAAATTGAAGCGTTCACATGAGTATGATGTCAGGGATTAGTGTTGCATTTCTTTGCCAATCAAGTTATTGTTGTCCAGTGGCGAAGCCAGAGGTTTTTAACAATGAGGTCAAAAGTATTGCTAAATTATAAAAAAATTGGCGGGGGTTCGGGGACAGCGCCTCCGAGACAATTTTTTTTAATACTCTATACTTTCGGGTGTGTATATATATATATATATATATATATATATATTATATTACAATGAAAATATAATGAGTAATAATATATGGTATATATACAATATATTGATTCATAATAAACTTTTTTAATCACAACTGTTCATAAGTAAGTAATTTATTATTTATTTTTAAAAATAATATAAATTAGATTATTATTTAGTTTAAAATATTATATATATATATATATATATATATATATATATATATATATTGAAAGGATATGAGTCATATATGATTAAAATTTGATTGACAAAGTTATAAATTTTAATTTGACCCCGTATAATAGAAAATTTATAAAATTTTAGTGGAGTCAATTTATATATATTATTTAAATTTTTTAAAATTATCTTATATTATAAAACAAATTTTTTTTCGAGTGGATCAATTGATCCCACAAAAATGACGTGACTTCGCCACTGTTGCTGTCCAACCTTTTATTATGGGGCTTTTGTATTCATCTTTATATGCCATGCCAAATATGAATTTAAATTTATCGGTACATCTCATATGTCTCATCTAGTGTCCCACCGAATCTATTTGTCACACTCCAAAAATAAGAGGTAAAAATCACTTTTTAATCATTGTGATTGTAGTATTTTAAGCAATTAGTCACTGTACTTTTAAAAAATTTAATTAGTCCACTGTATTTTTAAAAAATGTTCAATCAACCCATTCCGTCCAATTTTATAGACGGACGTCAAAAAATTGGGCTGATTTTCCTACGTGGCTATTGAAAAAATAAAATAAGTTATTTCCTACGTGACAAGCCAGTCATCCAAATTCTTAATACTATTGAGTCACTATACTTTAAAAAAATGCAATTGGCCCACTGTGGTTTTAAAAATATTTTTATGTTTAATTTTCTTTCTTTTTCTTTACCTAAATATTTATAATATGCATAATATTAATAAAAATTAATATTATAATATTTATAATATGTATGTTTTATTTTAAAAATACAAATAAAAATATTTTTATGTTTTAAAATAATTATAAAATTTTTAAAAATAAAAATATTTTTATGCTTTATTTTCTTTCTTTTTCTTTACCTAAATATTTATAATATGTATAATATTAATAAAAATGCTTTTTGCCAAATTAAAGATATCAGATTACACTCTATTCCTTTTCTCATTAAAATTAAAAAAAACATTTTTTTTAACACAAACAAAACATAAAAAATTCTCTTTTCTTTTTCTGGCATAAATTTTAAATTTCATTCATCTCTCTTCTTCTAAACTTTGAGAAGTACTTTGGGTCCATAAACAAATTACAGAGCATATGAGCATCATCAAGTAATGAAGAAGCTTTGGATGGTTAGGGTACTCTCTAAAACCATGGTTTATTGGGTTTGAGGTGTTGGACGTGAGGGATCCGTTCGGATCTGGTCTCCTTTAGATCTTGAACTGTTTTTCCGACATCTAGGTTCAGTTTTATGGGCGAGAATATGGAACCTATGATTTCGGTGGTTTGATTTTTGATTACACGGATGGCTTGATTCTGTGTGTTTTCGATCTGTCTTTTATGCTTTACTGCTTATCTATTTATTTTTAGATTGGATGTTTTCGAAGTTGTTGTTCTTATGTTCATATCTTCTTGTTCATGGGTGTCTAGATCTGTTTCCTATGTTACCTCTTCTTGTACATGGGTGTTTTGAATGGACGAAATATCTGCCATGTTCTGTTTTATGCCGTGATTGGTTGTTATGTTGGAATTTAGGATGGTCAAAGCGGTTCTGGAATTTAGAATGGAATATCTACCATGTTCTCCTCGTATTTCAAACAGAGCACCCAAAATTCCTCTCTCCATCTCTGTGTTACAAATCATGGGAGAGCCACACCTTAAAAGTTAGCTTTCCGTCTCTCTTTTACAAACCATGAGAGAGTCACACCTTAAAAGCTAACTATTAAGGTTCAAAGTCTCATACCATCGATGTCCTTGCAATTAGGTCATAACCTTTCCGTCTCTCTTTTACAAACCATGGGAAATCACCACCCTAACCGCACGATTGCAACCGGGAGGTAGTGGACGTCACCACCCTCACCGCACGATTGCAACCGGGAGGTAGTGGACGGCTTTGATTCCAATTGTTACAAACCATGGGAGAGCCAAACCTTAAAAGCTAGTTATTAAGGTCGGAGAACTCAAAGTTTATAAATACCCCACATCAAAGTCACATACCATCGATATGGGACACAAGTCTCATACCTTGCAATTAGAATCATAACACTCTCCTCTACTTTCCTTTATTGATTCTTCACCCTAACCATTCCATTGCATATTCCACCACTAATTTTCTCCTCCATTCAATTAGCCAACCATCTGAAGCAAACTATGATTTTCTTCTTAGACGCTTCCTCAGCTTCTTTAACTTGTGTTTGTTCATCTTTTTCTTCTTCTTCACGCTGTCAGCCCAAATCGTCCGGGAATCAACCGAAACAACATCTTCACCCACAGAGTGAACGAACCCGGTTAAAGAAATCGGCTTTTGAAAATCCCCGAATGGAAAGCTTGGGTAGAACTGTAACGAATGAGAAGGATTTGGGTTCTCTGTTTTGGGCAGACACGAAAAAGGGAAAGGATTGATTGTATTGTGATTGGGCAGCTCGGTTTCTGTGAGATTATTCAAAAATGGAGTGAGAATTGGTTTATTGAAATTGGCTATGATTCTTGTGGTAGGTTTTCTGGAAAATAAAAGCCATTTTTGCAGCGAAATTTCTCCCAGATTGATTTGGAATCCAAATGTAGAAAGAATAAAACATAAAAATATTTTTATTTTTAAAAATTTTATAAGTATTTTAAAACATAAAAGTATTTTTATTTTTATTTTTAAAATAAAACATACATATTATAAATATTATAATATTAATTTTTATTAATATTATACATATTATAAATATTTAGGTAAAAAAAGAAAGAAAATAAAGCATAAAAATATTTTTATTTTTAAAAATTTTATAAGTATTTTAAAACATAAAAATATTTTTATTTTTATTTTTAAAATAAAACATACATATTATAAATATTATAATATTAATTTTTATTAATATTATACATATTATAAATATTTAGGTAAAGAAAAAGATAGAAAATAAAACATAAAAATATTTTTATTTTTAAAAATTTTGTAAGTATTTTAAAACATAAAAGTATTTTTATTTTGAAAATAAAACATACATATTATAAATATTATAATATTATACATATTATAAATATTTAGGTAAAGAAAAATTTATTTTTAAAATAAAAAATAAATATTATAAATAATTATTAAAAGAAAGGAAAAGAGATAAGGAAAATAATACAAATAAAGAAAATGAATTAAAATATTTATTTTAATTTTAATTATAATTATTTTTTGCCACGTAATTATGGTTTTTTAATTTTTAATTTTTGTAGAAATTAATAAAATATTGTAATAGATCTCAATGATACAAAAATTTTGATATATTATTTGTATTATTTGGAAAAGAAATAAAAGTAAAAGAAAAAAGCCACGTAGGATAATTAAACTTCCTCCTGCCCAGTCAGCAAATACACGTAATATTTAATTTTTTTCAAAAAGCCACGTAGGACTTTTTTAGACGTCTAGTCAAATTGGACGGAATGAGTTGATTGAATATTTTTAAAAAGTACAGTAGGCTAATTGAATATTTTAAAAGCACAGTGACTAATTGCTTAAAACACTACAACCACAGTGGGATAAAAGTGTTTTTTGCCAAAAATAAGACATCACAATGACAAAACAAAACAATTTAAAATGCCAAACCAACTCATCAATAGCACAAATTTATTTTTTTTAATCTGTTTATAATGAATTTATTACGAAGATTGAGGAATGAATGTGCCGAACATTTAAATTACTAAACATAAATATAAGTCTCAAAAACTAAGCTAAACATTATTCAAAGACTTGTCAAATTAAAGTTAAATATTCGAAATGCATATTAATATGATGTCGGGAATTAAGAAAATGAAGAAGCGTAAAACCACAACATAATTTCAAGAAGCGTCACATTTAATCTCAAAGGACTAACTGAACTCAAATATGTACATAATAATATTCTCCGTCTAACCACCTTAATAGCTTCTTCACAAGCAGTACTGGCCTTGAGCTAAAGCTTGAGGTGTCTGGACTTTAGGTTCATTAAAATTTATAAATTTTTATGGCCCCCAAGAGATATTTGTGTTATGTATATATATACCCAAAATAAAAGAGTCCAGTTTACGTTAGTTTAAATTTAAAAGCCCACAAAAAAATTATCCAATAAAATAGACTCAAATCTCAATGGCAGATTTGTATTCTTTCGTATTGATGCTCTTTTGTTCAAAAAAAGTTCTTAATTTTTTTATGTCTATCTTAATAGCAATTCATAAAAGGCCCATTTTTTGTTATCGATTTAGGCCTTTAAAAACTCAGGGCCGACCCTGTTCACAAGCTTATGTGCACATTTGAATATAGCAAAAGTCTCATAAAGCCCTTTAAGTAAGGGTTGTGTCACAAGAAAAGGTATAACAACACAATAAATAATTCAAAGGTCCAATAGTGCCAATCGCACTCGAAAAACGAACAAAATCTGAAATAAACCATGCAATGATATAACTTATAATATTACAAGAAGTTTATAGATAGCTGGAAGAACTTTTCAACAAATCAAGAATCACTCAAATTCGAACAAAAAAGAATTTTAGGTGAATTTTGTAACGAAACTGTTGACTTAGGGGCTGTTTGTTTAGAGCTGAATGGGTCTGAATGGCTGAATCGGTAAGTGGCTGAATCATTAAGTGCGTTTGTTTTGAAAAAAAATCGTCTGAATGGCTGAATCGGTCAGATGCGTTGGCTGAATGGTTAAGGCCAAATTTTTGGTCTGAATGGCTGAATGGTTGGCTGAATGAAGTAAAAAAAATTAAAAATAATAATAAAAATAATAAAAAAAATATTAACTATTATATTATGTAATATTAAATAAATTTACAACAACTTTGAATTTTTTCAGAGGGGTAAAATATTAAAAATATGTCATTCAGATCTTTAAGATATGTCAGTTATCAAACAGTTTTTTTCATTCAGATTCAGCTCATTCAGATTCAGATTCAGATTCAGCTCATTCAGATTCAGATTCAGATTCATTCAATTTTTATCAAACACCCCCTTAGTCATATTCTAGCCTTATGTTTTGATGATGAAATGTTCATGTACTAAATTGTTTTATGGTATTTCAGGTATCTTGGTGATAAAGAGCTTTGGTCGGATATTCAAGAAATTGAAGGATTTTTTCTTTACTAAGACAACTAATGTAAGATCAATTGCATAATAATTGATTTTTCATTTAAAGGCTCTAGGACATATTATTATTGCATTATATATTTTTTATGTCTTAAATGAAAAATGTTTTTAAAATGATTTTATGAAAAACGTTTTATCAATATTTCATGTTTTATATGCATATTATAAAATTGATATACATAGAGTTGGACTTACACGTGGATATATATATATATATATATATATATATATATATATATATATATATATATATATATATATATATATATATAGGGAGCCCTTCCATAGCAACCGGTTGCTATGAGAACTGTGCAACAACCTCTTTTTGGACCGTTGATAAACTTATTGGAAGGCTGAGATTGAAACATAAATATATCACAGCCGGCACAACTTGTACCGGCTTTTATTTTAATATGAGGACCCCACCATAGTCAACATGTTGTCAGTTTATTGAAATAAAATAAATTTTTAATATTAAATAATGTAGACCGGCACAGCTTGTACCGGCTGTGCCTTTTTTATAAAATACTCCCAGCCGCTACAAGCTCTTACGGCTGTAAAAAAAAAAAAAAAAATCAAACCGGGACAAGCTCTTACGGCTGTTAAAAAAAAAAAAATCCAAACCGTAAGAGCCTCTTACGGCTTGCCTTTATTTGCTAGCTATTCCAAATAAAATATTTTATATTCTTTATTTGCTATTTTTATTTGCTATTTGTTATAAAAATATTTTATAACAAATAAAGAATATAAATATTTTATAACAAATAAAGAATATAAAATATTTGCTATTTTTATTTGTTATTTGTTATAAAAATATTTTATAAAGTAACAAATATTTTATAAAAATATTTTATAAAATATTTTATATTCTTTATTTGTTATAAAATATTTTTTAAAATATTTGTTACTTTATAAAATATTTTTAAAAATATTTGCTATTTGTTATAAAAATATTTTATAAAGTAACAAATATTTTATAAAAATATTTTATAAAATATTTTATATTCTTTATTTGTTATAAAATATTTTTTTTAAAAAATACCAACCGGGACAAGCTCATACGGCTGTAAAAAAAAAAAAAATACAAACCGGCACAGCTTGTACCGGCTTGTCTACAAAATAAAAATTATGTGCAACTTGATTGTTTGGGCAAATATTTGATGAGCAAGCCTGCTACCTCCTGGTGGGTTTTACACCACACCACTCTTGTAGAGAGTTGTAGTGATACTTTTTCTCTACTCAGTTCTTAATGTATTACTTGCATTCTATAGACAAGTGTTGAGTGATATATTTTATGTTATTTTGGTCGAGTGGATTCGAGATAATAATGCAGGAAAAATATCTTCTTTTTGATGTGGTCTGTTTAAGAGAATGCAGATAATTAATAGGAGTACCAAATTGAGCAAGGACAAGCCGGTACAAGCTGTGCCGGTTTGTATATTTTTTTTTCTACAGCCGTATGAGCTTGTCCCGGTTGGTATTTTTTTTTTTTACAGCCGTAAGAGCTTGTAACGGCTGGGAGTATTTTATAAAAAAGCCACAGCCGGTACAAGCTGTGCCGGTCTACATTATTTAATATTAAAAATTCATTTTATTTCAATAAACTGACAACATGTTGACTATGGTGGGGTCCTCATATTAAAATAAATGCCGGTACATGTTGTGCCGGCTGTGATATATTTATGTTTCATCTCAGCCTTCCAATAAGTTTATCAACGGTACAAAAAGAGGTTGTTGCACAGTACTCACAGCAACCGGTTGCTATGGAAGGGCTCCCATATATATATATATATATATATATATATCAGTGTGTATAGTTTGCTAAAAAGGTGGATGACTTTTAATCATGATCTCCTAGAAAAACTAAAGGACGACAACTTCTTTATTGAGATTTGCGGTTTTCAAAGTGAATTGTTTTATTGGAACTCTCTAAGTATTGTTGAGAAAAGAGGATGATGTCATACGTCATTTCACATGTTCCTTTATTAGCTCTGCACGTCACTTATGTGGAGATAAAAGTCAAGCTTTATTGTTGTGGATAATCTTTTTAGTTATTATCTCTTAAGTCTTTTGATTTATCCAAATTATGTATCTAACGAGAATTTATTTTTGCTGGATAAACAATTGACTCTTTACCGTTGACAACTTGTTGCCATTGCATTATTTGACTTGAACAAATGAGAGTTAGCTTTACAAACGGATCTTTATGATAAGGAACTACAACGTTAAAATGATTAACGGTAATATATTATTGGCTATATAAATCAGTGTTTGCATATTTAGAAAACACAGAACTCACGAATTATCATTGCACTTATTATTGTTATTGAGCAAATTGATTTACTGAGTGCAATTCTTGAGAAGCTAAGCAGTCTAATTTCTGGTATTATTTGAGGTGATATTCGGTAAGAAATTAATTGCTTATTTTGTGCTACTTGATCATTGCATATAGTTGAGCCTTTAATTGTTAAATTGATTATTCTTGCATTGATCATAGACCTCTATATTGTATTGATTTTTCTATTGTTAGACTAAGTGTAGTCTAAAGGTTTTAATCCTGGTGGATTAGAAAAGTAGTTTACAAATAGGTTCAAGGAAGCAAAGGTGCTTGAAGGGTGCATAGATGTGTTAAGGATCGGAGTTAGGAGGATTTGTTCACGTGTTTTGGAAAAAGTGTGTGAATTTTATAAATCATTCTTGGATAATGATTCATATTAATTAATTGCTTTAAATGGGAAGTGAATTGATTTAAATGAAATACCAAGGGAAGTTGTAATCTTAACCTGTTAAATCTGCAGTTATTCTTGTGAAATTTTGATTTTTAATCATTAGTTTTGTTAAGTTTAAATTTCAAATCATAAACAAAATTTTCGTAGTTTAAAATAGGATTAATTGTATTAGAATTAGTAATTGATAAATATTAGTCTATTTCCTCGTGGGAACGATATCCTTGCTTGCTGAATATTACAATTGAATGCGTATACTTGCGTGGTAAAGTGCTATTAAAAATTAGGCAACAAGTTTTTGGCACCGTTGTTGTGGAAATTAGTTTAATATTTTGTCATTATTGATTTTTATAGCGTTAATCTTAATTTAAACTTTTTCTTTTATGTTCTATTCAGGTGTTCTTGACTAGTGTATGGAAACGCGATCGAAGAAGCTAGATTTATTGCCTTACGAGGACGACGTCGACAAAAGGTTTCAGCGGTTGCGTAAGTGGGTTAAAGAAACCAAAGAGGCACTTGATAAGAAAGATACTATGGCTGAAGAAGAGCAAAAAGCACTGCGGGATTATGCTACGCCGCGGGTTACTGAAATTCAGTCGAGTATTACGAGGCCTGCCATTACTGCTACAAGTTTTGAGATAAAATCAGGGACAATACAGATGATTCAAAATTCATGTCAGTTTGGAGGGTTACCAAATGATGATCCGAACGATCACATAGTCAGTTTTATAGAAATCTGCGATACTTTCAAGTACAATAATATGTCAGAGGATGCAATAAGGCTAAGGCTGTTTCCATTTACTCTCAGAGATAAGGCTAAGAGTTGGCTCCATTCACTACCACCAGGCTCGATTACTACATGGAATGACCTAGCCCAGAAATTTCTTGCAAAGTTTTTCTCGCCTGCAAAAATAGTATAGTTGCGGAACGATATCTTCTCTTTCGTTTAGCACGATTCAGAATCACTATATGAAGCACGGGAGAGATTTAAAGACTCGTTGCGAAAATGTCCTTACCATGGGATTCCTAAATGGCTTCAGGTGCAAACTTTTTATAACAGTTTATTCAACACAGTGAGATCGAGTATAGATGCTGCAGCGGGAGGTGCTATTATGGCCAAGAATTGTGATGAGGGGTATCAGTTGCTTGAAACCATGGCAGCTAATAATTATCAGTGGCCAACAGCAAGAACGACTCAGCCAAGGACAGTAGGGGTTTATGAAGTGGATGCGATGACAGCATTATCAGCTCAAGTGACAGCTCAGATTTCTGCTCTTACAAAGAAGATAGATGCACTTGGGGTACAACCAGTTCTGAAAATGGAAACTATTTGTGAAATATGTGCTGGTAGCCACTCAAGTGATCAATGTGCAATAAATCCTGAGTCAGTCCAGTTTGTTTCCAGTTATAACAGGAAGCATGGCAGTTATCCAAATAGTTACAATCTAGGAGTGAGAAACAACTCAAATTTTTCTTGGAGTAATAATCAGTCACATGCTCAAGCCCAAGCTCCAAGGCAATCATATCCACTTGGATTTCAGCCACATCAACAATCTCAACAACACCCACAACCTCATCAACCTGATAAGCTATCACAAATGGAAGAATTGTTGGCAAGATTGGCAACTCAGTTTGAAGCCACAACGAAAAACCAATCAGCTGTAATAAAGAATCTTGAGAACCAAATTAGGCAGATAGCTAGTGCTTTGAATACTAGAACTCCAGGTTCTTTACCTAGTGAAGTGAGAAAAATCAAGTAATGTTAAACTCAATTCCTATATTCTTACTCTATAACTTTAGGCCCCCAATCAAAGCCGCCAAACCTCACACAGCAGAAAGTGAAAATTTCTGGTTCTGTCGCTGCTGAGAAAGGTGATGAAGTGTCTTTATTCAACTTACCACTTGGATTAACCTTCATTGTAACAATAATTAATGATGAATTACATGAGGTTAATATATCTTTTGAGAGAGAAAATACGTGATTCTGTGAACTTCAAAGCTTTTCCAAACTGAGTTAGAGTCAGGAATGCATAGTGATTATCGGTAATCTGACTTTTTCATATTGAATTGAATTTGCATACACTATTACGTATACATGAGCGGTAGGATCATGACACATCATTAATGGAGTAACTATCACTATGTCATAAATCTCTATGTTTTCTCTATTCACATAACTGCAACTTATTCAGTGATTATAGAGATAACTATAGACTGATTTTCTTCTTTTCTCTTTCGAGTGTAGCTCCTGACGGTACTTTGCTTAAATCCGAGTCTACTGTACCAGCTTCTCCACGCCTTACAGGCATAACTGTAGACAAATCTGTTGAGTTTTCATATGAAGAACTAGCAAAAGCTACTAATGACTTCAATATTTCTTATAAGATTGGGCAAGGTGGCTTTGGCACTGTTTACTACGCTGAGCTCAGAGGCAAGGTTTGTAACTGTTATTTTCAATATATAGCATAACAAACAGCATGGCACTTCTTTGACTTTTATTAGAACTTGTCATTTGTCACAGGTAAGTTCTCAGTACAGATAATTTTTGTGTTCTTGCCAAATAATCTGCTACTTTGCCTTTCTTCTATTGAAGAAAATCCGTCAAAAGATTGATTTAAATAGATTTTTTTGGTGATCTCAGGAGGCTAAGTAAGATGCAAAACATAAGTATGCGCATACTTGACAAACTCATTGCTAATGTAAAACCTATAGAACCATGTTTAGGGCGTCATTTAATAACCAGATGGCTATATATACAATGCTGTGTAATCTGCAAATCTGTTTTGCAATTTATGCTAGACAAATTTTTGAAATCAAAATATTTCTATCTTCAGAAGGCTTTTTTATCTGGTTCATGATGAATCTGAGTGAGAAGCACAGATTTTGTATTCAACCCTAAATAATGGCGATAATTTCTGGTTGGGGCTGAAGGTGTTTGTTGACATATTACAAGCATAAGTCATTGTTTTTTGGTAGGTCTAGTCTTTATATGATGTGAAGCATCTTTGTTTAACTTTCCCAGCGAATATTTATGCAGAAAGCTGCAATTAAGAAGATGGATATGCAAGCATCAAGAGAATTTCTTGCTGAATTAAAGGTTTTAACACATGTTCATCACCTGAACCTGGTAATATCCCCGTTTATTTTTTACCACTGATAGTGGCTTTTGTCTTTTGATTTTTTATTTTCTTCTGTGGCAATAAATATTATGGTGTCTGCAATATGTATAGTCATGATGATGTTGATGATTATAATGTATAAACACCTTTTTTTAGCACCATCCTACTCATCATCATCATAATAAAATCCAACTTTAAGATATGAGTGTGGCATTAGCCAAAACAAAGCGGACTGTTGATCTACTTGGATTACCAGTTACTATATATATTCATTTACCAAAGTGCAACATAAATCATTTACTTAACATGAATGAGATGTGTGCATGTGTGTCTGCATGTGAGGAGGGAGGGAGGGAGAGAGAGGAGGGGGAGGGGGACAGCAGATGGGGTGGGATGGGACAATGCCTGAACAATAAAACGTTATTGCATATTCGTAGGTTTGTGAAGGCCTGAAAGTTAGTTAGAAGATTAGTTATCAAATGTGTAGTTAGTAATGAGTTGGCTTGACTGCTAAAAGTAATTTTCAGAGTTTTTGTCTCAGGCTTTAGTAGTGCTAGACACACACCTAGTATCATGTATATCAGTTTAGTGGCAGACGTAATTTGGATCATAAACCATTAAAAGTTTAGTTTAGTACATTGACTTGACTGTAACTGGATGAATATTAATGGACTTAAATAAATATAACTAATTGGAAGTCGGTAGAATTTTTGGCAATTATTCTTTACATACGTGTCATGTACTCCTTCGCTTCGACTATACTATTTAAACAGCAGATGATAGTTACTTACCCCAGCTTACACATGTTTCACTGTAAATTTTAAGGTTTGTAAGATTGAAGGTAGTTTGCTAATATAATTATTCATTTAAGAAATATTAAATCCAATTTTTGTCTAGTGTAGTACCTATGGATGAATCTGTCATATTATCACATTCTCTGGTATGCTATCTTTAAACTGCTTGTTTTTACTAGATGGTTGTTATTAGTATTTTAGACATCTTAACTTTTATATCGATAACCAATGCAGGTACGCTTAATAGGGTATTGTGCTGAGGGTTCCCTTTTCCTAGTCTACGAATTCATTGAGAATGGCAATTTAAGTGAACATTTGCGAGGCTCAGGTGAAATGAATGTTTATGGGCAGGAGATCATTAAATATTATTGCCTCCAAAACAATGTTAATTATTCCCCCCCCCCCCTTTTTTTCTAGAGAGGGCTCCTCTCTCATGGTCTACTAGGGTGCAAATTGCTTTGGATTCAGCTAGAGGTCTTGAATATATCCATGAGCATACAGTTCCGGTCTATATCCACCGGGATATTAAATCAGCAAATATTCTGATAGACAAAAACTACCGCGGGAAGGCGGGAAGGTTGTAAAAATGCCCTTAATTTTTTTTCTTGAACTTACTATCAAGTTTACTGATCATCTAACCATTAATTATTGCCCTTGTCACTGTCTTTGTGGTGGATCATGTGATGCTCATAGTAGTGAAATATTTATTTTACAGGTTGCAGATTTTGGCTTAACAAAACTGACTGAAGTTGGAAGTACATCGATGCCCACACGTCTTGTCGGTACATTTGGATACATGCCGCCAGAGTAAGATGCCCTTTCATTTTTCTAAGTACATATCATAGATGATATAAACGTCAGCTGCTAATTACAGGAACGGGGTGTTTTTGGGGATTTGAGCTGTTAAAAGGACTGATTGTACGTTCAATCTTCAGCCAATCTGGATTTTCCATGAATATTCTGACTTTGAATAAATTTTTATAGCCAACCTTTCCTTCAAAATGCGGGAGACGTTAGTAAAATTAATTATGTCTCATGCAATTCCTTCCTAGCAATGAGCTGAACTCATGAATATCAGCATATATTGCCACCAGCCAGAAAAGTGGTAGAACAAGTTAAAGAACAACTGGTGTTCACCTTATATGTTTGATGGTATAGAACATAATGGTTCATATTTGACAATGCTTGGGTGCAGATATGCTCAGTACGGTGACGTCTCTCCTAAAATTGATGTCTATGCTTTTGGGGTGGTTCTCTATGAACTTATTTCAGCCAAGGAAGCCATAGTGAAGGCAAATGGTACTATTGCTGAATCGAAAGGGCTTGTTGCATTGGTAAGCTGTCTTTCTTCTCTTATTCTAATATAGAGTAATGATAAGTTAGGCTCAACCTCCCTTGCAATTTGAGTGGCATAAAAGTGAATCATTTCGATTGAAAATATCAATTTATTAGCATCATCTCTGTTATTCTCCAGTATTAAGTGTCCCTATTCCTTTGCCATCTAAAACTAATAATGCCATACTTTGATTGGTACTCATGAGCTAATCTTATTGTTCCTCTCACACTTTTTCAGTTTGAGGAAGTTCTTAATCAGCCGGATCCAAAGGAAGACCTTAACAAACTGGTTGACCCTAGGCTTGGAGATGAGTAACCTCTAGACTCGGTCCGCAAGGTGAACATTTCTGTGTGATGGACTTAATACGTTTTCTCCTAGCCAATCCCCCCCCCCCCCAAATTGAATCTTAATCTTATAGAGCTCATACTGGCAGATGGGTCAGCTCGCCAAAGCTTGCACACAAGAAAATCCTCAGCTTCGACCAAGCATGAGATCTATAGTTGTTGCACTGATGACTCTCTCATCCTCAACAGAGGATTGGGATGTTGGTTCCTTTTACGAAAACCATGACCTTGTCAACCTAATGTCCGGAAGGTAGTAACAAGAAAGTGCCATTTTACTGGTTGGGATCCTGCTTGGGAAACTTACCAAGATTGAGCTGTTCAGATTCTAGGTCTGCATACGTATATCATTTGTAAATGAGGGTTTTGTGTCTATATTAGTATATACAATTATTATTATTATTATTTGATGAGTGATTGATAGAAAGAAATGGAGTATACCTCGATTTTGCTCAATGCTTCAAATTAACCTTCCTCCCTACATTGGGGTTAAGAATAGCAAATAATTTAGGCTCGATTTGTACTGTAATTTTCTCGAATTGTTCATTTACGCCTTTAATTGTGACCGATCAGTAGTGTTTTGTAATGGAAGTAAAGAATTTATTACAGAATTACAGTACCAATGAAATATTGTGTTTTATCTCAAAAAAAAAAGTCTTTTTGATTTATATTGATGAAGACACCCTATTCCCTTCCTTACACACGTGTGAGAAATTCACCGCATCAAAAAACTATGGACTAACATCCTACAATAAAAAAGAATAGAAGAAGTATATTATATCTTAATGATGAATCGAGATCTCTAATTAATCCTTCATGTACTATTTTTAATAAGATTTTTTTTTTTGTAATTAATAAGTAATCCTCCTCTCGAAGATGAAGTTTTAGTATTTGTTCACTTTTCTTTATCCCATATTTTAAGCGTATATTCTTTTGCTAAATCTTAATATAAAAATAATGTCCAAAACGTTAATACTCATAAATAATAATAATAATAATTTTTTCGTTTCTGAAAAGACGAGAGTACCCTTAAAGGGAAGAATTTCACCAAACAGCACTTTCCCCTTTCTAATCTAGTCATCGTTCTCATCTGCGCTTCCATCCCGCTCAGTGGAACAAAGAGGAGAGGAAACCAATCTCAAATAAGAAGCTTGAAATCACATACCAAATAAATCAACCATCTGCACCTAAAATTAATAAATATTATATATATATATATTGCGACTGAGAGTACAGCCGAGCAACCGCTGATTTAATGGCGTCATCAACCTCGTGGTTGCAATCACTCTTCTCTCCGACCATGAAAGCCTTCTCTAACAGCCTCCGCAATTACGGTTAGAATCCCTATCCCTATTCCTATTTCTATTTCTATTTCTATTCCATTTTTATATCTTTATTTCTCGATAGGCACAATAGGAGAATATTTATGTTGGGATTTTAAAATTTTTGTATAGAAAATTCCTATCTTTTAAAAATATGCATGTAATTTGAGTATATTTCTCGAATTTATGGGGTTTGGATCACTCAAACGTTTTCCCAGTGCAAGTATTTTCCAATAACAACTTGCAAGGGCTGAATTATTATTATTTTTTTTATTGAATTTCTTTCCGTGTAAAGTGAATTTCTCAGAGGGACAAGCTAGTTGATGGACCAATGACTTCTATTCAAAGATCAACCTATGACATATATATGCCTCTAGCTATACTGTGTGAAGTGAAGCTATAACCATACAATAAATTAACTGAGCACATATGTATGACCTAACGTACATATTGTCACCTTGTATAACATTTATATATTAGTTAAGCGTTTAGTTGTTTAAACTTACCTTCTAATCCTCAACATAACAGCAAAATGAAAATTAATAGGAAAAGATCTTTCTTGTGTACAATAATGAAGCTATTTTTTATGGTGTAACACATTTTATGTCAAAACATATGAAGGGAAAAAAGTCCTTTGTCTTTTAACATTCATTGTCAATATTGTATCACCTATTACAAGGATCTATTCTTTTTCAATAGGTTTTACTTTGGGTAGTTTTATAAAGGGCATGAAAGACGGAGAAAATTTAATACGCCCATCACTAGAGGAAGAAGAAGAGACCAGTTTGATGACCGAGTCATTACCTTGTCTTGGAGAAGTGGAAAAGATTATAGGGTATAGTTTTAACAATAAGACCTTATTACAGCAAGCATTTACACATCCATCTTATCAAGAGAAATGTGAGTCATACGAGCGACTCGAGTTCGTGGGTGACTCAGTGCTCAATCTTTTGATCACAAAACAACAATTTTCCATGTACCCAAATCTTCCTCCAGGCTTGTTGTCTCCTCTCCGTTCTGCTAATGTTGACACCGAGAAGCTAGCACGTGTGGCAATCAACCATAACTTACATAAGTATTTACGTCATGGGAATCGTAGACTTGGTAAACAAGTAAGTGACTATTACAAGTATTTCAGTATTGTCGGTGACTATCTTTGTGCAAACATTTATATAATTGTACCCAATTGTTGTATCATTTGTTGTCTATCATGATGTTCTTTTATGTTAATGTACTGACTCATCTACTTGTAGCCTTCTAAGGGTTCGATGTTTTAAAATAAAGGGAAATTTTGTGACAATGCTTTTATCCCTATCTTTTTCTTTGTAAATGACACTAATAATGCAGTAATGCACTATAAGAGTTGATAAATTCAACGTACTTGCAACATAAATTACATAGTACTCTCATCGTAGCCTCTTCATATATAAATATGTTATGATTCATGAGTGAGCATATCAACATATATGATTCACTTCTCACTTTTTTTTTGGCAAGCTTGTAGCTTTTGGGCTTCTACAGTATTAAATTCTACTCTTTGCAATTCCAGCTTTTCCTAGTAAAATTTTGTAACCTTGAAGAATTTGGAATCCTTTTTACGACATTCCATTTTAGAGGACATGGCCTATCTATGATAAATGTTGCAATGTGCTTATTTGAAGGAGATTGGTTGCCAACCGGGAAAGTTATATAAATTTAGAAAAATTAATCACAGAGGAATAAGTCATAGATAACTGAGGTTGCATATAATTTGAAGTCTCTATCCATGGTAACTACTACTCTATGAGAACTCAGACCATTACCATGTCTCATTTTCTCAGACTCCCTTACAATTCTGACCAAGTCAACACAAACCGAAACTCATAATATAATCATTTGAATAATTTAAAATAATAAACACTAAAATATGTTTAGCTATGGACCTCTTATACGATGTCTCTTTTTGAAGTTGTAGAGGCAAAAACTTCTCCCAATTACTATTTTTGGATTGCATGTTTTCAGAAATTTAGTTGTGACTTTTTCACAAAATATATATATTTTTCATCTATTATAAGCCCCTTCTGTTCAGTCATGGGCGGAACCAGGGGGGTCTAGGGGGGGCCATATGACCCCCTGGAATTTTCGGGGGTTATTTGTTTTTCTTTTCCTTCCTTTTTTTTATGTATTTCTTTTTCTCCTTTGCTTTTTTTTTATTTTTACTTTATCATCAAAGTGAGGCAAAAAAAAAGTGATAACAATTCTCTTTGTAAACTAATTAAAAATAAAAAACTAAAGAAATAAAATAATTTTTTTTGGATCCTACTATGGTGACCATAAGTTCACCATAGTTCTATCCTATCAAGATTATTAAATTTGTATTCTTCTATTTATTTATTTTTTGTTGTTGGAATTCATTCTTTCAAGTTAATTAATCCCATGAACCACAATATAAGGTTTTGAATATATAATATTATAATTAATAATTTATCTATAAAAGTAACTAATCAGTTGATTAAAAATTTCAAAGTTTGATTAATAGTCTCATAGTTCAGGAAAAATTAATATATATATATATATATATATATATATATATATATTTAAAGTCATTAGACTCACAACTAAAAACTTGACAAGGGTTGGAATAGGATGTTGTGAAATACTATAATTGGGCAAAATAAATTTGAAAGAAGCACTCCAAGCGTTAATAAATAATTTTTTTACTGATGTATTTCGACCCCCCTCTATAAATGTTTTGGTTCCGCCACTGTGTTCAGTATGAACTTTTGAATCAAACAGAGAATATTTAGTAGGCCCATTGGTTCCTCAGTTGAGGATCATTACATTATTACATTTATTAATTATAGAAATCAATGAAGAGAAGTTATTATCAATTACCAAGAATTTACTAGTTATTGTAGGGTCAAGCATATAATATACTTTTCAATATATGAATGTTTTGAATGACTGACGAGCATATATCCTTGAGTGAGCTTTGTTCTTGAGCAAGTTTCTTAAAAGAATAAAAATTTAAGTAAAAAAATTGAGGACCAAAAAAACATGTTTGGGACAGCTCATTATTTACGTGATTTGGAGCTTCAATGGTCTTGAGCACAGTAAATTATGCAGACATGTTCTTTTTCTGCTCTTTCTATTTAATCGGTAGCTTATCTGATTCTTTCCTTTCTGATTAATTTACTAGAATTGTACAGGTTCGAGGTTTTCTAAGTGCTCTTCAGCAGTATCCTTTGCATTCCTATGGACTAATCGATCCTCCAAAGGTCCTTGCTGATATTGTTGAATCTACAATAGGGGCCGTATTCATTGACAGCAACTCTTCAATTGATATTACGTGGGAGGTTTATTCCATTTTCTCTATCCTATTTTTTCCGTTCTGGGGTAGAATGTTGAACTAAGAGGCTGCTACCTGGTATACTTGTTAAAATTAACTAATAAATATGCAAAACAGGCTGCTACCTGAGGGTAGGCACCATTAGAAATATTACTTTAAAATTTGATATTTATGAAAAACCTTAATATGCCCAGATGAGTAGTCAAAATGACCTGGGTTGTGGTTCTGCACAGCTGTATTAGACTACCACAAAGTGAAATTATGGGAGTCCTTCTGACATGATGGCACCTGTTTAGTATTAAACTTTATTTGCACAAAATAATTTATTTGATTGTTGGATTCCTCACTAGTACAAAATCTGGCAAATTTAGTTTTGTATATTTTTTCTTCAAATAGGTGACCAAGGATCTGCTGGAGCCCATAATTACTCTAGAAATGCTACAAACAAATCCTGTGAAGAAGCTTTACGAGATGTGCCAGAAACATGGACTCAAGGTACGACTTAGAGATCTATGGTTGCGGGATGGGACCTATGAAATATTTGTTGATAAGCAACTTCGAGGAAGGGGTGAGTACAGAGCCAAGAAAGAAATAGCATTAAACAGAGCAGCAAATGATGCATATAATGAAATTGTGAGGAGTCTTGGTGTAAAATAGTAAAACAATAAGATTTCACTAAATTAAAGAAAAATCAGTTAGGAAGTATCAATTTGATGAGTTGATGATGTCTCTAAGCAGTATCAACCAAGTAGAGTTATGGTCAAGAATCAACGTAATTGTTCCTCGTCCTAAATACACAAATTTTGTAGCGGTATCGGAATTGAAATGGCTATGGGGACCAGATGGGTATGTATCACTTGGTAACTGGAGTTTATTGAAAATGTTCAGTTAGTTTTCACTTTCAATTTTGTGCGGCGTTGGAATATTTTTCATTAAAGAAATATTGTAATTAATTTATATTTCTTTTTTGTTATAAATAATAGAGGTATTCAGTGTTTTGTGACATGCCAGGCCAGGCCGGGCTGTGTTATTTAGTATTTGTGCGTGTGATATGCAAATTCCCATTTAGTTTCTTATTAGAGTACTGTACGAGTCACGAGTGTATGTACAATATATATTGAATAGATGTGTCCCGTGGCTTTATAGACGGTGGGATTTATCTCAAACTTTAGACGGATTTATTGAGTCGGTGGAAAATTCAAAATTATTTGTATTTTTATTAGATAGATGGATGGTGGGATTTATCCTAAATTTTGTACGGGCCAGATGATTTATTGAGTGAACGAAAAATTCAAAATTATTTGTATTTTATTAGATAGATCGTAAATACATATAGAAAATTGATTTTTTACTTTACATAAATAACAAATATATCCAACGGTAATTGTAATAAATAGAAATTTGAGGGAACATAAAAAGTACCTGTGAATTAAATGATACTCCATCCTTCCTAAGATATATATGATAAATTTTAATTTTTTTAAAGTTAATTCGAGATATTTAAAACTCAATTACTATGAATTTATTCAATTAATAAATTTCCCAAGATAATTTTCTCTTAAACCTCTTAAATTAAAATGTAGAGATTGTTCTAACCGAATGCTTTGCCTTTGCCTGCCGTTGGTTGGTTAGTATAAAAATTTATTTTTGGAAAAAAAAAATAAAAAAATTCCTTATTATCTCTCGTCAGAGTTTCACATGGGCTGCTACTGCTAAATTGGTTCTTATTAGAGCTAGCCAGCCAGCTGTGATAGTGGGCCCAAATGATTGTTTCATTCAAAAATGAGGGCTCCACATAACAAATAAGGTCCTTAACATTAATATACAACAATTAGAAAGTAATTACAAAAATAAAACACACACAACATAATTACAAAAATAACGCAATTCATATTAATAAGGAAACCTAAAATTAAGGAGAAATATCTTCCATAACTAATCATTCAAATTCAAATATCTGGGATCTAACCACAAAAATAAATTCAAATTCAAATATTCAAATTCAAATTTCATAGGAAAGACTGCACAAATTTTGTACTTTGCAGGAGGTGGCGGAGGCAATTTTCAGAGGAGGTGGAAACTTTGGAGGATGTGACAGCTTCGGAGGAGGTGGTAATGGTGTCTTCAGAGGCGGCGGTGATGGCTATGGAGGAGGTAACAATGGCGGCGGTGGCGGTGGCGGTGGCGGTGGCGGTGGCGGTGGCGGTGGCGGTGGCGGCGGCGGAGATTGCGGTGGTGGCTCAAGTGGTGGTTACAGAGACAGTGGAGGTGGAGGCTGGGGCGGTAGTGGCGGGAGCAACCATTTTCTGGTAGTAAAAGAAAATTCTCAAGATACTGCAGAAGACAAGATCATTAGTAATGTCATGGTAACCAAACTTTTATAACAAGGTAATCAAACTTTTATACTAAGGTATCCAAACTTTTATACCAAGGTAACCAAACTTTTATACCGAGGTAACCAAACTTTTATATTAAGGTAACCAAACTTTTATACCAAGGTAACCAAAACTTTTATACTAAGGTAAACAAACTTTTATACTGAGGTAACCAAACATTTATACCAAGGTTACCTTGATATGAAGGTTTGGTTACCTTGGTGTGAAGGTTTGGTTACCAACTGCACTATAAAAAAACTGATGCTGTGGAGGTGGATTGGTTACCTTAGTATAAAAGTTTGGTTACTTTGGTATAAAAGTTTGGTTACTAAACTTTTATACTGAGGTAACCAAACTTTTATACTAAGGTAAACACCAATCAACACCAATAAAAAAAGTGATCATAAATTCATAATCAAACGCATATTTTGCATAAAAATAATATCATAAACCCCAAATGAATGAAATTAAAGAGAAATAGAAGTACTTACAAAAAACAGAGTACAAAGAAATATGAAGAACAATTGGAAGAATGAAAGAAATAAAAAAATGGCAGAATAGAAGAAAATGGCAGAAATGGCGTCTTCATTTTTTATACAAAAATGGTAGAAATGGTTTCTTCATCTTTTGAAGAAAAAATGGCAGAATAGAAGAAAATGAGAGAGAAAATGACAAAATGACGTCTTCATCTTCTCTCTTCAATGGCGTCTTCATCTTCTCTCTTCATTCTTCAGCTTTTATCTTTAAATATGAAAATGGAAGAATAGAAGTACAGTGGCGTATAAAAAATAAAAGTAGGAGGAGATGAGAGAGAAAATGGCAGAAAAGAATAAATGGCAGAATAAGAGGAGATGAGAGAAAAAATGGCACCTACCAAAACTAATCCCCTAAATTAAGGAATCCTAATTATACTAATATTGTCATGTCAGCCATTACATATTAATTCCTTAATTTAAGGATCTTTAATTATGTTAAGATTGAAAATAAAAACAAAAAAGTGTAATACTTTTGTAATTATTTTATAGGTATATGATTTTTGTAATTATTTTTAAAAATGTACTATTATATGTAATTTACCCTAACAAATAAACATGAGTGTTATTTAGTTGGAATATCAAAGTCCTACTCTCTCCAAACTCCTTTCCTTATCGTAAAGGAAACTTAATCCCTGTGAAACCTCAATCGTTTTGTTTCTCAAAACCGTTATATAGGGCGAGTTTGATATATTTGTGGGGTGAATTTGAAAATTTAGAAAGAGATGGATTTTGAGCTGAGAAGAGCGAGAGAGAAGCTAGAGAAAGAACAGAAAGATAGGAAAAACAAGGCCAGATTGATAAAGGAAAGAGAGAGAAAAGCTAAGCATGAAGCTCTTCGACAACGAGAGGCCATTGAGGCTGCTCAGAGATCTCGTAGGATTGATGCTATGGAAGCCCAGCTCAAGGTCCAATTTTTTCCATCTTTACCCCCCTTTTTTTTTACTTTTATTCTAATTGCTTGATTAATACATGCATGCTTAATATTTAGCTAATTAACAAATAACAAATACCCGTGAAAAGAGTTAACTTTTTTCTTTTCATTGGGGTTTTAATTACGAAATTTGTATAACTTTGCATTTGTGCAATAGAAAGATACATGATGATAAATATAATACTCCCTCTACATTTTCATTAGGCAAAAATCACCTGTGATCATCGATTTCTAAGCATTGAGTCATTGTACTTTAAAAAAATGCAATTAGCCGATCGTGTTTTTAAAAAATTCTAAAGCACGCCATTCCGTCAAATTTAGTGGATGTATGTTTATTTATTACTTATATGGCATTTCAAAAAAAAATTGAAATTCAATAAAATATTGTGGAATCGAATACGCAAGACACACATGGATATAATATGCAAATGCTAAAAATGAGGTGGAAAATATTTATAATATGTATAATATTAAAATCAAAAAAAATTAAAATATGTATATACTTAAAATAATAAGATAAAAACAAATCTTCACTCCCTGTAAAAATCTTCTTCACAGCTGATCAAAACAAAATCATCAGTATCACTCCCTTTAAATTGCTCATAGCATACATACATACATAAGTTTGGGGTTCGTAAAAAAAAAAATTAATCACACCCTATAATCTTCTCATAGCATACGTACATAATGGCCACCGCGAAGCTTTAATGGCCACCCAACAAGTTTTATATACCCAATTCACCCAGATTCACAGCTTTAATGGCTGCCCGCTTCTGCTCCCAATAATTCTTTATATATTCGCCCAGATTTATAGCATCTTCCTTTCTAGATTTAGACTCTGAAATAAAGAAATAATTTTTTAGATTTACACAAAGAAATAATTTACCTTTGAAGCCTCTCGCACCGATGCTGTAAAGAAAATCTGAGAACACATCAAGCTCATCTGTTGCTACTCCTGTCTCCTAGATGTCTCCTAGATCTGAGAATTTTTGGACTTGTGGGTTTTTGTTTTTGAAGATCTTATGAGATTTACAAAATTAAAAGGGATTTTGAAATTAATACTATAAACTTATCCCATGTGCTTAACTACATAGAAGCGAATCAACCCATATTTTCTGATGGAATCAAAAAAGTGGTTTGAATTGATTCTATGGGTTGAAGATGAAGAAGATGAGAGAGAATTTTATGTGATGAAGATGAAGAAGAGGAGATTGAATTTTTTGGGTTGAAGATGAATAAGAGGAAAGAGATAAAAAAATCCATGTTGGAAATCATATCAACATTTAATTGTTTTTTCATTTTTCTTTTAAAAGCCAAGTATGAAAATAGAAGATGAGTTTAACGTTCGTCCAAATTTTTGGACGGAATGACCCAATTTAGAATTTTTAAAAAACACAGTGGACCAATTGCATATTTTTAAAGTTTAGTGGCCAATTGCTTACAAGTCGACGACCACAGGGGGATAAATGTGAGTTTTGCCATTTTCATTTTTCGTATGTTCCAATTTTCAAAATTATTGATACATTTCTATTTTAGGACTATAAAGTTACATGATACTCCTAATTTGTCATTAGTTTTTTACTATCATTATCAATATCACACCACCACAACAGAATTTCTATATGTGAGAACATAAAATTATTTTTAAAAGTTGTTGTTTTACAAATTTATCTCTAATTTTGGTACAGAGGAAGTATTAATGTAAACACTTAGATGCTATGTTCTCCTATGCTATGTTTGACAATTCAACACTAAGCTCCAAAATTGAATTTGAATTGAAAGCAAATTTGCAATTTCATTGAATTGAAATTTAATTAAAATTTGGAGCTCAATACCAATTTCAAAGGCTGGAATTGGGTTGCAAAACATGGCCAGAAAGTATTAAGGCGGTAATGTATGTAGGTTTTGCACTTCTTTACAGTGTTTGAAAGAGTTTAATTTTGTGTCTTCTGCAACTGAGTTAGGTTGATTGAAATTGGTGACCAAAAGTACTTGCGGATCTTTGAAACTGTTTTGCTACATTACTTTTATTTGCTGTTGAAGATGATGTAGACACTGCAAATGTTGGCTAATATTATGTGTTTGACGATTGATATTAGCTTGGGATAGATGATGACCATTTTTAGCATCATAAGGAACTTTTTATAACTGACTATCTGTTTCTTTCCATAGTTTTGTTCCATCAAGCTGTGAGGACATTTTGTCTTTCCCTTGTAGTAGTTCATACCATGGTTCCTTGTACTGTTGATCTTTTATCTCACATTCTTTATATCTTGTCATGCTTATTCGAAAGCATTCACTGCCAACATATTAAGCTATCAAAGGCTGATGAATGACTATTGGTCCACAAATTTAGGCTTAAATGTTAACAACTTGATGCTTCTTGGTGACTGTGACAGTCATACTTATACTGTTTGATTTTTTTTAAATTTTTTATAGTACTTATAAGCATTGCCATGAGTGTTGCAATTATAGGTTCTTGGTCCATGCAGTGATTTACCTAAAATATTGGTCGGGGGATGGTTTTTTCTTGTGAGTAGACTTTCCTGTACAACTAAATTACAGTGACAAAAAGAAGAAGATGAAATTATGATTTGAGAGATTAATTAGTTAAAGGTTAGTCGCCTTTAAATTTGTCAGCAATCAAAACCCCAAGTGATTCTGAACAAATAAAAACTTGGCTTAAACCATCAATCTGGTAGGTTGCCACTTTACACAGTGACCACTCAAACGAGTTTGTCCAACATCGATGTTGTTTTGTTAATTGTTATTTTGTTTATACATGTTTGGTTGTTACAAGTCATGGCTGCACAAAAAAGTTATTTTGGATTTTATTGTGATTACAAGGACTTTGCAGGAACTCGCCCGTTTGACTGCGCAAACAGCAATTTTTCTTTTTGTCTACTAGTGTTTTGATATGCCTCTCTGCTAATGAATTATCACTATACGTCACCAGTTGTTATTTACATGTACTTCTAATGTTTCATCTCAGGCAGATCAGCAAATAGAAGAAAATCTACTTGCTGGGAGAGGTATCGTGTTTAATCGTGTCCTAGAAGCTGTACCCTATAATGGAAATGGAGATAAAATCAAACTACCGCCATCCTGCTTCACAGAGTTATCTGACAAAGGTTCATTTGACAAAGGGCCATTGCACTTCCAGTTGTCAGTTATGCATCATGATGGTCTTTCAGTTTCGGAAGGTGCTGAAAGACAACATCATGGAACAACTCATGCTGGGGTTCTGGAATTTACTGCAGAAGAGGGTTCTGTTGGGCTTCCTCCTCATATATGGAGTAATTTATTTGCCACAAACCTTCCAAAGAGTTCCTTTATTGAAGTGCGCTATGTGTGGCTGCCAAAGGAACTTATGCAAAACTTCAACCAGTTGAATTTGGCTTTTCAGACGTACCCAATCACAAAGCTGTGCTTGAAACAAGCCTTCGCCAGCATGCAACCCTTTCTCATGATGATGTGCTCACAGTCAATCATGGCTTACTTCCATACCATTTACGTGTTCTTGAGTTAAAACCTTCTTCAACCTTCAATCATGACTATACGTCACCAGTTGTTATTTACATGTACTTCTAATGTTTCATCTCAGGCAGATCAGCAAATAGAAGAAAATCTACTTGCTGGGAGAGGTATCGTGTTTAATCGTGTCCTAGAAGCTGTACCCTATAATGGAAATGGAGATAAAATCAAACTACCGCCATCCTGCTTCACAGAGTTATCTGACAAAGGTTCATTTGACAAAGGGCCATTGCACTTCCAGTTGTCAGTTATGCATCATGATGGTCTTTCAGTTTCGGAAGGTGCTGAAAGACAACATCATGGAACAACTCATGCTGGGGTTCTGGAATTTACTGCAGAAGAGGGTTCTGTTGGGCTTCCTCCTCATATATGGAGTAATTTATTTGCCACAAACCTTCCAAAGAGTTCCTTTATTGAAGTGCGCTATGTGTGGCTGCCAAAGGAACTTATGCAAAACTTCAACCAGTTGAATTTGGCTTTTCAGACGTACCCAATCACAAAGCTGTGCTTGAAACAAGCCTTCGCCAGCATGCAACCCTTTCTCATGATGATGTGCTCACAGTCAATCATGGCTTACTTCCATACCATTTACGTGTTCTTGAGTTAAAACCTTCTTCAAGTGTATCTGTCCTGGAAACAGATATTGAGGTTGATATTGTTAGTCCTGATTCGGCTCTGGAAAGAACAAATCAGCATGTACTGAGACCCCTTTTGTTTGGGAAGTCAGAATCTGGAGTTGTGGATGAAGGGAACTACATGTATTACAAGTTCTCAATAGACAATGACACTTGGGTAAGAATTTCTTCGGGGGGTGCTGAGATTGAGGTAAAGATAAACACGGAGGCACAAGTAGGAGATACTGATCTTTACATTTCCAAGCATCCTCTCCTATTCCCAACTCGGCACCAACATGGATGGTCTTCCCACGATGTGGGCACAAAGGCTTTGGTCCTCAGCTCTAAGGATCAGAACTTGGCTGAAGGTACTTACAGTATTGCTGTATATGGCTTCAAGGGAAAAACAAAATACCTGGTGTCAGTGACAATTCAAGATAGCAACAACCGCAAGGTAGGTCAGCAGGCTGTGTCTTCCTCATCATTTGTGGAGGCAGATACAATGGATGGCTTCAAGGGAAAAACAAAATACCAGGTGTCAGTGACAATTCAAGATAGCAACAACCGCAAGGTAGGTCAGCAGGCTGCGTCTTCCTCATCATTTGTGGAGGCAGATACAATGGAGTGCAGGAACTGCAAGCATTATATACCATCTAGAACAATATCACTGCACGAGGCTTACTGTAGAAGACATAATGTCATCTGTCAGCATGTTGGTTGTGGTGTTGTTCTTAGGATTGATGATGCTAAGAACCATGCTCACTGTGAGAAATGCGGACAAGCTTTTCAAGGAGGAGAGATGGATAAGCACATGAAAGTGTTTCACGAGCCACTTCACTGCACCTGTGGAGTTGTACTTGAGAAGGAACAGATGGTGTGTAATTAACTGATCCTGCATTTCTTGTTCCTATATATGGTGTCTATTGCTGCATTGCTAATCTATGTTGTCTGCTGTCTTGTTACTGTTCTAATGCCTCAGATTTTGGCCTTTGTCTCTGAACTTACCATCGTTAGTACTGCATAAGATTAAGATAAACATTATGGACTTGAAACCTAGAAATTATTGGCTGTCAAGAATGATATTTTGACTTTCTTTCCTCAGTTGCAGTTCATAATAGAATCCCATACATAACATTTAACACAGTTGTTTCCTTTTTGCAGTTAAATTTTCAATCGAATTTATCGTTTAATATTCTGTTCTCATAAGAAATTGCTGCAGATTTATTGCATTTTATGCACTCTTCTCATACCATTCTTCTTTTCTTTTCCTCCGCTAGGTGAAACACCAATCCTCGGACTGCCCATTACGCCTAGTGACGTGCCAGTTCTGTGGGGATATGGTACAAGCCGGAACTTGTGCTGCAGATGTGCGAGATCGATTAAGAGGTCTTTCAGAGCATGAGAGCCTTTGTGGGTCCAGAACTGCCCCATGTGATTCTTGTGGGCGTGCAATAATGTTAAAAGATATGGACATTCATCAAATTGCTGTTCATCAAAGGATTTGATCCTAAATATGCATGATGCTATTGTTCTTCTTACTTAATACCACTGGGAATGAGTTATCTTCAGTGCAGTGATAAATGGAAATGGAGGTCCTAGCAATTGTCCCCCCATCTGGGGAATGACTTGTGTACATTCTAAATTGTAGTGCTTCATTTGGTCCTCAGTTTTCTTTAATTACAAAAGATAATATGAGAAACTAGTAACTATAAATAAATAAAAAAGAACAAAATTCTCTCTAAAAAAGACAAAGGGTGCGCAGATTAATTTGGGGGTCATATTCAATTTGTACTTTTTCCACTGAAAACAGAAAAGAGCATCAAGAAAGTTTTATTTATTGACAAAGCATCTTGAAAGAGAATGTTTTCAGAATTACTATAATGCTAAACAGACAGCTCGTGCGGTACTATTTTTATGATGATCATGAAACAGACAGGTAATTTTTTAAAATCTTCTTAAAAGGTTTTTTATCTTCAAAAATAAACTTTAGAAAAAATTTATTCCAATTTATTTTTTGTTTATAACTTTCTAAAAGAATAAATTATTTACTTTCTTTCAACTTTCCATAAATGGGTACTAATGAAATTTCAAACAGATTTTAATTGTTACTAAATGATACTCCAGTACTCCCTCCGTCCCATAGTTATAGGCTGATTTTCTTTTTTGGGATGTCCCAATATATAGGTTACTTACTATTTATAAAATTTAGTTGGTTCATTGTTTTACTTTTATGCCCTTATAATAAATATTCAACCATTACTTTTTTTTTTTGAAGAAACAATATTCAATGTCGTTATTGTTATCATCACATTTAATGTTGTTGTATTCTCAATAAAAGAATTCAACTTTTTAGGCTCAATAAATGAATTTGGAATAACAAACATTTTGTGATTGGTTGAAAGTTTATGTAGATTAAAATGATCAATTAAGTTGAGAGTTTCAATGTGATAAGTAAGGAGTAATTAATTTATTCATTAATTTAATATTAAGGGGTATATGTGGAAAATTTTTGTTAAAATTGCCACTTACACTGATTTTCGTGAACTATGTGCCAAAAGAAATCAGCCTATAACTATGGGACGGAGGGATAACTTTCTTAATCCATTTTCAAAAATCTTAAAGGAACAATCTTTTAGGAACAGAGTACTAAATGATAGTATTAAATGACTTTCTTAATTCATGTGTAAAAATATTAAATGACAATCTTTTAAGAATAGAGGTAATAAATAATAGTATTAAATGATTTTTTTAATCTATGTACAAAAATTTTAAACGATATAATATTTTAGAAACAAATATTTTAGCAACTGAGGCAGTAATTTTTACTTTTTACATTGGTTTGTAATTACTGAAACAGAACTATAAAGTCTCTCTCATTCATGCACTTCATTCTGTCCCTTGTCTCTCTCTAAATCCTTCTCAAGTGTTCGACAAAAAGACGCAACCAAATCACATAATTCAGTTCCCCCGTTCAGTGTATAAATTTCTCAATTCAAATTGCAGGAGCAGTAGATTGATCATGTTGAAGAAGAGACCAGTTTCTTCTTCTTCTTTGTCGACCCTACTACGCCGTTCCAGGCTTGGCTCAAGGCTCGTGATTCCCCTCCTAGTACTCCTCTGTTTTCTCTCAGTTTTAGTGCTCCATAGCCACTCCAAGCTTTATTTAATTAATGATCATTTTGAAGGCTCTCCCAAAATAGCTTTTCTCTTCCTTGTTCGCCAGAATCTTCCTCTGGATTTTCTCTGGGATAGCTTCTTCAAGGTTTATATTCTTATCTGGATGAGTGGATATACTAGTTAAATATATATGGATGAGAGTGTTTTTTTTATAATGTGTGATTTGATTTCTTAACAACATTGAGGATTACTCGAATTAATTATTCACACTTGTTTGTATATTTATATGTGCAACTATATGTTTTTAATTCTGAGTAATGTACTGTCTGGATTTGATGAGCTTACAGAATGCAGATGTTGCAAAATTCTCGATTTATATACATTCGAAGCCTGGTTTTGTGTTCGACGAGTCAACTACAATGTCAGCTTTCTTTTATAATCGAGAGCTGAGTAAAAGTGTTGAGGTACTAATCTATTCTACTTTAATGGATGTCTTATGTGTGCTCTAGCAAAGTATTGTATTTATTGGTTGCTATTTTCTTCTCCCTTGGGTTTGCAGGTGGGGTGGGGAGAACCTAGTATGATAGAAGCAGAGAGGTTGTTACTTGAAGAAGCTCTTGCTGATCCACATAATCAGAGATTTGTTCTCCTGTCTGACAGGTTTGCTTTCAGTATATATTGAACCGGCTGGCTTCTTAATTAGGATTTCTTGTGATTTTAGTATTGAACTGCAGAGGCCAGAGCTAGCATTGCATAATTACCTTTGTTAGATTTCTAAAATATGCTGCTACTCTACTGATCGATTCCTTTTGTGTTGAGGTTTGTTTAATTAATTTGTTAGTTGACTTTGCCCAAACATAGCATTTCAAAGTGTTCATAAGAAGCTAATTTCCATCAAATTATTATCTCTTCTTAAGATTATCTAAAATTGTCAAGTTTAATTTCTTAAATGGTATATATATTGCATACCAGCATAGAAATCAGAAAGTACCCAACTAGTTTCACCATAGTCTGATGCAAATCAAGAACAAAGCAAATGGTTCTTATATATTCTGTGTCATGTATAATGCATGTACATTTTTTTTTTTTTTTTTGCAGCTGTGTACCTTTGTACAACTTCAGTTATGTATACAACTATGTCATGTCTTCTCCAAGAAGCTACGTGGAAAGGTACTTAAAAATCATAAACATTAATACAAAAACACTAATTTTTTTCTTAATTCATTCAACACTTATTCTCCAATTTCATGCATGGATTTATGTGATACATTTGTAGCTTGTGTTTCACAGCTACCTTGATTTAAATGATACCCGTTACCGTCCAGAGATGTTGCCTGTAATACCGAAGGACAAATGGCAGAAAGGATCCCAGGTTCATATAAATTTTCTTAATATTCTTTGTTCCCTTAACATCAATTTTTTTTATAGTACTTTGGCTCCTTATCTACTTTAAGTTCCTAAAGGCCTTATTATGTGTTTTCAAAGGTTGGAATCAACAATTCTATAGAAGTATATATGTACTTGTGTTTTTCCCCCCCTCGTGTTTTGGTGCTTGTTTACGATTGTTAATTGAATATTGTTATTACAAATTATGACAAACACAATAAAGTAAAATTAAATAAAGACATTACGTGAAAATCCAAATCGGAAAAAAAACCACGAATAAAGGTAAAAGAAATTCACTAAAAAAAATCTGAAGAATACAAGATAAAAAGAGAATTATGAGAATTATTAGAGTACTATATGCCCTTTTGTATGACAGTAGTTACAACTGAAGTTCTTATTCTGAGATTTCGATCTGTGTACTACCACTTTTTGAACTTCTCTCAACTGACCTCCCTTTGACAAACAATCCAACACCTTGATTATCACTTTTTTTCCAAAAGTAGTCTCAAAATCTAATTTTTGTTTAGTCATAAGATTCGTCTTAACATCCTCAATTGAGATAATGTCTCTACCATATATCATAGTGCCTCTAAAATGCTTATATGAAGGAGGTAATGAGACTAACAACAATAGGGCTTGATCTTCATCACCAATCTTAACATCAATATTTGTAACTCAGTTACAATTGAATTAAACTCAGAGATATGAGATTTGATTTGATTTGTACATATGCAAGGTGTAAAGACAATTATTTAAGTCTCAATCTATTGGTGAAGGACTTCGTTATTCGTTACATATAGAGACTCTAATTTCTTCCACAAATCAGCAGTTGTAGTTTTCGTTAATACCTCCTGCAACACATCATTCAAAAGAAAACTGAATTACCGAAAGTGTTTTATCATCCATAGTTTCTCATTCTGACTCAGCCATCTCGCTAGCTTTCTTCGTCTCCCAATCCATATCAGACATATCTACAAGCTTCACTGGCTTTCCTACAATGACTTTCTTCAAGTCTTGCTAAGTAAGAACAACCTTCATCCGAACCTGCTAAAGATAGAAACTAATATTTCCATCAAATTTGTCAATATCAAATTTTATTGATGAAGTCGAACTCAACGTCATAGTATGGATCGATAATAACCAGACTCTAATACTCGTTTGTTACGACAAACTATGACAAACACAACAAATCAAAGAAGAAAGATACATACAATAACACAAGGTTTTACGTGGAAATTCAAATCGAGAAAAAACTACGGAGAAAGGCATAAAAAATCCACTAAATAAAATATGAAGAATACAATATAATGAGAGAAATATGAGAATTATTAGAATACTTCTAAATATCTTTTCTCCAAAAACCTAGCACCTATATTTATAGGCTATAGAAAAATTTCATGACCAAATATTATAAGATACTAAATTGAGTATAACTAGAAAATATAACTTTCCTAAACCAAAACGGATTTTAGGTAATACCTAAATCCAAATCCAATAAAGATTCATATCATACCTAACAAATATTCTCTCTCAATAAATTATTTTATATTTTACTTGAAAAACTCAGTTTTTTCGACTTTTTTTTCTCATCACTAAAATTTAGGAAAATAATACATTATATATTTAAAATCACAAATTAATTTTGTTTTTCTTGGAAAAAAAAATCACTCAACTAATTTTTCATCCTTTATTCAATTTCAAAATCATTACATTTATATTCTCACTATCAAAATTAGTTAATCACCATTATTCTTATGCTTATAATTTTTTAATTTAGTTAGTATTCTTTAAATTCTTACTATAAAAAACATATAATTATATAATAACAGTTTATTATTATATTATATAAATATAACTATTTGAGTTTAAATAAAATTTTACTATTACATAAATAAATGGATATATAAACAGATGAATCATTAATTAAAGATGAATACTATTGTTTAAATAATATGAATAGATGAATTATTATAGTCGAATTTCTAAACTTATTTAATTTTTCAATTAGTTATACATTATTATTTGTATAATACAAAAAAGTATAAACAATAGAAATGCTTCTATAACAAAACCCGTGCTTTTCACGGACAGAAATTATATTATGCGGGGGCGAGATTTTTTATTCTTTTTTAACAAGACATTTTAAACAAAAAAAATTACCTGTATATATAGAGAGACATAGAAATTCTAATTAAATGGCGTTTTTAATGCATAAAGTATCGATTTTTAATATTTTTCATTTGAAGAAAATAATATATGCAACGAATTATTAATGTTTAATAAATTTATTTGAGGCACATTATAAATAAATTATAGAGATATTATTAATTTGCTAAAACAATATAAAATGATACCATATTCTTTAATTTGTCATAACAATTCATATCATCAATATAAAATTAAACACTCAATAATTTTATGAGTAAACATAAAACAAAATGTAATATTTGTGATTGTATTTTCTAAATTAAATTAATTCTCATAATATTAAAATTTTAAATTTTGGAAAACAACTTAAAAAAATCAAACTAAAACTTATTTAGTGAGAAGATTAAAATATTAATTATTATGAATGTATATTTTTAAATATGCATCTAGGTACCAGTAATTTCCTTAATGTTTTGCCTCAATTTTCTATTTTTTTAATTAATTAAACATTCTTAATGAACAAAAAATTGAGTTATTGATATTGACTTTATATTTTACTCTTTTCTTTAATTTAGTAGTTTTCTTTCACTTTTCTAATTATTATTTTTAGTTTAATAGTCTTCCAAGCAATGCACGGGATTTGGACTAGTGTAGAAGCTTTTATTGAAACTAGACAGTGTCTTGCTCTCAGGAAAATCATAAAAATCCTAGAAGAGAATCTTGTAGGTCCTTGAGTTTTGTTTCTCTAAATCAGTAGTGTTGTACTGTTGTTTCATTTGAATTATATCTTTACACTTGAAAATTCTGTAAATAATTCAATGCAGCTGACAACAAAAGTTAAATCATTGCCTAGACTTTAATTTAAAGGAGGACATGGTTTTGTTTATTCCCTGCTATTGTCAACAAGTCAAGTGAATAACCAATTAATAAATTTAAGAAGTTGAAAATGATGATTTGTTTTTCTGAATTCCCGTATCTGTTGGAACTTCTTTCAATTGGTCATCATTGTTGAGAATGAAAAACTTAATCTGCAGTATCCTCTGACTGTTGTATTAATTCCCATATACTCTTAGTTTCATTTTATTGTGGTTACATGATTTTTTCCTACATTTCTCACTCTCCTATGACATTTTGATGATGCTATTCCAGTGGATCACTTTGGTAAGAAGACATGCAGAGGTGGTTGTGCAGGATGATATCGTTTTTCCGGTCTTCAAGAAATTTTGCAAGGTAAGTGATGCTGGTTTCAAGTATCAGCTAGACTTGGAGAGAAATTAAGTTTAGAGAAAATAGGGAGAATAGAGTAGAGAGAGAGAAAGGGAATTTAGGGAAAAGTGATATTATTCTTAATTCATTGCCAGAATTCTGTTATATATAACAATGAATTGATCCTAGACTGACATAATTTTGCATCCAGATTGGCTCTTTGAATGTTCTTCTAGACCTCCTAAGACCATTTAGAACCAATAGATCATCCAGCTCATCCTCAACTTCTCTAAATGCATCCTCTCTTTGATCTTGCTCGAGCACCTCATCAAGCTTCCCTTCCTGTTCTTCATGTTCATCTAAAAGTTCTGTGATCCCACCAAAAGTCTCATTAATCTCTGCATGTGTCATTAGTCCTTGTGTCCAATATATTGTCCGAGCCTTGTGAAATACCATAGCTTGATTACCATTCTTTCCATTCACAGTTGTAATTCCGGCTGCATTGTTTGACAATTCTTCTTCTGTAACAGTAAGCCATGAATTAAGGTTCCTTAGTAGTGTATGTCCTAGTTTGCACCACTGAAGCTGGATAATTTTCTCTTTCATGAAAAGAACAATTTTCTGATCATGGTGTTTCTCTTTCATTTCTGCTTATTACAAATGTGTGTGTGTATATATATATAGGTTGCAAGAGGGACTGTTTCATAGGAGTATTTTTCATTTCTGGAGGTTTGCATTAATTTTTGCACCTTTCTTCTTCCAAACTGTGTTGACTGTTTGTTTAAATGTTCTTTTTTGGGTCCAACACAGTATGTTCGGTCAGTGGATTGTTGTATATCAGATGAGCATTATGTGCAGACATTATTTATGGTAAGCAATATACTGTTTTAAATTAACTTATTTTACCAAGATATACATATCAGTTGTATGGTTAAATCTGAATGCCCTGCAAATTTATTAATAACCGTCACATTTTCATTTCTGAAGTGACCCCAGATTGTGGGGACTTTTTATAGCTAGGTATGTTCTTAGTGCTGTGATTTCAGGACCAATATTCTTCTTAATCCTTTAAATATTAAATTCAATACGAGTAGTATTCCTTTCTTTTATGGGAAGAGCTGAAGCGTGGTGGTTGTGATTTGATCCAGTTAACGTCTCTTTTTCTCATTCTTCCTTTGTAAGATGAGAGCTGTTGCAGATGAAGTCGAACATAGGACATTGACCTTCACTTTATGGACACATCCTGCCGATATTAAGGATACAACAGGTTGGCACCCCATTACATTCAATTATAAAAGTGCCGAGCAGCAACATATTAAAGAAATTAAGGTGATTTACTATTCTAAAATTGCTCCATTTGGCTTTCAATGCGATTCCTGAGTGAATCTTTGGAAAAGCTTTTCCTGTATTTATTTATTTAATTAATTATTATTTTTACGAGTGAGAAAACCTTTTCGATTGTTATCCTGCATATATGCACTCATTACTCATATCACGTGTTATCTTGATTAATGCTTTCATTTTCCAATCCGGTAGGATATAAGTTATGTTGCGTCTAGGAACCAAAACCAGAACCAGAACCAGACGGAGTGGTGCCATAATAATTCTATGGATGCTCCGTGTTATTTATTTGCTAGGAAGTTCTCGCGTGGTGCAGCCATCCGCCTTTTGACCGATGGAGTGGTTGGTCCCTATGATCCAACTGCACTGTTTGAAAGATCGACATGAAAATTGGCAATATGCATAGTGCTTAAGCAGTTGGTGTAACTGATATATGTAGCTTGATACTAGCACATAGCTTTAGTAATTTCCGCATGTGTTGAATGTTAACTTGAGGGTGTAATTTTTGTATCTAGCACAATCACAAAATTTGGAGACGAGTGTATGGTTTTATATAGTTTCTGCAGTTATGTTCTGTAATGAATGACCAGTTTAAAATGCTTTTTGTTTTGCACGTAAGTAATTTGTGACATGGGCCACAAGTTTATCTGAAATCAGAATTTAAACTTCAATTTACAAAAATTGAGAAGACATTAATTAAGTGGTAGGTTGAAAATTAATGTCACGTGTAATGAGATATAGCAAATCAAGAATAAAGAGCAATAAAGAATGGAAGGGGAAAAAAGATACTAAGGGGCAGTTTGTTTAGGCATCGGTCAACCAATAAGTGTGTTTATTTTTTGGGTGGGTGGGTGGGTGGGTGGGGGGGGGGTTGGGGGTGGGGGGGGGGAATCGACGATTTGTGTTGAATGGTTTAATGTCATTTTTTTGGCTGAATGAGATGGTTGGATGAAGTTTTTTTTTTAATTTTTTTTATTCAGTTTCAGCTTCAGCTTCAACTTCATTCAATTTTTACGAGAGGAGGTCGAGTAACAATATTTTAAAAGGACACAATGAAATATTCTTTCATTTTTTTAACTGGACCTGTTGTGTAACTTTTGTATGAATATAAAAGATATGCCTTCACTACTTGCATCTTTGAACAATTTTAACCCGTCTTTTTTGTCCGTCAAATTTATTTTCTAATTGAAATTTTTTTTATATTGTCTTAAACAAACAAGAAAAGTCATTTATATTTTATTATTCAAATCTAAAAACTTAATATTTTTTGTAATAATAATTAATATTTTTAAATATCTCATTATTATTTACTATAAGAATATTAATATGTTCGGTTAACGATATTTAGAGCATTTTAGAATTTTAAATACAATGAACTACATGTTGTGAAACATTGCTTTTAAACCCCAAATATTATTTTTATGGGAGAACTTTAGTTCAACTTTAGTCATTAAATATAGATTAAAAGACAAATTACACTCCAAATTTTATATCACTATTGATTTTTACATCACAAAATGTGTCTAAGTACATCACAAACTTCAATTTACTTATAAAAGACATTTTTTTACTTAATCAGTCAAAAATGACCGACTAAGGCTATAATATTTATAAGAGGGGTAAACTTGGTAATTTTCCATTTCCAACCTCAGACTTTCTTCTCTGCACCAAACAAACTCTTCAGTAGTTTCTCTCTCCTCTTCAACGTCGAAATCCACAAACCCGCTCTCTCCGAACACCTCGACATGATGGCCTTCTTTTCCGGTGATAGTTGAAAGATTTCGGAACCAGAATTCAGGACCGATCGGATAATATCGCTCGGAATTCCATGGTTAAGGATCTCAAAGCAACCGATTTGGCCAATTGACTCACTTTTAGCTGAGTTTAAGGATTGGAAGTCGAGTATTGGAGGGTTTTGAATGGTTTTCTAGCGTGGAAAGCCCGGTTACAAGGAGGATTTAGTGCAGCCTCAAAGGTAACTGTTGCTACTAGTGCTGCCATGACAAAAATTCCGCTCCTCTTTTATTTCACTCGTTCTTCATATTTGGGATTATTATTTGTAGCCGGGCTGCTTGAATGGCTCAAACTTTAGTGAAGAGGAGGAAGAGGAGTGGATGGTGAAAATATTTGAACTTGAGTTTGATGATGCACTCAAGTTGTTTGATGAAATTCTTGTTAGGAATGTTGTATTAATAATTAAGCATATATAAATATATTTCTGAAATTATAAAAATTAGGATTAGTAATAAATTGTATATACTTTCTTTTGGTTATAATCTCTTCACCTATATTTTAGCAAAAATAGTAAAAAAATTAGTTTTAAAAATGGTCAATTTAATTTTAAAAAGTCAAAACTGAGCAATTAATTTGGGACGGAGGGAGTAACTTGGAATATATTAATATCTGGGTTACATGGCTGTGGCAGAAGTTTTGCCCATCTGGGCTTTTGTTATTTTACGAAAATGGTGTTAAAAATGTTTGTACCTGATAGCATTACTTATACGTGGGTTGCTTCGTTTGTGCATTGAACAAAATGATGTTGAAAATGGTAGACAATTGCATTCTTTGATTGTTAAATTAGGATGGTGTAAAAATTGTTTTGTGGGTAGTGCTCTTGTTAATTTATATGCCAAATTTGGATTCGTAAAAGATGCAAGGCAAATTTTTTATTCTGTTTTGGATAGAGATGTGGTTATGTGGAATGTGATGTCTTGCTATTGTCCACGTCGGAATTTTTGGGTGTCCCTTTCCGTTACTTGTTCTTTGATGTTCTCATTTTAGGTGAGATTTGTTTGAAAAAACAAGTGAAAAAGGTCCGACATGTATAATGTCGACGATGGGACTGTTAAGAGTCGCCAGTTGGTTTTTTAAATGGTTGTACCAACACAACCGATAAAAGGTTTGCACATTGACCCAGTGAGGTGACACTGATATACGGGTCGGCAAAACCGAGATTCGTTTAGGGTCCGGGGACTTGGTTATGCGGGGGGAGATGTTAGGCACCCCCGACATCCGTGGTACCACGGTGACCGCCTCTTTTCAAGAAACTATTATCTGAGTATGTGTGTGTGTGTGTGGGTCAATGTGCTATTATATGGAAGTTGTGCGAGGCCTCGTTCGAACCTATATACACAGGGTTTGAATTTATGTAAAAAATCAATTTTTAGCAAGATATGGCAATGATGTTTTATAAAAGAGGTTTTTCAAACCCTGATGCTCAATAGGAATTGAGACCTTTTACACTCCCATTTTTATTAAGTGAGCGGCTGAATTAATTTTATTTGACGAATGCAAGGCATTCGTACGAAAATAATATACAAAAATAATGTCGACTTCCTCGTGGGTATGAAAATCATCTGAGGAAATTCAGACATCGCAAAATAATTTACAAGTTGCTTACAGCTGAAAATGTCCATTACGGGAACCGAATCTAGATTCAATGGGATGAATTTGTGATCACATGATTCTTAGGCTCACAAAATACTGCAGTTTATATGAAAGCAGTAAGCAGGTATATATATAAAAGCTGTAAATATATATATATATATATATATATATATTTATATATATATATATATATATATATATATATATATATATATATATACAAACAAGATCACCAACCACGAAGCACCTCCATGGGGGGATCAAAAATGTAAATAAAGCTGTTAAAAGCTATCAACCACCACGGAAGAAACTCCATGCAGAAAAAATATGTATATATATATAAGCAATAAACGCACCGAATATAAAATTCAGGCTCATCAAACAGAGTCCGACCACAGTTCATATATATATATATATATATATAAAGCGAGTAAACGCACCAGACCGAAGTCTAGGCTCATCGAACAAAGTGCGACACAATTGATATATATAAGTATATATATATATATAAAAACGAGTAAACGCACCAGACCGAAGTCTAGGCTCATCGAACAAAGTCCGACACACAGTTGGTATATATAAGTGTATATATATAAAAAAGAGAGTAAACACACCAGACCGAAGTCTAGGCTCATCGAACAAAGTCCGACACACAGTTAATATATATAAGTATATATATATATATATTAAAGCAGTAAACGCTCTAGACCGAAGTCTTGGCTCAATCGAGGCATAACTCGATAATGTTAGTCAATATATATATATATATATATATATATATATATATACATACAGACTGAAATGAAATCACGGAGCGAATCCGGGCAAAAGCAAGCAACACGACTCTCAACGTGTAGAAGGGTGTGTGCAAAGATGAAGAGAAAGACTCTAAAGTGTGTGAGAAGGCTTACAGCTAACTTCTAAAAAAGGCTTCTATATCTTTAGTGTAAGACCCCAACATTTTAACGAATAAAATCGAATTTCCTCTATTTATTATTGTGAATAATAAGGTGTTAATTTGATATAATACTTTGGTTATGGGTGAAATGTAAAAATTTTTCAAAATAAGCAAGTGGTTATAAAATATTAAATTATCGGGGAATATTCATTTGGTCGTGAAATATTCTTTCTGTAGGGGAATATTCGTACGACGGCGCAACCATTTGTGGGCTCCATGACGGATAACTGTCGGATGAAGAAAATGACAAAGTTTATGTTGTTATAAATAACGGCGTAGTTGTTACCGTTAAGACTGTCGGAATACCTGGTGGTTAAAATACAGTAATACGTGTGGTTGCACAGTAGCACACGGTATTGCGCAGTATTGTTGAATTATTGATCCTTACGTAAGAAGGCACTACTCAATAATTGTCACAGTAGTTATTGTTTAATATTTTATTTTATTGATTCAATAATTGCTGCGTTGATATTTTATATTATTGTTGTTCAATAATTGTCACTTCACAGTATCTCCATTATCAGATCAATAATTCATATTATTTGAATAATATTATTAGATAACATTATTGACAATGTCTAGAAAGTTCTGTCAAGGAGAGGTTTGGTGACCTAATTGCGCGCCAGTAAGGAGAAATCCTTATCGGAAAGCCCCCTCTTTCCTGGGAACGGCTTGGTCGTCATAATTATGATTCTGTAATATTATTTGTGAATAATTAATTATTGATTCATACGATAAGGAAATATTTATTTTATGTGGATATAAATGATGGGTTTATTTATGTGGTTATAATTTAAGGAATAAATGTTGAGGTGTTTTATCAGTTTTTTATCGGATTGGAGGTATTAAAAGATCAAATCGGTGTTCTTAAAGCTCTATTGCGTGAGTTATAATTTTTAATCCGACCGTTGGATCGTTGTGATTTTTGGATATGTTATACATATATAAGTTGAGTATATGTCCATAAATTTTGAACCGTTAAAAATGAACGTATGATTTGTTATGAATTTTAAGAGATGGCTGGTTCAGAAATTGTTGAAGTATTTGAATTTATCATTTTGGTGGAAAATTTTAGAATTGGTGAGCCCCACTTTTGGTTGGTGAGAAATGTGCTCAAATTGAATTTCAAATGTGGTGGGTGGTAATAGTAGCAGGTAAAGCCATCAAGTAGCAGGTCAAGTCTGCTTCGGCGTGCTACCATTTTCCTATAAATAGAGGGCTAAGTTAGAATTAAAAATCACACCAGAAATATAAGCTTTCTCTCTTTCTCTCTTTCTCTCTCTATATTATCGAGCGTATTCTTGTGAGTATTTTCATACTTTGAGTGTTGCTATACAGTGCAAGTTTCTTCAGCACTATATCCAGTATTTCAGTCGGAAGAACTGTCTTTTTGAGGTAAGGGGTAATATTTATTTCATATTCTGAAGAGATATTATTTTTCGTATTCGTATGAATATTATTTCGTTCAATATTCGCAAGAAATATTATTTTCATTTAATATTCGTAAGGAATATTATATTCGTTCAATATTCGAAAGGAATATTATTTTCGTTTAATATTCGTAAGGGGTGTTATTTTCTTCGTAAATGATATTTTCTTTCAATATTATTATGCTAAAATATTGATCTGAAATTTTTATCAAATTTAGAATTTTTCATATCGGGGTTACTATTCACGAGTTACTATTCACGAGTACTATTCACGAAGCATGATGATTTTTCTTGTGAAATTTCTTTCTTTTGGTGTCGGAGTTACTATTCACATATACGGCACTATTCACGTATACGGCACTATTCACGAATACGACACTATTCACCGAAAAATGAAATTTTCTTCTTTTTATCCAAGATGTCTATTATGGTTACTATCTTTGATTGTATCCATGTTTTGATCTTTATTCTTGAATTTTGCTTCAAAATTGGTTATTATGAAGTATTATTGATCTTGGATAAACTGTAATACGAATCCTTAATATTTGATCTTTTATCTTACTGGATTCATTCTCTAAAATATTTTTCATCATCCTCAGTCCTAGATGAATGATTAACTGATGAATATCTTTGGCCTGTAGTGCAAAGATGAATGATTACCTGATGAATGTCTTTGGCCCGTAGTGCAAAGATGAACATGTGTTGAGATGAACATGACCAACTATTGAAAGTCATCTGTGGCCTGTAGTGTATAGATGGACTTGGTATGATTATGACCAGAGATTATTTGTTATAATCATGACCGTAATGTTACAAATGATGTGGTAAAAGTTCTCATTGGCCTGTAGTACATTGATGGACAGTTTTTAGTATGATTATGGCTATGGATTCTCTTTAGCCGTAGTGCAAAGATGAATTATTTTATGGCATGATCAGGACCGTTGATGAATACACAAATATCCTTGGCCCGTAGTGCATGGATAATTCATGATCGTGATACTAAAGAATATCTTTGGCCTGTAGTGCAGGGATGATTTAATGATGTGAATTATTTTTTAGCCGAGTCTCAGCGATAAAGATTATGAAAAACTTTTTAAATCATAGAAGATAGCAGATTTTATAATTTACTTGACTCTTCTAATGGATTGTTTATTTCGCTGCAGTTGTTGATTTAAAACTTGTTGTCTATTATATTCTATCGTTGTTATACTGTTGAAGACTAATGATAATTTATTGTATATTATCTTAGTCATAATATTTCTTACTGGGCTAATTGAGCTCACCCTTTCTTTCACTGTTCTCTTCAGGAAATGAGAATATAGCTAGGATTAGTCGGGGAATGGATTGATGGTCCAGATGGTTGCATTAGTAGTCTTCACTATTTTGTGAAATAGCGTATCAATAATTGTAATGTGGACCCCTTTTGAGTTTTTATACTTTCTATTAGACAATAGTTATATTTAAACTCACAGTATATGTGTTGTCGTATTACTGAAGTTGTATTTATTTTTGTACCATATATTTGGCGACTCAGAATGGGTTGGGTGGACTGGACCTATTTTGGGGGCATCACAGTTGGTATCAAAGCTTAGGGATATGATCCCTGACTGAGATATGAGACAAGAACTAGGAGGGGAGAGATGAGGAATTCTTTCGTTAGTATGCCCTACTTAAGTTTATTTGGTATTTAATTGGTCGGTCAGAGTATATGGATAATATGTTGCATGTCAATTAACCCTTGTTTTTTGGCCGTGTTTAAAATAACAGCTGAAAATGTTAACAATGGTGTGAATGAGACCGTGGAGATACCTCTAATCACCAACCAGGTTAATGTGATTAGAGATATTCATGTGGTGATTGAGGAATAAAAAGTTGCACTCAAGCTAGTCGCAAAGGTAGCAACTGAGAGTGAGGAAGAAGAGGAACCTGAGGATGATTTATTAGAAGAATTTATTGATCAAAATGTAGAATTGCAAAATCGTATTCATGAGTTGGAAGAGCATGCTGAAGAACGACAGGCGGTCGTAGAACAAAGGGATGCAACAATTCAAAATTGTATTACCCGATGTGCGATGGTTGAACAGAAGCACTCTTTGGCAGAGTATACGATATTAAAGCTGGAATCTGAGAATTCAAACGTCAAGGAGCAGCTTAAAGAAGAAGTAACTGATCGAGTGAGAATGAAAGATGAATGGGTAAAAGCCGCACGACGCGTTGATATGGTAGAAAGAGAAGTCCGATCCAAGAAAGCTAAAATAGATGATATGTATTTCTCTTTTTTGACAGCAATTGGGAGAATCCAGCATTGAATTTTGAATTACCCTGATGAGGAATCGAACGAATTTATCACGGGTTAGTTAATTATAAATTTTTGCGAAGTCTATACCTTATTAGATACCGGTTCTACCCATTCTTTTATCTCTCTTGCTTGCGCTCAACGTTTAAATTTGACTCCGAAGAAGTTAGATTTTGACTTATTGGTTGAAACTCCGTTAGGAGAAACCTTCATTACATGTGTTATCCAAGTCTTGGATGAGAGTCACAGTTTTTAAATGATATTTCTATTGTTAATAGATCTCCTGACGTATTCTCAAAGGACTTCTTAGCCTACCCTAGAGCGTGAAATCGAATTTTGTATTGACCCCAGTACAAAACCCATTTCTTAAACCCTAAAATATTTTCTTCACCCAAAATGAACGTAACATGCGCCAAGACGTTGGCTCGAGCTGTTGAAGATTACGATTATACCATTCAATACCATCGTGGGAAAAGCAAACGTGGTAGCTGACGGGTTGAGCAGGAGATGGTATACTTTTACAAGTGCGAATATACGAACCTATGTGAAGATAGTAAATATACGATTAGAAACGACGATAAAGTTAAAGTTGCTCAAGCTATAGACCCGAAGCTGATGAAAACGAAGAAGAAGGTGCAAGAATACGTTATTCTAGAAGTAAGAGTTGATGAATAGTAGAAAGCTCAAGCCTTCGATTTATTTAAAATCCTCGATCAAGTAGGAATTGTGGCCTATAGACTCGCCTTAACGCTAAGTATACCGCGTGTTCATAAAGTTTTTCACGTATCGATGTTACGTAAATATGTGGACGACCCAAACCACATTATTGTGTTAGAACCAGACGAGATAGTCGAAGATTTAACGTACGAGAAGGTACCTGTCAAGATCTTGGATAGGAAAGAGCATGTCATACGCACGAAGGTTATACCATAAGTTAAGGTTTTGTGGAGAAACCATGCTATTGAAGAAATGATCTGGGAGTTGTAATCAGAAATGAAAGCGAGGTATCCTCACCTTTTTGAAACACCAGGTACGTACGTCAATTTCGAGGACGAAATTTCATAAGGAAGGGAGGTTGCAAGACCCCAACTTTTTAAAGAATAAAATCGAATTTCCTCTATTTATTATTGTGAATAATAAGGTGTTAATTTGATATAATACTTTGGTTATGGGTGAAATGTGAAAATTTTTCAAAATAAGCAAGTGGTTATAAAATATTAAATTGTCGGGGAATATTTGTTTGGTCGTGAAATATTCTTTCTGTCGGGGAATATTCGTACGACGGCGCAACCATTTGTGGGCCCCATGACGGATAACTGTCGGATGAAGAAAATGACAAAGTTTAGGTTGTTATAAATAACGGTGTAGTTGTTACCGTTCAGACTGTTGGAATACCCGGTGGTTAAAATACAGTAATACGCATGGTTGCACAGTAACACACGGTATTGCACAGTATTGTTGAATTATTTATCCTCACGTAAGAAGGCACTACTCAATAATTGTCACAGTAGTTATTGTTCAATATTTTATTTTATTAATTCAATAATTGTTGCGTTGATATTTTATATTATTGTTGTTCAATGATTGTCACTGCACAGTATCTCCATTATCAGATCAATAATTCATATTATTTAAATAATATTATTAGATAGCATTATTGACAATGTCTAGAAAGTTCTGTCAAGGAGAGGTTTGGTGACCTAATTGCGCGCCAGTAAGGAGAAATCCTTATCGGAAAGCCCCCTCTTTCCTGGGAACGGCTTGGTTGTCATAATTGTGATTCTGTAATATTATTTGTGAATAATTAATTATTGATTAATACGATAAGGAAATATTTATTTTATGTGGATATAAATAATGGGTTTATTTATGTGGTTATAATTTAAGGAATAAATGTTGAGGTGTTTTATCAGTTTTTTATCGGATTGGAGGTATTAAAAGATCAAATCGGTGTTCTTAAAGCTCTATTGCGTGAGTTATAATTTTTAATCCGACCGTTGGATCGTTGTGATTTTTGGATATGTTATACATATATAAGTTGAGTATATGTCCACAAAATTTAAACCGTTAAAAATGAACGTATGATTTTTTATGAATTTTAAGAGGTGACTGGTTCAGAAATTGTTGAAGTATCCGAATTTATCATTTTGGTGGAAAATTCTAGAATTGGTGAGCCCCACTTTTGGTTGGTGAGAAATGTGCTCAAATTGAATTTCAAATGTGGTGGGTGGCAATAGTAGCAGGTAAAGCCATCAGGTAGCAGGTCAAGTCTGCTTCGGCGTGCTACCATTTTCCTATAAATAGAGGGCTAAGTTAGAATTAAAAATCACGCCAGAAATATAAGTTTTCTCTCTTTCTCTCTTTCTCTCTCTATATTATCGAGCGTATTCTTATGAGTATTTTGATACTTTGAGTGTTGCTATACGGTGCAAGTTTCTTTAGCACTATATCCAGTATTCCAGTCAGAAGTACTGTCTTTTTTAGGTAAGGGGTAATATTTATTTCATATTCTGAAGAGATATTATTTTTCGTATTCGTATGAATATTATTTCGTTCAATATTCGCAAGAAATATTATTTTCATTTAATATTCGTAAGGAATATTATATCCGTTCAATATTCGAAAGGAATATTATTTTCGTTTAATATTCGTAAGGGGTGTTATTTTTTTCGTAAATGATATTTTCTTTCAATATCACTATGCTGAAATATTGATCTAAAATTTTTATCAAATTTGGAACTCTTCATGTCGGGATTACTATTCATGAGTTATTATTCATGAGTTACTATTCACGAGTATTATTCACGAAGCATGATGATTTTTCTTGTGAATTTTCTATCTTTTGGTGTCGGAGTTACTATTTATGTATACGGCACTATTCACGTATACGACACTATTCACGAATGCGACACTATTCACCGAAAAATAAAATTTTCTTCTTTTTATCCAAGGTGTCTATTATGGTTACTATCTTTGATTGTATCCATGTTTTGATCTTTATTCTTGAATTTTGCTTCAAAATTGGTTATTATGATGTATTATTGATCTTGGATAAACTGTAATACGAATCCTTAATATTTGATCTTTTATCTTACTGGATTCATTCTCTAAAATATTTTTCATCATCCTCAGTCCTAAATGAATGATTAACTGATGAATATCTTTGGCCTGTAGTGCAAAGATGAATGATTACCTGATGAATGTCTTTGGCCCGTAGTGCAAAGATGAACATGTGTTGAGATGAACATGACCAACTATTGAAAGTCATCTGTGGCCTGTAGTGTATAGATGGACTTGGTATGATTATGACCAGAGATTATTTGTTATAATCATGACCGTAATGTTGCAAATGATGTGGTAAAAGTTCTCATTGGCCTGTAGTACATTGATGGACAGTTTTTAGTATGATTATGGCTATGGATTCTCTTTAGCCGTAGTGCAAAGATGAATTATTTTATGGCATGATCAGGACCGTTGATGAATACACGAATATCCTTGGCCCGTAGTGCATGGATAATTCATGATCGTGATACTAAAGAATATCATTGGCCTGTAGTGCAGGGATAATTTAATGATGTGGATTATTTTTTTAGCTGAGTCTCAGCGATAAAGATTATGAAAAACTTTTTAAATCATAGAAGATAATAGATTTTATAATTTACTTGACTCTTCTAATGGATTGTTTATTCCGCTGCAGTTGTTGATTTAAAACTTGTTGTCTATTATATTCTATCGGTTGTTATACTATTGAAGACTAATGATAATTTGTTGTATATTATATTAGTCATAATATTTCTTACTGGGCTAGTTGAGCTCACCCTTTCTTTCAATGTTCTCTTCAGAAAATGAGAATATAGCTGGGACTAGTCGGGAATGGATTGATGGTCCAGATGGTTGCATTAGTAGTCCTCACTATTCTGTGAAATAGCGTATCAATAATTGTAATGATGACGCCTTTTAAGTTTTTATACTGTCTATTAGACAATAGTTGTATTTAAACTCACAGTATATGTGTTGTCGTATTACTGAAGTTGTATTTATTTTTGTACCATGTATTTGGCGACTCAGAATGGATTGGGTGGAATGGACCTATTTTGGGGGCGTCACATTTAGAGTGGATAAACACTAGGCTTTTGTGGGTACAAAAGAGGCTATATATGAGCTCATAGGTGTTTAAAAATGGGAAAATACACTGTATGGCGAGTGCAGAGCAAATTGTGCAGGGTTTATCCGTCTTTTTTCTCTTAAAAATTAGCACCCCAAGCACTCTATTTATAGGCAATATAAGCCGCGGGTGTACCTGCGGATGAGCCGCAGGTGTACTAGAGGCGGGTCGGGTCGGGTTGTCTTGAAGTACGTGCACTCAGGCACTATAATGTCCACTCGAATTTTGAGAAGTGCAATCCGGGCATCCGTTTTAAGTTATACAAGACCTATTTCGGACCGTCGTTGTCGAGAGTTGTACGATGGCATGGGATTAGAGCTTGTACGAAGTCATTGAAGATGGAACGATGCCCTCCGGTCTTCAAGCTTCAACTTTCATCCGTTACCCCGCACAATAGTCACTCGGGATTGGTTAATCTTGAGGGACATCGTTGCGTAGAGACGTGACGTGGCATTGTGTTGGATGAGATGACGATGTTGTCCCTCACCGGTGTTATCGCCGGATTGGACCGATAAAGCAGACGTTGCTCATACTTCGCTGAGATTGGACTGCTGCAATTTATTGAAGGTCCTCATTGTCATCTTTGAGGTGTGCCTATCTTCCCTATGTTATTGTCGAGTTGGTACAGTGTATCTCGTTGTGAGCTCCGAGATTGAAGCTGATGGTATTTGAAACAAGCATTTCCGGGGTTATCTCCGAAACTGCATTCCTTGGGGTTATCATCAAGATTGGTGTCTATTCCCATGGTTGGGACTGAGACTGGATACCTCGGGGTTATCTTCGAGATTAATCGATCTTCTCCGGTGTGTGTTCCGGTATTGTATCTGCAGGTCTCGGGGTTATATCCGAGGTTAGAACTGTTGCTCCCAGAGTGTGATCTAGGGTTGATGCTGAACTCGCGATAGTATCCGGTATGGATTTGGATTGTCTTTCAGGGTTCTCTCTTAAACGACGAATCTGTCCTCCTGCAATGTCAGTAACAGTAGTACAGAAAATTTTGAGTGTCTACAAATGCTCCTCTTTATCATACTCAGGCATGGCGATGCTTGGGTAGGATAAAGAATCCTAAACACTTGAAACGCAACAAGATAAACATGGTACTATGGATAGCAACATGATGCAAATGTATGATGCATGTGTACGGGGTTGTGGCCCAACATGCTGGGGATGATTGTTGGCTCCCTGTTGCTTCAACTGAGGATTGGCAATACTGACCAAATCTGATGTGCAAGCCGAATCTGTTAGGATGTTGATGTTGGAGTTATCACCAAATTCTTGTGTTCTTGATAACGACTTGATCCTGAAGGGGTAGGGTTTGAAATCCCCTGAAGGTGCGGCGGCTATTTGATCCGCGATTCCTTGACCTTTGATGGACTTTTGAGTCACATATACGATGTCAAATTGTTGTAAGATCAACTGCCATTTGGACAGCCGGCAATTTAACATGGGTTTGTTGAATACGTACTTGAGAGGATCTACGCGGGATATGAGATGGGTTGTGTGACCATGGAGGTAATGTTGTAACATCATGGAAGCACATGCTAAAGTATAACACGTCTTTTCGATCAGCGTGTACTTGTGTTCACTGTTGCTGAACCTTTTGCTGAGGTAATAGATAGCTCGTTCTTGGCCTCTATCGTCTTTCTGTCCCAGGATGCAGCCCATGGCATTGTCACTTACGGACAGATACATGAACAGGGGAATATCGTCCCTGGGTGGTACCAAGATAGGAGCTTTGACTAGCTGCTTCTTAATTGTAAGGAATGCATTCTGGCACTCATCATTCCATTTCATGGAGGAGTTCTTCCTTAATAGCTTAAAGATTGGCTCACAGGTTACTATGAGTTGAGAGATAAACTTGCTGATGAAGTTGATTCTTCCCAAAAATCCCCGTATTTCCTTCTCTGTCTGAGGAATGGGCATTTCAGTGATGGCTTGGATTTTGGCAGGATCCAACTCTATCCCTATGTGGCTGACTAGAAATCCTAGCAATTTGCCTGATCTAACGCCAAAGGCGTATTTAGCTGGATTCAACTTCAAGTTGTACTTATGCAACCAGTTGAACAACTTTTTAAGATGGTCTATATGGTTATCCTCCTTTTGAGATTTGACAATGATGTCATCCACGTAGATCTCAATCTCTTTATGCATTAAGTCATGGAACAGAGCCATCATAGCTCGTTGATAGGTAGCTCCGGCATTAATGAGGCCGAATGACAACCGTCTATAGTAAAAAGTTCCCCAATGAGTGATGAAAGCAGTCTTCTCACGATCTTCCTCGGCAACCATGATCTGATGGTACCCCGAAAAGCAATCAGCAAAGGAGTACATGTCGTATTGTGCAGTATTGTCAATGAGAATGTGGATAAATGACAAGGCAAAGTTGTCTTTTAAGTAAGCTTTATTCAAGTCCCGGTAATCCACGCAAACTCACACCTTCCCTCCAGGTTTAGGTACATGCATGATGTTGGATATCCACTCAGGATATGTAGACACCATGATGATGTCAGCCTGAAATTGTTTCACAATTTCTTCTTTCACATTTAAACTCCACTCAGGTTTCAATCGCCTGAGTTTCTGCTTGACTGGCTTAAATCCCTCTTTAATAGGAAGGCGATGAAGGACAATGTTAATGGAAAAACCCACCATGTCTTCATGAGACCATGCAAACACGTCCTGGAATTGGGTTAATAGCGTAACCATATTATTTAGTTGGTTTGGGGTAAGGTCTGAACCAATCTGGATTAACTTAGGGCTTTTTAAGGTTCCGAGATTGAAAGAAGTGGTTTGATCAAGGTTGGGTTTGGGTTTGTCTTTGACCCATTCTTGAATTTTTGGAGGCACCTCAATGTCATCCGGTATATCCATCAAGGCTGAATTCATCTCTACATCAAAGGTACAATCCCTGTGTAGGAGAGGCATCGTATCCGCAACTACAGGAACATCTAAATTCAGAGTCCTGAAACAAAATATGCTTTCACTTAGTATATATAAAATGTGTTGATCATACACAGTGTTAGCATATATTGGCAAAATAAACTGCTAATACTGTACAGAAAAGTAAGCAGTTATTATATCTACAGGGCAGAAAGAGTTTCTTCCCGTTTTACCCTTGTCGACCGAAGCAAGGAATGTTGTCCCAATTGGCAAGGGTAAAGTCCGGGTGGACCGCAGTGATGGAGGGATTGTCATCATCCTCCATGTCCCGAATGATGGCCATTACGTCTGGGCAATCATCGTCTGGGGTGTCTCTGTTAGTATGTTCATCATGAATGATGATGCGTATACCGGACATCATCCGTATGACGTCTTGTTTGATTCTTCGTTCCTCTTCTTCTACTACGGGATTTGGAACAACGATTTCTTTCTCCTTCACCGGTACCGGCTTGGGAAATAACATAGCCATTACATTGGCTGGCACCTTTACTGAAGGTTGTGCGGACTTAAAGTTGGAAGGCTAAGCCAAACGCCACAGGGTTGAAGCTGAAGGAATCTGCCGATGCTTATGAGGATTCCTATGACTAGAGCTGGCAGAATAGCCTAGTCCAGCTGTTCCAACTTGTTTGGTTAATCGAATGGGGTACTTGATACCCTGGCCATCTTTACCCAACCCTTGTCCCTGTTTATGACCTAACGACATCATTTCTTGAGTGGCTGACATCACCTCGGCAGAGATCTTAGGTTCGGGCAATGGTGCTCCAATAGCGTGGTATTGGGTGTTGCTTATTTCTAAAGCATGAAAACTGGCTGGTTCTATATCTGTATTGGCATTGATGAACGACATGTCCCCGTGCTGAGGAATCTCTGGTTCAGCGTTGACTGTGACCAGGCTATTATTGATGATGTATTTCAATTGTTGGTGAAGAGTGGAGGGGACTGCCCCAGCCATATGAATCCATGGTCGTCCCAAGAGCAGGTTATATCCCGAATCTATCTTGAGCACATGGAAAGATACGCAGAATGTGTGAGGACCAATTTCAATTGGCAGCTCAATTACTCCGACCGAGTTACGATGGGCTCCATCAAAAGCTTTGATGATAGTATGGCTACTCCGAATTCTGTTGAGATTGATATTCATCTTCACCAAGGTAGCATATGGGCTGATATTTAGAGAGGAACCTACATCTATTAAGACTCCTACTACCATATATCTGGAGGATTAGACCGTAATGTGTAACGGTTTGCAATGACCGGTCCCTTCGGATGGTATGTCATCATCAGTGAAGGATATCACATTGTTGTTAAAAATGTGATCAACCATATGTTGAAACTTTTCCATATCCACTGATGTCGGGAGATAGACTTCTTCTATAACCTTTAGCAAGACCTTCCGTTGATTCTCAGAGGTTTGGACCAAGTCCAAAATTGATATTTGTTGTGGAGCTTCTTTTAATCTTAAAACCACCGTAGCTTCATTATGACCCACAGCGCGGAAGAATTTTTCAACCTTCTCCATGGGTATTTTCCCCTTTGATTTGTTGGTGGGCTTCATCACCCAATGGGGGAGATATAGTGGATTTTCCTTCGCCACTGCAGCAGTTGTATGTGAGGTGGATCCTTCACCTTCTCCATAATTCCACGGAACCTTGCGCAAGCTAACAATAGGATATTGTGCTCTGCATGTCAAGTTGATTGGCTCGGGAGCGGCCACTTTCAAAGGATCGTTTCCTCCTTTAAGTTGAATTATTGGCGTTGTGAGTAGAGTATTAATCCCCTCAGCTTCAGTGGTTATAATTGCTACCACACTTTTCCACTTAGTAGGGCCTGCATTCTCACTTGCTTGTAACACAGTGTCGTTATCTGTCAAGCGCAGTACACCACTGTCGATTAGATTTTGAATAAGGTGGCGCAGTGCCCAACATTCTTCTGTGCTATGACCGCGAGACTGGGAGTGGTATTGACATACTCTATCAGAGTTGTACCGTCCCGAACGGGGGTTGATTGGAGGTAGAAGTGAACTGATCCTTCCTTCATTGATTAACATATGAAGGATTTCCTCCATAGGTTGGCCCAAATAGGTGAATTCCCGTTTTTTGGCGAAATTCCGACGGGCTTTGGCATTTGCTCTCTTCGTCACTTTGTCTTTCAGCATTTTATTTTCTGAAAGTGACGAGGGAATATTCATGACAATAGGTAGGAGACTGGCATGCTCCTGGCTGATTAATTGTCGAGTCACTTGATGCTGATAAGTCACCAGTTCTGCCAATTGCTCAATTTGTTTGCCGAGAGCTTTGATCTTTCGTTCCATTGTGAATTGGAACTTGACATAATCCCATTTGTCATCACCGTCTTTGAGGGTCTAAGAAGATTCACAGCTGAAGTTGGAATTTTGTCCATTGCTCCAATTGATCATGTTGACCTCTTCTTCTTTGTGTTGAGGAAGAGGGTTGTCTTGTACATGAGGTTGATCGGGTTTGGTGACTACGATCTCCCCGTTGTCTATTAGGTCCTAGATCTTGTGTTTCAAATCCCAACAATCCTGAGTATCATGTCCAGGTGCCTCGGCATGATAAGCACATTTTCTAGCAGCATTAAAACCCCGTCCATTAGGGTTGGCTGGTGGAAGAAGATGCGTAATTTTCTTCTACGTTGTCAGAAGATTAAGAATGTTCTCGAGGGTATCCCCTAAGGGTGTAGACACTCGATGGCGTTTGACTTCTCCACCTTTTGGTACTGGAGGGTTTACAGACTGTGTTGGAAAGGGAGTGTAGTTTCTCCTTTGAATAGGTATGTTTTGATTGCCTTTTTGCCCCTATAGTATTAGGGAAACATCTTCCTCTTTCTTTTTATGGACCCTCCGGGGGTGGTTCCCATAATTTCCAGATTGGATGTGATCAGCAACAGCTTTGAGTGCGGCTAGGTCTTGAATCTTTCCTAACTTCAACCCCATTTCGGCCATCTCCCCAAGCTTGACCATTTCAGAAAATGGTTTGCCTATGCCGGCTAAAACTCTCTCATAGAAGGGAGCTTTTTGTATGTCTATGAAAGTCATGACCATTTCTGATTATGCCATATAAGGAATAACTTGGGCAGTCAGGCGTCTCCACCTTTGAGCATACTCTCTAAAAGACTCATTAGACTGTTTCTTGATCTTGGTAATTTGATACCGATCAGGAGCCATTTGAGTTTGAAAACTGTATTGAGTGAGGAAGGCATATGCTAGCTCTTCCCAGCTATGTATTTTGGAGTTGTCTAATCTTGTGTACCACGAACGGGCTTCTCTAGTTAGACTCTTTTGGAACAATTGCATTCTGAGCTTTTCATCCTCCGCATAGGATCCAAGTTCTCCAATAAATATTTTTAGATGTGTGTAAGGATCCCCTAACCCGTCATATTTTTCAAAGTTAAGAGTTTTAAATTTTTCTGGATAGTGAACACCAGGAAAAATACATAGATCAGCATATGAAACACTCCTGTGTGTTCCAATTCCTTTGATAGAGCGAAGGGTCTCTTCCATTTGGAGGACTTTCTTTATGATGTCACCATTGTCTGGATCTCCAGTGGGATGGGCAGCATCATGAGTTTTATTGGTCGTATCCAACTTTGGTTCTGGTATGGTAATGACCGGGTCTCCCCCTTGTGTGGAGGATTCAGTATGTACGGGTATTTTCTGACCCTGTGTAGACTGGTGTAATTCTTTTAATAGCACAACCAAACCTGTTATTTGTTTACTTAATCCGTCGAATTCTTTGCGAGAAACTGGATTAAGATCAGTCTGGTCGGATGACGACATGATTGACTGTGGGCCTGTTGCCCTTTTGGACTTTGACCAGGTAGTAGGTCCGATTGATTCCCTGCGAAAGACTTGCATAGTTTAGTCTTTAGGGAATGTATATAATAACATGCTATGTGATGTGTCCATTTTAGGAATTTTATCCTGCAAAACGGGTGTCAGCTGTTTATAGCATATTAATATGTATGTGTACACATTTCTTCATATTTCTCATTACATAGAGATAGATATGGAATGAAATTACAAGTAATTGTGTTTACAAGTAATTGAAATGAGAGAGCATGAAGAGACTTTCCTCCGTTTTGGGTTTATCAGAGGCTGGCCTATCTTAGGTTACTCTCGCGGCTTTTTGGCATAAAGGTTCCCAAATCATCGTAGTCTACTAGACGGGAAGTTAATCCGATTTTTCAACTGAAACGAATTTGGGTGGTGCCTTTCCTGAGCCTCGAAGAATCAGGCTTCTCACGAGTCCAGTAATCAAACACTGACGGGATAGCCTCCTGGAGGAGGGACCACACAACATACATTCACATACATCGCGTCTCACCGTATGAAATGATGACATGTGCGAAGCACTAATATCATAAGCAGTTTATAGTGCGAAGCACTAACATCACACGCAGATATGATACGAAACACTAAGTTCAATCAAGATATGCATTCGTACACATTCATCCAATGTAAATGCAACATCCACACACAAGCAGATAATAACTTTGAAAAGATTGTAGTAGTGGCTTAAGTCCTCTTACTGGAGTCCCCAGCAGAGTCACCACCTGTCGACGTCTGGATTTTTGGGTGTCCCTTTCTATTACTTGTTCTTTGGTGTTCTCATTTTGGGTGAGATTTGTTTGAAAAAATAAGTGAAAAAGGTCCGACATGTATAATGTCGACGATGGGACTGTTAAGAGTCGTCAGTTGGTTTTTTAAATGGTTGTACCAACACAACCGATAAAAGGTTTGCACATTGACCCAGTGAGGTGACACTGATATATGGGTCGGCGAAATTGAGATTCGTTTAGGGTCCGGGGACTTGGTTATGCGGGGGGAAGGTGTTAGGCACCTCCCGACATCCGTGTTACCACGGTGACCGCCTCTTTTCAAGAAACTATTATCTGAGTATGTGTGTATGTGTGTGGGTCAATGTGCTATTATATGGAAGTTGTGCGAGGCCTCGTTCGAACCAATATACACAGGGTTTGAATTTATGTAAAAATTCAATTTTTAGCAAGATATGGCAATGATGTTTTATAAAAGAGGTTTTTCAAACCCTGATGCTCAATAGGAATTGAGACCTTTTACACTCCCATTTTTATTAAGTGAGCGGCTGAATTGATTTTATTTGACGAATGCGAGGCATTTGTACGAAAATAATATACAAAAAATAATGCCAACTTCCTCGTGGGTATGAAAATCATCTGAGAAAATTCAGACATCGCAAAATAATTTACAAGCTGCTTACAGCTGAAAATGTCCCTTACGGGAACCGAATCTAGATTCAATGGGATGAATTTGTGATCATATGATTCTTAGGCTCACAAAATACTGCAGTTTATATGAAAGCAGTAAGCAGGTATATATATAAAAGCTGTAAATATATATATATAGAGGCCGGATCTTGTCCGGGAGTCCGGACAGGTTTAAAATCCGGACCTTTTTTTTTTGCTTTTTTTTTTGAAACAACTAAAAAAAATTATGGAATTGAAATTTTTACATAATACAGTGTTTTGGGCGTGATTTGGATGCCTATAACAAAATATGTCTGTACAGTCTGGGCAGACTGTACATACATTGGTTGGTGTAGGTATTAAAAACACACCCAAAACACTGTATTATGGAAAAATTTCAGTTCCATAAATTTTTTTATTTTAGTTGTTCTACAAAAAAAAAATAAAAAAATTTGGGTCCGGATTTGATCAGGTACGGGAGTCCGGACCTGATCAGTTTTATATATATATATATATATATATATATATATATATATATATATATATATATATATATATATATATATACAGACAAGATCACCAACCATGAAGCACATCCATGGGGGGATCAAAAATGTAAATAAAGCTGTTAAAAGCTATCAACCACCATGGAGGAAACTCCAGACGGGACAAAATATGTATATATATATATATAAGCAATAAACGCACCAGACTGAAGTCTAGGCTCATCGAACAAAGTCCGACACACAGTTGATATATATAAGTATATATATATATATATATATATAAGCGTGTAAACGCACCAGACCGAAGTCTAGGTTCATCGAACAAAGTCCAACACATAATTGATATATATATATAAGTATATATATTATATATATATATATATATATATATATATATATATATATATATATATATATAAAAGTAAGTAAACGCACCAGACCGAAGTCTAGGGTCATCGAACAAAGTCCGACACACAGTTATTATATATAAGTATATATATATTAAAGCAGTAAATGTTCCAGACCGAAGTCTAGGCTCAATCGAGGCATAACTCGATAATGTTAGTCAATATATGTAAATATATATATATATAATATATATATATATATATATATATATATATATATATACAGACTGAAATGAAATCACGGACCGAAGTCCGGGAAAAAGCAAGCAAAACGACTCTCAACGTGTAGAAGGGTGTGTGCAAAGATGAAGAGAAAGACTCTAAAGTGTATGAGAAGGCTTACAACTAACTGCTAAAAAAGGTTTCTATATCTTTTGAGTGGGTAAACACTGGGCTTTTGTGGGTACAAAAGAGGCTATATATGAGCTCACAGGTGTTTAAAAGTGGGAAAATACACTGTATGGCGTGTGTAGAGCAAATTGTGTAGGGTTTTCCCGTCTTTTTTCTCTTAAAAATCAGCACCCCAAGCCCTCTATTTATAGGCAATATGAGCCGCAGGTGTACCAGAGGCGGGTCGAGTCGACCCGGGTTTATTGGGCCAGGTCATCACGAAGTACGTGCACTCAAGCACTGTAATGTCCACTCAGATTTTGAGAAGTGCAATCTGGGCATCCGTTTTTGAGGTATACAGGACCTATTTCGGACCGCCGTTTTCGAGAGTTGTACGATGGCATGGGATTAAAGTTTGTATGAAGTCATTGAAGATGGGATGATGCCCTCCGGTCTTCAAGCTTCAACTTTCATCCGTTACCCCGCACAATAGTCACTCAGGATTGGTTAATCTTGTGGGACATCGTTGCGTAGAGACGTGACGTGGCATTGTGTTGGACGAGATGACGATGTTGTCCTTTACCGGTGTTATCACCGGATTGGGCCGATAAAGTAGACATTGCTCATACTTCGCTGAGATTGGACTGTTGCAATTTGTTGAAGGTCCTCATTGTCATCTTTGAGGTGTGTCTGTCTTCCCGATGTTATTGTCGGGTTAGTACAGTGTATCTCGCTGTGAGTGTCGAGAATGAAGCTGATGGCATTTGAAACAATAGTAAAAATAGTAAGGTTTATATAAACTAGTTTTTTATTATATTAATTATATTTTTTTCATTCTATTATTAGTACCATTTAGATAAAATAAAAAAATAATAAGCTTTGTAATTTTGAAAATTATATTGTCTAAAATTAATTAATTAATTTATACTAATTTTGAATTTAGAGATATTTCATATAAAATTCAAAATGATAATATAAAAATAAACAATTAAAAAGAAGAATAAGAATATACTTTTTACACAAATTTTAAACATAAAAAATAAAAAAATGAGGAGAGGAGAGAAAATTAATTTCTAATAGGTGAAAAAAATTGAAGGAACACATTTGCATGACTAACGCATCTACGAGGAACAGTTGTGCTAAAAAAAAGTTTGGCGAACATTAGAGGAACACCTTTGCATGACTAATGCATCTATGAAGAACAATTATGCTAAAAAAATAAGAAACAGTTTAGCAAAAACATGACAAATAGGACAAATAGGAGGGTCAGATTTGCAATTTAGTTGATATTTGGAGGTTATTCAGCAAGTATAGGATTCTTGATAATGTATTCATTCTGATGAAGAGAAATAAAGGTGGAATATGATTTAGCTTTGTTCGTCTTAAGAGTAAGAAAGCAGAAGTGGAAGCCATAATGAATGTTAATGGTTACAAATACAGAGGAGAAATCATGTCTATCAATGGTAATAACAATCAACAAATGTCAGGGATGTTTAAAAGGACAATCCGAAGCATGGATTCAACTGAAGCTTTAAATGATGAAAGGGTGGAAGAAAAGAATATCATAGCAGTAGAGAATAAGGAAGTTTCTGAGAAATGGAATTGGAGTATATGGTTCATCTTAAAGAAAAGAAGAGAAGTGGAAGAGATGGAATGCAATACAGTGGGCATAGATTGGCTGAAAATATGCTCAAAAGGGAAACATTGTTTTCTAATAATGCTACTAAGCAATAAAGAAAAGGTCAGAATTGAGAAACAAATGACTAGTAATCCTTAGAATGGGCAATTACAGTAAAGAATACCAAGCTGGAGCATTATACTTGTCTCATTGACCTCCTAGGGCGAAGCGGTCTTTTAGTTGAATCATTCAAAATTTTGGTCTCAATACCACTAGAAATTGGAGCAAACACCTAAAATTTTGGTCTCAATACCCATCCCCTTCATCAACTAAAACTCTGTAAACTTCTCATTCCCTATCTTTGATCATGTGCCTCCCAACTCCCAACTTTCCCACTTTAGCTTTTCTCTCTCCTTCTCTTCGTCTTCATACACATACCACTCTTTCTATTTTCTCTCTCCAAAATCACTCTCACTCTTCTTCACTCTTTAAATCAAAATAAAAATCCCTAAAAAAGTTGATATAATCTATGAATAATTTAGATTTTAGTGATTATAGGTTTTGCTTTACGCCATTGATGCCATTGATGATGAAGTTTGCAGTTCAGGGTAGTTTTTAAATTTGGAGAGAGAAAGAGGGAGTTACTAATTTTTTTGGGTAACTTACAGTATACTTCAGGACATTGTCTGTTTGGTGTAGATGGAGAAGTACCAAGTTTACCCCTGTGTTATAAACATTACAGCCTTAGCCGATCACTTTTGACCGATTAAGTGAAAAAAAGTGTGCCTTTTGTTAAGTAAATTGAAGTTTGTGGTGTAATTAGACACTTTTTTCAGTTTATGGTGCAAAAATTAACAATGATATAAAGTTTAGGGTGCAATTTGTCTTTTAGTCCTAAATATATAAACAAATTCTATGATTAACTGACATTCCATGAAAAAATATTTTGTGTGGAGTGATGGTAAGTCCATGGGATCATTTGTGTGTGATGCCTATTATTTCAAGTATTTGTGTGGCGCAACTCGCCAAGCCACCGGCGACAAAGACTTCCGCCGAAGAACCAGGTCCGGCCTTCTCTAGTTACAGATTATCGAATTCTCTGATCCAGTTTTTAAGTACTATTGTATGTGAGGCCAGATCCAGTTTCTCTCTCTGTATTCTGCGGTGGTAGATTTTCTTCTTCTCGTCTGACAAGCTTCTTCCTCTTGCCTAGGGCATGTTAGTTCTTTCTTGAAAGCCTTATTTTTTTCTTTTTGTATCTATGGAACATGTGCACCCCAATACAGAACCAGATCTGGCCGATGCATACCGAAATTTGAACCTGAATGATTCTGAATCAGAAGGTCTTATTCTCGATGATGATTTGATTCCATCTCTAGTAGATGAATACCAATTGTGTCTAGTGGGCCGCTTCCTAACTAAGAAGAAGATGGATTTTGAAGCAATGAAGAATACTCTTATTCCGATTTGGCAGCCGATAAAGGGCATGGATGTGAAAGAGCTTGGCCAGAATCGCTACATCCTTCGTTTTTTACATGAACGGGATCTATGTCGTGTGCTTAATGATGGTCCCTGGTCCCTGAGGAACCAGATTCTCATTCTTCGTCGTCTACTTCCTGGCAAACAACCGTCACAAGTCTCATTGGATCATGTTGAGATGTGGGTGCAAGCATATGATTTACCACTAGGTTATCTGTCAGAGAAAGTTGGTTGGGCAATTAGGAACTATATTGGTAAATATGTTCTTTCTGATGAACGTAACTTTGATGGTCAATTGAAAACTTTTATGCGCATTAGGGTTGCGATGAATATTTATAAACCTCTAGTCTATAAAATGAAAATGAAGAGACCTGGTGGGGAGTGATTTTGGATTCATTTTAAGTATGAAAGATTTTCCACCTTTTGTTTCTATTGTGGTTTTATGGATCATTCAGAAAAGTTCTGCCACCTCTCATTAGACAATCCTATTCCTCCGTCAGAATTCCCTTTTAGCTTGTGGCTTCGCGTCCAACCCCGTCGCAATAACAACCGAATGGCTGATAAGTGGCTCCGGACTTCCCTCAAAGACCGCCTTCCTCCGACTACTGGCGAGTCCAATACGAGTGTTGACATGGATTTGGGTTCTCCGAGTAATCCTGGTACACCTAGGAAAGTTGTCTTTCACGACAAGAGTCTCTCTAATTATCAGGTAAAAATGCCTCATTTGACAACTACTACCAAAATTTCCCATGATTTACAAGATCTCCCTGCTGGAACGTCAATCAAGCCCATTATTGGTCCTATAAATATGGAATCTACTGTGGATAATGGGCTTATTATTACGGATCAAAAACGCCGACGTACTGATGGAGAATTAATAACACCTGATGTGTCGTTGACTGATGTTACTGTTGATGAAAGCTCTGATATGATGGTGGTTAATTCGACACCAAATAACGGATTGAAGCTTGGTTCTGGCATCCAGGCCCACCGAGCTTAATGATGACCTTAAGATGGAATTGTCGTGGTTTGGGCAATCCACGTATAATTCAAGTTCTGGTGGATCCATCTCTATAAGACCATGTTTTTGTTTTTGATTGAAACAATGGTTCTTCATGACAAGATTTTAGCCATCAAAAATAAGATAGGGTTCAATGACTTCTTTGCTGTAAGTAGTATTGGCCATGGACGGGGTCTTGCTCTCCTTTGGAAGGAAAAAAAATAGTGCCAAGCTCCTTAGCTACTCCTATAATCACATTGATATTGAGGTGTCTTTGTTGTCAATGTCTGTGTGGCGCCTCATTGGATTTTATGGGCACACGTCGCGAGCTCAACGTCAATTATCCTGGAATCTTCTTCGTTCTCTGAGTCTGAACTCCACTGCTCCTTGGTGTTGTATAGGGGATTTTAACGATCTAATCCATCCTTCTGAAAAGTTTGGTAATATTCCTCATCCTACTAGTCTGTTGGAAGGTTTTCGGTTTGCTGTGGAAGACAACGGGCTTCTAGATATTGGTATGATTGGGCACCCTTTTACTTGGGAAAGGCGTAGGGGTCTCTTGGATGGTGTTGAAGAGCGTCTTTATCGTGCTCTTGCTTCCTCATCTTGGTGCTATTCTTTCCCTTATGTCAAGCTCCATAATATTGAAGTTATTATGTCTGATCACTCTGCTATTCTTCTAGATTTCCTATTTTCTTCCCAGGTGTACAGAACTTGCACCTTTAAATTCGAGAACATCTGTCTAAGGGAACCACAATGCAGAGGTGTGATTGAGTCTAGTTAGGTGAGTACTACATGTATCCCAGTTCAACTAAAATTAGAAAGATGTGGAGAGGATTTACTGTGTTGGGGGAAGTCTTTATCTCGTCAATTTAAGGAGTGTATTAAAGACTGTCGGGCTCAAATAATCTCCCTTCGATCCAAATATGATTCGGCCTCTATCCACCAATTTGAAGAGGCTAAAAGGAACTATAATAAACTCCTAGCTCAGCAAGTGGTCTTCTGGAAGCAAAGATCAAAACAACATTGGTTAAAGGAAGGTGACTGCAATTCTCGCTATTTCTATATTTCTGCCTCTTCCAGGAAAAAATGCAATTCTATTTTTCAGTTAAAAGACCAAAATGGATATTGGCAGAATTGGGATTCTGGTCTTGCCGACTTGCTCACGTCGTATTTCAAAGATATATTTTCTCCTCTTGGCTGTGTTGTCGGTGAGATTATTAATAGCATTGACACTTGTTTATCTGAGGAGCAACAAAAATTTTTTGATTGCAGAATTTACCAAAGATGAAGTGAAGGAGGCTCGTTTCTTTATGGGTCCAGATAAAGCCCCGGGTCCGGATGGTATGAACCCAACATTCTATCAGAAATTTTGGTCTATTGTTGGTATGGATGTCTCTTCTGCATGTCTTGATGCTCTTCATAATTGTTCCCTCCCGATTGGTCTTAATCATACCAATCTTATCTTAATTCCTAAGAAAAACTCACCGGAAGTGGTATCTGATTTACGGCCTATTGCGTTATGTAACGTCCTTTATAAGATAATTTTGAAGATGCTGGCAAATAGACTCAAAGTTGTTTTAAGCAGTTTAGTCTCTGAGTTCCAAATTGCTTTCATACCGGGAAGATTGATGAATGATAATATCATGATTGCTTACGAGGTATCCCATTATTTGAAGAGTAAGCGTCAAGGTCGTGATGGTTATGCAACCTTGAAGATTGACATGAGCAAAGCTTATAATAAACTTGAATGAGATTTTTTAGAGAGGGTGATGGTTCGAGTGGGGTTTCCGACTAAATGGATTAATTGGATGTTAATGTGTATTCAGTCGGTGACTTATTCGCTTGTTCATGGGGGATTAAAAATAAAAAATCCATTCCTTCTCGAGGGTTAAGGCAAGGTTTCCCCCTCTCCACCTATCTATTCATCTTATGTGCAGAAGGTTTCTCGGCCTTGTTGAGAAGATATGAATAGCGGGGACTTCTTCATGGTTGTAAAATTTCCCAAAGTGCTCCAGTTATATCTCATTTATTTTTCGCCGACAACAGCTGTTTATTCTTCAGGGCAAATATACGTGAATGTGACATCATCCGAGCTTGCATCAATGAATATGAACGAGCCTCGGGTCAACAAATCAACTTCCAGAAATCTTCTATTTCTTTTAGTGTGAATACTCATTTGCCTTTACAGCATTTAATTTGCTCTTCCTTGAATGTTCAACGAACTACAGGCCATGGCAAGTATCTTGGTCTACCCTCTTTTATTGGAAGAAATAAGACCCAAATTCTTTCTTTTCTTAAAGAGAAGTTTTGGTCTCGTTTGGCAAGCTGGAAGAAAAGATTTCTATCAAAGGCCGGCAATGAAGTTTTGATTAAAATAGTTGCCCAAGCTCTACCAATGTATGCTATGAGTGTTTTTCTTCTTCCTTTGAATTTATGTGCTGATCTTGAAAGAATTATGAGCAGATTTTGGTGGCGATCTAACTCTGGAGAGTCATCGAGTATTCATTGGAAGAGCTAGAATGCTCTCTGTGCTTGCAAACAATTTGGGGGACTTGGCTTTCGTAAGCTCCACGAATTTAATTTAGATATGTTGGGAAAAAATGGTTGAAGACTGTTAACTTCCCCCAATTCTCTTGTTGCCCGTGTCTACAAGGTTAAATACTATAGAAGAATTGATTTTCTGCATGCCAACAAGAAGAATAATGCTATTTTTTTTTGGAGCAGTATCCTGGCTGTCCAAGATCTAATTAAGTAGAATGTTAGATGGCGAGTGAGAGATGGTTCATCTATTAATATTTGGGCAGATGACTGGCTCCCTGATGAAGCTAACCGTCGAATTTCCTCTCCTCCGATTCCTGGGTTGCTGAATGAGTCGGTACAGTCTTTGATGATCCCAAATTAATAGTGTTGGGATATTGATCTAATCAATGATCTCTTCATTCCTCGAGATTGTGCTCTAATTCTACAGGTACCTCTTCCTACTCTACGTTCCTGTGATAATATTTTCTGGTGCAAGGACACAAGTGGTATGTATTCAGTCCGTAATGCCTATTGAACTCTCACCGCTCATTTGAATTCTATTAATCCTGCTTATTCCTCTCAAATTTGGAAGAAATTATGGTTGTTAAATATCCCTCCTAAAGTGCGGAATTTAATTTTGCTCATTTGCCAAGGTTGTCTCCCAACCAAAGAGAATCTAAGACAAAGACGGGTTGATGTAGATTCCTCTTGCTCAGTTTGTGCTCAGTCCATGGAGTCAGCTTCACATCTATTTCTTCACTGCCCAATTGCTGTTGAGTGTTGGAGACTTTCAGCTTTACTGCTTCCCTCTCTCAATGGTGCTGACATTATCCAATGGATTGAAGCTCTTATTATGGGCAACAACAGTGAGGCCATCCAACTGTCTTGTGTGATTTTATGGTCTCTATGGAAAAATCGAAATGATGTGATTCCTAGCTGGTTCCTTTCTTGCTCAATGACAACATGCCCAAATCCTCATAAACGGTGACCTACTCTCTGATCAAAATTCTGGCGTTGTGAGCTGGTGCAAACCTGCCTACGGCTGGCTGAAATGTAATGTAGATGGAGCTATGTTCTCATCAGAAAGTAAGTTGTGTTTTGGCATGGTTCTTCGCAACTCTGAGGGGACGATGATAGCAGCTCGATGTGGTTTAATTTTGGGACCTACAGATTCTGTTTTGGCCGAGGCGATCAGCTTTAGGGATGTGATAAGTAGGTTTTATACCTACTTATCCGGTATCTATTACTTGAATTATTTGCTTAATCTCATGTTTCGTAGTTACTTTTCATACATTTAATGTTATTTTGTAGGCGATGACACGACATTGGCATGAAGAAACAAGGGAAAAGAATTCGGACATCTTTTGGACTAAAATACGCAAACAAATGCAAGAAGGGAATATTAAAGGACTTTTAACACCACGTTGGATGCATGTTCTTGGCTTGGAACTTGGATTATACTGTAGAGCTTCTTCTTATCTTTCCGAAACATCTTGAATCATCCCAATCGGAGTTCAGATGTGAGAGTTATGGCCTTTTTATCAATGAAGATCAAAGCTAAGAGTTGTCATGTTTGCCATTTACATAGCATATACTTCGAGCCCGATATACGCCATGATACAATTCTAATTTGTCAATTCTCAAAGCATAAAAGTTTTAGATCTCGTCGATATCTTCGATTTGATAGGTGGCAGGACCCGTAACTCCAAGCGGATCAAAAGTTATGACTGTTTTACCAAAGGACGTTACAGCAGAAAAAACAGGGCAGCGCGGACCGCACTAGGGGCACGCTAGGCTACCAGAAACACTGCCACTGCAGCGCGGATATTATGCATCGAGATGTGGTTTTATCTACTTTAGTGTTCTTGATTAACAATTCATGATAGAGAATAATTGATGAGAAGTGTGTTAACTTAAATGAAGCAATAGGTGAAGTTGTGATCTTAAATCTCTGTAATCTTAATTTAACTAGTGATAATTAGAATTAGTTTAATTATAAATTGAAATTCATTCATTTAAATAAGATTGAGTTGGTTACGGGTTAGTACTTGGTGATTTTTATTAAACAATTTCTCGTGGGAACGATACTCTACTTTAACTTTATTACTTGTTGACCACGTATACTTGCGTGTTGTGCGTAATTAGATTTTACCCAACAAGTTTTTATCACGGTAATTATTAGCTAGGCAATTAAGCAATTAAGTCCAAATCATAATAGACAATTCTCACAATAGAACATAATAATTGATAGCGAAATATATTAAAATAAACCACACAATAAGATCCATTGTAATCTCAAACAAAGAATTAGTTCATTGAATTAAAACTAAGAATCTACAATTGAATAATCATTAAAAGACAAAGATAAAAGTAGAGTAAAGAATAAATCTGTTGTCAGCAAATCTCCATCTTCCTCAAGCTCCTGCTCTTGATCTTCAATGGTGTCCAAGTTGCTTCAATCTCCCATTTTATCTAATCTAGGGTTCCTAATCTAAGAAAGAAAGTAAAGAATAAGTTAATAGAAATCTATCCCAAGAGGGATTTAATGGAGTCTTAGAACTAGCCTCCCAATCCAAGTTAAACTCAAGTATTTCGAGTTCTAATGGACACCCTAACAAGTTAGGCAACTAGAATCCTATTCTAGCTCAAATTGGACACCAAATAACCCAAAACAACTCTTTTCCCGCCGCCTAGCGCGCCCCGCGCTGCGTCTAAGCCTTTTTTGGCGCGGTCCGCACTGCAGTGGCAGTGTTTCTGGTAGCCTAGCGCGCCCCTAGTGCGGTTCGCACTGCCCTGTTTTTTCTACTGCGACGTCCTTTGGTAAAACAGTCATAACTTTTGATCCGCTTGGAGTTACGGGTCCTGTCACCTATCAAATCGAAGATATCGACGAGATATAAAACTTTTATGCTTTGAGAATTGACAAATTAGAATTGGATTATGGCGTAAATCAGGCTCGAAGTAGATGCTATGTAAATGGCAAACATGACAACTCTTAACTTTGATCTCCGTTGATAAAAAGGTCATAACTCTCACTTCCGAACTCCGATTAGGATGATTCAAGATGTTATGGAAAGCTAAGAAGAAGATCTACAGTATAATCCAAGTTCCAAGCCAAGAATATGCATCCAACGTGGTGTTAAAAGTCCTTCAATATTCCCTTCTTGTTTTTGCTTGTGTATTTTAGTCCAAAAGATGTCCGAATTCCTTTCCCTTACTTCTTCATGCCAATGTCATGTCATCGCCTATAAAATAACATAAAATATATGAAAAGTAACTACGAAACATGAGATTAAGCAAATAATTCAAGTAATAGATACCGGATAAGTAGGTATAAAACATACTTATCAAATACCCCCAAACTTAAACATTTGTTTGTCCTCAAGCAAAAACACAAAACAATAATGCAATACAATGCAACTAATCTATATGCTTACGAATCCAGCTGTAATGACAGAAACAAGTCTATTCAACCGGCCTTAGAGAAATCAAATAAACGCGATAATACATCATATCAAAACCAATCAATAAATTCTCAATCAATCATCAAATCTTAGACTGTTATCACTAATATAGTGTGTGTGTGTGCTCCACAACAATGTTAACTGATATAAAATCAAATTAAACACATAACAAGTCTCTTCGAAGGCATCATACAGTGTAAACTCAAGAAATCCAAAAACAAGCTAGATCCAACTAAAATTAAACAATTACCAATATCAAGGGTCAACATGGGATATTTATGCTTCATTTTTCATCTACGGGGGCTTTTTGCTCTTATTTCTCGTTTTATTCATTTTTTTATGGTGGATAGTGAGTGCATTTTATGCTCCATCTCACGCCTGTGTTTATAGGGAGTGCATTTCACGCTTCTTCTCGACCCACCACAGGATTCAATTTATTCAACTCAATATCTTTTCTTTTCTTTTATTTTCTTTTCTATTTTTTAAAGCTTATATACCCCAAATATTCTCCCAAACTTAGGTTCTTGTCTAACTTTAGCCATCACTACTTATTTTTGTCATTCTTTCATTCAAACTAGCATTATCCTTTAGAATCCGATTATGTATCAATTTAAACTCAATCATTCAACAACTTGTTCTTACTGTGCTATCCTTATTATACCAGTTTCAAACAGAAAAAAGACTCAATTCATAACAAGAAATCTCAACAAAGCTCTAATAATCAGTGTTATACGTGTCTACCCAATTCCAATCTCATTATTGGCCAAAACAAACTGTAAATATCAAACAGCTGGACTCATGCAAGATGTACTAAATGCTATATAAACATAGTAAACTAATTACTAATTTTTAAATTTTTCAAAAAAAAAAATTCAAGAATGCAAAAACTATATGTAACTATATGAACAACAATGTAAATAACTAACTATATGCGATACGACACTAAAATGCCCCCAAACTTAAACTAGACATTATCCTCAATGGCTAAGATAGGAAAAATCAAAAGAGAGGACTTCCCTGAAAATAAAGCATTTTTCTCCTTGTCTGCTAAGTCTGAAGAATAGACCAGACACATTGGAATAGATCGGGAACCACACTTGAGTTGGACTTGACTAACATTGCAATTAAACCACTTTTAACGCCTGGGATTTCTGAGCGGAGCAAAAATTGAAAACCAACGTGGATTGGAAGTTGGGGATGGATGGGTTTAATGAGAATGGAAGTTGAAAAGGAGAAGGAGAGGTAAGGATGGTGTAATTGGGAGTTATGGGGAATAGAAGTGCAATAAAATTTGGAGATGTGGAGAGTTTGCATGTAATGAGGAGAGGTGTCTTGATTGAGTTTATAACACGTTGCTCCAACTTTTCTGAATCTGCCAGTCCCGAGTAGCGCGGTCAGCGCTGGTTATGCACGAGGCAGAGCGCGCTCCGCGCTTGATATCTAGAAGTTGTTGTATTGGTGGCGCGGTCCGTACTGGAAATATGCTTGTTGTAGCACTGTTCGCGCTGTGTATCCATACGGTGAGGGATGGTGCAGCGCGTTCCGCGCTGGAGGATCGGCATCTGTGGCGCGGTCAGCACTGGGCTGGCAGATGAGGTTGGATTGCTGGCGCGAACCGCGGTTGGTCTATCCTTTTGGTAGCGCGGTCAGCGCTGGTCTGACAGTGGCTGTTTGTCCTTAAACTTCCTGCAAAACATGTAATTCTCTGATTAAGATGTGTACTTGACTCGATTTGAAACTAAAACACACTACTAATTAAGATGAAAAACTTAGAGCTTGGGTTGCCTCCCAAGTAGCGCCAGTTCTAGCATCGCTAGCCCGACTTTGTCTGGTTAGAACTATCCAATTTCTCTTCGGTAATTGAGGAACCCTCCATCCATTGGAAACTTTTGGTAGGTGCCCAATTGTGATAGCCATTGCATTAAAGTCATCTAATATGCTTTCTTTTGATAAGATCACATTCAAGTACTTCCAACATATAGGTGTTTTCTCCATTGTGTCTGTGATCACATTGGGGCATTGAAGCTTGTTAGACACAACATTCTCTTCTTCTATATATCTTCTCCAGCTCATTGCACCATGGCTTTGAAGTCGTACTCACTTTTACGTCACAAGGAGCATTGCCGACGACATGACTACCTAGTGGGCATGATTTTGCAAATCTAACCGGATCCTTGAACTTTGGTGGAGAAGGCACTTGAGGCATTAATAACATCGGCCCATCCTCGTTAGTACTCATAGTTAGTTCTTCACCGACCTTATTTTCATTATCCCCACTTGTCTTCTCTTTTTCAACATCTCGTGTCTCATCCAGTTGTAGATTTGGCTCGGGCACTTCATCAATCTTTGAATCATCGTCATAAAACCAATTGTTTTGAGGACAGTTGTTCAAGGCTTTGAACATTTGATCCATCTGGTTATGCAGATTTTGAATTGATATCTCTTGATTCTAAATTGACCGCTCTTGATCCTCCTCTCCTCGTTTGATGCTATGAACTTGGATAATAATTCCCCCAGCCTTGAATTTTTTGTTTCAGTCTCGGAAGCCATATATTGAGGACCAATGTTTGAAGTAATGTTGAGTTGTTCCATCTGGTTCTGAAAATTGAAGCTCGATATTTCTTGACTCATCATCTTCTCCTCTTGGTTTGCTATGCCCTTCAATATTACATCCATCGGATTTGGCTTTTCTTCTTGTGGCAATGGAGGTGGACATAAAAATTCTGGTGTGTATGATTGATTTGGAGCGTAGTATTGGTTTTCATAATTGTAGCTCCATGACGAAACCGGGTAATACCCCCAAACTTGATGATAATTATTGTAAGACCCCGAATTTTATGAAATAAAAGTATTCAATTTTTCTTATAATTACAATTCGGTAAATGGTTAAATTGATAAAAAGTTAAAGTTAAGGGTGATATATTAATTTTTTTTAAAAATACATAAGTGGTTATAAAATATTCATTGTTGTCGGGGAATATTCGTTTGGTCGTGCAATATTCTTTCTGTCGGGGAATATTCGTACGACCGTGCAGCCATTTGTGGGCCCCATAACAGAATAACTGTAGGATGAAGAAAAAGACAAATTAAAGTTTTTATAAATAACGGCATAGTGGTTACCGATAACACTGTTGGAATACACGGTGGAAAGTAAAGTAATACGCGTTGTTGCACAGTAGCACACGGTATTGCACAATATTTTTGAATTATTGATTCTTACGTAAGAAGGCACTACTCAATAATTGTTACAGTAATTACTGTTCAGTATTTTATTTTATTGATTCAATAATTGCTGCGTTGATATTTTATATTATAGTTGTTTCAATAATTATCACTACACATTATTTTTCATTATCAGATTAATAGTTCATATTATTTGTGAATAATTAAATTATTGATTTATATGATGAGGAAAATATTCATTTTATGTGGATATAGATGGAGAAAATTTTTAAAGTGACAATTGTTAAAAATCGATATTTTATCTTTTCTGATAAAATAATATTTTATTATATTATTATAATATAATAATAATGATATTTTTACAATGAATGTGGAATATATGAGTATATGAGGAGAAAGTATTTTTGTTGCAAAAGTTGTTTAAAACATGTTAAACATGTTGGTGGACCCATTTTTTGACTGAAATTTGAATATAGCTTGTAAAATCGCCCGTTTATGAATTTCGGTCAATTTTTGTTTGGAATTTGGAAAACCACTCTTCTGCAAAGTTGTAGAGAATTGAATTTCCTATAAAAAGTCGCGAGATTCGAATTTTCTGATAAAAGAGCTCTTTATTATGAATTATTGAAGTTCTGAAGTTCCGAAATAATTGATTTTTGGAAGTTTTAATTAATTATTTTAAGAAAAACGTTTTTAACAAGTTTGTTGCACATGTTAATTGCTGAAATCTGATGTCTTGAGTGTGCATAGGAAATTTATTAAATAATAATAATATTATATTAAATTTTTTGCTTTGGTGTTCTAAGCATTTTCCTATAAATAGGGTGCTTAGGTTAAAATTGAAAATCACACTATAAATTAAAGATTTCTCTCTCTATAATATCGAGCGTATTTTTGTGAGTATTTTAGTACTTCGAGTATTGCTATACGGTGCAAGTTCTTTTAGCACTATATCTAGTATTCCAGTCAGAAGTACTATTCTTTCTGAGGTAAGGGAGATTATTTTCTTCATAAATGATATTATTTCTTCAATATCATTATGCCGAAATATTGGTTTAAACTTTTTATCAAATTTGGAACTTTTTCATGTCGGGGTTACTATTCATGATTTACTATTCACGAGTTACTATTCATGAGTTACTATTCACGAGTTACTATTCACGAAGCATGATGATGTTTTTGAGAAATTTCTATCTTTTAGTGTCGGAGTTATTATTCACGTATACGACACTATTCACGAATACGACACTATTCACCGAAAAATGAAATTTTCTTCTTTTTGTCTAAAATATCTATTCTGGATACTAGCTTTGATTGTATCCATGTTTTGATCATTCTTGAATTTTACTCTAATATAATTGTTTATGAGGTATTTTTGGACATGGAATAGCAGAAATACGAATCTTTAATATTTATTCTTTTGTTTCACTGGATTCGTTTTCTATAAAATATTTTTCATCATCCTTAGTCTTAAATGATGATATAACTGAATATCTTTGGCCATAGTGCAAAGATGAACATATATTTAGATGAACATGACCAACTGATTAATATCTTTGGAATGTAGTGCAAAGATGACTTGTTGATGAATATCTTTGGCCTGTAGTGCAAAGATGACTTGTTGATGAATATCTTTGGCCTGTAATGCAAAGATGACTTGTTGATGAATATCTTTGGCCCGTTGTGCAAAGATGAAATTATTAGTAGGATTATGAACATAAACTGTAATTTGGTATAACCATAATCTTTGATATTTCAGGTGATGAAAATTATCTTTGTCCTGGATGAGAAAAGGAATTTAGAACTACAATTACGATTATGAGTTATACACATGATTGTGGACAGGAATTGTTGATTGATGTTACAGGGATAAAACATTGTTGGTAGACTTTTAACATGGAGAAGATAATAGATTTTATGGTCTATATGACTTTTCTAATGGATTGCTCGTTCCGCTGCAACTATGGTTGAAAAGTTTTATCATCTACCATATGTTATAAATCTCTGATTTATTACTGTTGAAAGCTATTGATAATTTATTTATCTTTAGTCGTGATATTCTTTACTGAGCTAGTTGTGCTCACCCTTTTGCTTCACAATTCCTTTCAGGTAATAAAAGTGTAGCTGGGTCGAGCGGGGGATAACAAGGGAATAGAACGGTGGTCTATAGAGGTTGAGGGTGAGGTGAATTTAACTTGGAAGGGTGTTTTGCCACTATCATACAAGATGTCTAATGACATATAACCTCGTGTCATCATAAGACAGGGTTGTGCTCATCCACTTGCTGAGTATATTTACAAGCACTACCTATATAATCTTGGTGTTTGTTTGGAGTTTAATTCCCAATTAGAGACAGTGGAGATAATGATATGTCAAGAGAAGACTCACCATTGGGAAGAATATGATAGCAATCTTCTCTTTTTTTTGGGGTTTATTGGGTCAACCAAGGATAATTCTGTGGCCATATGATATCTACCATAACCTAGAAGCATGGCCTCCCATGTACGAAGGTTTCCTTGAGCACTTCCCAAAGATTCTAATTTCTAAAACAGTTTTTGACTATACCTTTATGTAATGTATCAATATGAGGTGATGTCTATAGTTGGAACATGAGTCACAGTTGGTATTAAAACTCACAGTATATGTGTTGTTGTATTTTGCACGACAATTGTAATAATAAAGTTGTAGTTGTTTTCTGTACCATGTTGTTGGCGACTCAGAATAGGTTGGTTGGATTGGACCTATTTTGGGGGCGTTACAATTATCATATGAATACTGATTGAGGAAGTTACCATCATATTGTACCGGCCCAAGATTGATGGTGCATTGATTACTCGGGTGATTGCCAGCACAATAATTCTACGTAACTGCTATCCTTCGAGTACGTTGGGCTGCAACAACGTCCAACCTCCTCGAAAGTGTCTCAAGCTGTGCTGATAATGCAGAAAATGCATTGAGTCCATGAATTGTTGTGTCCCTTGGTGGAGTCATATTTGTGTATGGCCATTGATAATTGCATCCATCCATGGTACCTGAAAAGAAAGTAAAATAGGGAGAGAATTAAATAAAATGAAAAAAAATGTTTAAATTAAGACTAATTTGATTGAAGCTAATATTGGTAAAATATATTAACTAATTCCCCGGCAATGGCGCCAAAAACTTGTTGGGTAAAATCTAATTACGCACAACACGCAAGTATACGTGGTCAACAAGTAATAAAGTGAAAGTAGAGTATCGTTCCCACGAAAAATTGTTTAATAAAAATCACCAAGTACTAACCCGTAACCAACTTAATCTTATTTAAACGAATGAATTTCAATTTATAATCAAACTAATTTTAATTATCACTAGTTAAATTAAGATTACAGAGATTTAAGATCACAACTTCACCTATTGTTTCATTTAAGTTAACACACTTCTCATCAATTATTCTCTATCATGAATTGTTAATGAAGAATACTAAAGCAGATAAAACCACATCTCGATGCATAATATCCATACTCACTTAAATCTACAGATGATAGAATTAAGCAAGACACCCTAATTAACTAATCCACTATATCTCTATGTGAATTACAATTAAAAATGATTTAAAGCACAAGTTCTCTATAAGATTACATATGACGTAAAGGCATATCTCTATCCTAAACACGAATCATGAATTCCATCTATGCAGAAATCACAAACATATGCTATCATAATAAGATCTAAATCAATACTTCATCTCTCGAGTTCATATAGATTATCAGGAGGCTTTAACTTGGCTTAAAAGAATTGGTGCTTTACAGGTAATTGTTGAATCCGACTCTTCCATGTTAATGTAAGGCCCCAACTTTTTGAATAAAGATTAAATTTTCTCGAAATATATTTTTGAATATTACGGTGTGGATTTGATATAATGTTATAGTTGTGGGTAATATTTACAAATTTTGCAAAGTACGCAAGCTATTATATAATATTCGATTGGTCGGAGAATATTCGTTTTAACAGGGAATATTCGTACAACGGCTCAATCATTGGTGGACCCCCCACAACGAAATTATTGTCGGATTGAGAAAACGACAAAAATACTTTATGAAAATAACGGCGGAAGTTTTACCGTTAACTGTTGAACTACCCGGTAGTAAAAGTACAGTAATATGCGTGGTTGCATAGTAGCACACGGTATTGAGTATTGATACTTACGTGAGAAGTCACTCAGTTATACTCAATTATTGCTACAGTAATTGCTGCATCATATCTCTCATATTATTGATTCGATTATTGTCATAGTATCATCTGCATAATATGTTATTTTATTAAATCAATAATTGAGACGACAAAGTTATTCATATTATTAAATTGCAACATTTATAATGTCTAAAAGTTCTGTCAATGAGAGGTTTGGTCACCTAATTGCGCGCCAATAAGGAGAAATCTTTATTGGAAAGCCCCCTCTTTCCTGGGAACGACCTGGTTTATAAATATTGTGAGTTATAATATTAATGATGAATGTTATTAAAATTAAAGTTGTGTTCGGAGTTGAATTTGGAGACGCAGACGTGATATTTGAGTCCGGAACGATGAAATTAGTAAAAATAGTCTATAAACACAAAATTTTCCAAAATTCATTATTTGGTCAAAAAGTCAACATCTGACTTTTTTGGGAAAAGTCAAACTTTAAAATTTCAAAATTTATATTTTTGATAAAAATAGTTTCATTGTGTTGGAATTATTTGTGTTAGTGAAAATCGATAATTATTTCGATAATAATTGATGTCTGGAGGTTATATTGACCAATCGGGTATTTAACCGGATAAATAAGCAATTGATTGTTATTATTTCACATGATTATAACTATTTGTTCACATGTGTATACTATTGTTTCACATTTTTGTTACTACTAGGGGAGTTGGTGCAAGATTGATAATACTTGCATGACTAAGTTAAAAATGGAGGTATAGATGGAGGTACTATACTGTAATTCATATTTTCACATGTCTAGAACTATTGATTCACATAATTTACTATTGAATCACATTATTTACTATTAGGGGAGGTGGTGCAAGTTTGATAATACTTCCATGACTAAATTAAAAATAAAGAAAAAGTTGAAGGTATTGTACTGAAATTTTTCGAGCCCCAAAATATGCAATTAGCGAAACTATATTTTTCTATAAATAGAAGCTCATTCTTCATTCATTTCACACCAATTCACAAAATCTTTAGAGCGATTATTATAGAGAAAAATTATAGAAAGAAGAAGAGTAGTCTGCTACCTCATTATTCCAATATCCAGTTTTTCTAAAGGTAGGGAGTATTATTTCTTTCTTATCTATGAAGAGAACTTCTGTTATTCCATTCTTTATTATTCTGTTGGAATAACCTGTATACACGGGCTACCCTATACTTGGTGAAATTCTTCTGTTGTTCCATTCTTTATCATTCTGTTGGAACATCATGTTTGTGCGTTCTACGCCGGACATGGTTCCGTCTTTATTATTCTGTTGGAATATCTTGTCTGTGCGTTTTACGCCGGACCTGATTCCGTCTTTATTATTCTGTTGGAATATCCTGTCTGTGCGTTCTACGCTGGACCTGATTCCGTCTTTATTATTCTGTTAGAATATCCTATCTGTGCGTTTTACGCCGAAACTGATTCCGTCTTTATTATTCTGTTGAATATCTTGTCTGTGCGTTTTACGCCGGACCTTATTCCGTTATTTATTATTCTATTGGAATAATCTGCCTGTGCGGTCTATCGCATGCCTGGTGATTTCTTTTGTTATTTCATTCCTTATTATACTCAGTTGGTTAAAGTTTTAACTTCTATACTCCATGAAATTAGTGGAATATCCTTGATATTTGCGTTTCATCTAGTATCTTTTCATGGAAATATTTTTCTGAGCATTCTTGAATTTTACTCTACCAAGCAGTATCATGTTGACAATTTGGACGTTATTAGTTCCTAGATAAATTAATTCTTGAACTTGTTTTATTGAATTATTATATCATTATCATCATCCTCATGTTTATATTTTGTTGAAAGTCATCTGTGGCCTATAGTGCATAGATGGACTTGGTATGATCATGACCAGAGATTATTCGGTGTAATCATGACCATAATGTTATAAATGATGTGAAAAAAAGTTCTCATTGGCCCGTAGAGCATTGATGGACAATTGTTGGCATTATCATGATCATTATTGAATACAAAAATATTCTTGGCCCGTAGTGCATGGATAATTGTGGTCGTGATACTAAAGAATATCCTTGGCCGTAGTGCAGGGGTGATTCGATGATGTGAATTATTTATTAAGCTGAGTCCCAGCGATAAAAGTGATGAAAAACCTTTTAAATCATAAAAGATAGTATATTTTATTCTCTACTTGACTCTTTTAATGGATTGCTTGTTCCGCTGAAGTTAAACTTGATGGTTGTTATATTGTATCAGTTTAACACTGTTGAAGGCTAACGATAATATATTCTGCATTATCTTAGTCATAATATTTTCTACTGGGCTAGTTGAGCTCACCCTTTTACTTTCATTGTTCTTTTCAGGAAATGAGAACGTAGCAGGGACTAGTCGGGGAACGGAGTGACGGGCCAGATGATAGCATTAATAGTCTTCACTATTATCTGAAATAGTGTGATAATAATTGTAATGAGGACTCCTTTTGAGTTTGTATAATCTCTAGTAGACAATATTTGTATTCAAACTCACAACTTATGTTTTGTCGTATTGTATACGACAGTTGTATTATTAAGTTGTATTTGTATTCTGTACCATGTATTTGACGACTCAGAATATGTGATGTATACCTATTTTGGGGGCGTCACAGTTAATACAAGCTATTCAGGCTTCATCTTCCTCTTCGAATTATGTGGGTTTGGTGGTGAATGAATGTAAGGATTTTGTTGCTTCTATAGTTGATTGTCGCATCTATTTTGTTAATAGGTCATTAAATTCTGTTGCACATCTCTTAGCTCGTACTTCGAATTCTATGTTTGATGTTCAAAAATAATGCTCTATTCCCCCTTCTTTTATTTGTAATGCTAATTTGATCTCCAGTTATTAAATTCAATTTCTCCTCAAAAAAAAAAAACCTGACATTCCATGATAAATTTCGGACAATTTAAACATAAACAATATGAAAAACAAAGAAAAAGAAATTGGTCGGGAGAACTTTGTATTTGTTTGGCCGCAACTCCATAATCTTTAGCCGTACGGAAACCCGCACCATATAATTCACTCCCAAATTCAAATCTGTAGGAGGGAAAAAAAATAAAAAAATGCACAGAACCTATCTCATCTATTCCCCAATACTCCGATCTCCATTTCCCAAAACCCTTTCTCTCGCTTGCTTAATTTCTCACCATAAATATATAAATATAGTTTGTAAAACTTGAAGGTGTTGTGGAATTGCTGAAAGAAATGGCCGAACCCCTGAGCCCTAATCCCACAATTCAAAAGACGAGAGCCCCAGTTCTCTCTCCTGCCAGTCAATTCATCTTAGGCTCCAACGATGATAAGCTTGAACGCGCTCAGGCACGCGCCGCCGCCCGTGCCGCGGCTGTTCACCGGAAAACAACCGCTGCTGTCTCCGCTGCTCCTTCTATTCCCGATCCTTGTTTGGGCAAAGATCAGATTCTCGATTTGTTCCATAATTGCATCAAACTCGCCAGCGAAAATGTCCATAACCATATTTGCCGCTTGCTCTCTACATTTGTCCAGTTAATTCAGTTATATTTTGTCGTTGACTTGAAATATTTTGGGATGCAGAAAATCAACCAGAAGAATACGTGGGACCTGAGTTTGATTGATCATCTTTATGATATTATTAAGGTTGAAGAAGAAGATGATGTCGAGACTAATTTTCAGAAGGTACTCACTACTCAAACTCTATGAGATGAAATATGGGAATTTTCGTCATTTTCATTAAGAAAAAAGGGAAGTTTGTTTGGTTACTAACTGAAAGCAATTGATGCCTTGTGTCGAAAACTCAGATTGGTAAAAACACTTAATTTTGGTAACCTTATTTTACTTGCATGTCTAATTTTTATTTTTGTTTTCATTTTCCTACTAATTTTGACAGCACCTTTTTCTTGGCGTTTGACACCACAACATCTATGGTTCAAACTTATGACCAAATACCCAAATTGTTATGCAAGTAAATTTAAACTGGAATGTAAGTAGAGTAGAACTTCTATAAATTAATATTGTTGGGACCGGAAAATTAATAATTTATTAATTTAAAGAATGTTTTTCTATTCGTTGAACATAAATTTAATTATTATTGCATTTTATTGATGTTTATATCATACTTTTTTTGATGCAATGTATCATACTTATTAAATTAATGTAATAATAGAATTTATTGTAAGTGATATTAATTATTTTTAATAATTAAATAATGTTCATTGTATCCACTTTTCAAATTACATTTATATTTTATTTCAAAAAAATTTATATTCACATTAAGTTTAATTAATTTGTATATATAAGTTCATTGTCCTAGAATTGAATACATTCCATGTATGATGATAAAGAGAACTACTATATAAACATTAACAAAAATTCTTCAAATCATACTCAACAACTTTTCACAAGTTTTTATTAAATTCGAGAATGCAACTCCTCAACTTTTGGACGCAATGAGAAAAATTAAGGATGAAATTCAATTAGATTTGGATTTCAAGACAAAACAAACGAGAATATAATCATATTTTACAAGATTACCCTATATATATTTGTAATTTAAAAGAATTATTAATTTATGATTTTGATGGGACCATATATTTATATAAGGGTCTTTTAAAAAATTATTATTTTATTATTTTATCGAAATTATTAATTTATCCCATTAGCACAAGTCGGGACTGGGAAAAAATATTATTTTAGAGAGATTATTAATTTATCAAATATTAATTTATAGAGGTTCTACTGTAATTTCTTATGCGAGTAAATTTAAACTGGAATGTAAGTAACTTTAAATTGGTATGTAAGTAATAATTTCACTAATACTCCATCATATGAGTTTCTTTTGGAAAGTTGAACTCTTTTAATGAATACTCCAAAAATCTTCCAGAGCTTGTCATTGGGCCGTGTACTTTATGGTAAATTGGATGTCCAAAAAAGACTTATTTTCAATTGATGCAACAACAGAAGTATATGATTGTGGGAGTGAGAGAAATTATTGCATATGTGCTTCATGACAATTGCTAAATAAGATCAAATCCGAATAACCTTGCCACTGCTTGATGTATTCTTTTTTGTTTGAATTTTCTGGACTTTGAATAGAATTGTTTTCAAGGGCATTACTACTACGGAAATGTGTAATCCTTGCCTTTTTATAATTTTATTCTATGTCCAGCACTCCAGTTTCTTGGATGGGCCTATTTTGTTGGTAGGATTTTCTTCTGAAGTTTCCCTTGTTGATTTGAATTTGGTTTGTTAATTTCTCCTAGTTGCGTTTCCTTTATGTTATTGGCCAAATACCTCACAACTAATCAACATGAATCTTGTCCACGATCTGTTGTGTTTTTAATTAGCCATGGGTCTTAGACTTTCTTCCAGGCATTTGGTTTTTAGCTACTGAGACATGTTATACCATCCTATGTTTATGGAACATGAGTTTATTTTACTTTCTTTTAGTTATCACCCTTTGTTTGTCTTCCCCAATTTGAACAGAAAATTTGTTTCTTTCGAGTTTATGGTTTACCCTGATTTAAAGGTTGCCTGCAACAAAGGGCATCCTTTTCTTTTTTCTTTCTTTTGCTCTTTTTGTTTATCCAATGTGTGTTCAATAGGTTTTGGGAGTTGATATATGCACACCCTAAGGTGATAGTTACCTAAATATAAGAGAGTGACTAATTTATCCTTAATAGATGGACCTCAATTCACTTAATTATCATTTGTCTATTTTAGCCTTGAACCTATTACCCATAATAACAGAAAAAATACAATTTAAAAAAAAACAAATACAATCGTAGTATTAAATGGATCAATACTACATAAATCTTATCAAAAATATAAAGATAAATCATAATTGTCTACCAAAAAAAAAATAATCTTGTTTTTCTTAAATAAAATTAGATCATAAAAAATTACACACACAAACACACATATTCCAATAAAAAAAATACTTTGCAAATGTGTACCCATTTCAATAGAAAAAATACTAACCCGTTCCCTTTTGTACTTAGTTGATGTACCTAGTGCTAAATTTTCTAAAAAAATAATTTGTACATCTCCAAAGTCAACATAAATTATCTAGTAACTATCAAACTGTATGCAAATCTACCCATTAGCATAATATGTGAAGTACTCCAAATAAGCAAAAATAAAATATTTTAGCAAGTGTTTTTTATTTTTATTTTCTATATAACCAATTATACTTGTAAAAATAAGTGATGTTTTGTTTTGTAATTAATTGTATGTAATAGGCTCATGGGCAATATGGGTAGATGGTTAATAAGTAAATTGGAGTATTATTTATTGAGGACAAATTAGTCACTTTCTTAAACTTGAGTGTGCAACTATAAATTTAGGATGTGCATATATCAACATCCAAGATTTTTAGGTTTGTATGTTACTATATTTTGATACTTAATGTCTTTGACCTATTTTTCTCTGGCGGGAGAACTAATGCTCTGAATGATTGCTCCATTCTCATTCAAATCAGTATTCCCATCCCGCTCAATGATATATTTGGTCATAAGGGTAAACATGTCCATCCATATGCATAGTTCCTGCTCTTCACTTGAGACTTGAGGGATGGATGATGACCATGAAAATACAGTTATAGAATACATTTACAATTAATATCTATGTTGCTTTGAACTTGGCATTCCAGCTTCTCTATACACATAAACATGCTTATTTTCACCTTCTTTAAATGTATGCATGTTATTTTCATTGCTTGTAGGCAAGTTGCACTCTTGAAGCTGGAGTAAAGATATACTCAATGAGGGTGGATTCAGTACATTCAGAGGCATATAAGGTCCTTGGAGGGATTAATCGAGTGGGACAAGAAAATGAAGAAGGTTAGTTCTTGGCACACCGCACACCCACTAAAATTCAGTTTGATTGACATAATTGTCCTTAGTTATCCAGCTCTTTATCCATGAAAGTTTCATGTTGAAATTTCATGGTGTGCATGCATTTGCATTTGCATTAAATTTATAATTTCTTTTACATTACAACTGGGGTGAGGAAAAATAAAGCATGGAATTTATACTCAATTTAAGCATTGTTAACTGTCAGTGTTCTAAAAATCCCCTCCTAGGTCCGCCTAGGCGCTAGGCCCCCACTTGGCTCTCCACCTAGGCTCTAGTACCCCCTTGGCGCCTCGCCTAGGCGCTAAGCTCCCTTGGCGCCTCACTTAGGCTCAAGGCGGCAAAAAAATCCCTCCAGGAAATTAGGCGGTGCCTAGGTGGGAGTCTAGGCGGAGAGGTTTTTTTATTTTAATAACTATCCAAACCAAATCTTGATATATTTTTTTTAATGATTTACCATATTCATAATACAGGTTGTAGCATATCAAATCACAACAAGAAGTAAATAATATCAAGTCAAAATAGATAATTTTATTATAGTTGTAATTTTTTGAGCTTGTACCAATTTTAAATTATATAAATGATGATACATTTGTAATATTTAGTTTAATTCAATATAATTCTTAAATTTATGTTTAGTTTCTTAAGTTTTAATATTGAATTAAATTTTTGAAATTTTAAATTTTATTATTTAATAGTAATCTTGTTTATGAATAAAACTAATACGTTAAAAATATGTTTGAATTTTGAATAATTGCATGTTTGTGTTTGAACTTTGACATTAACAATATGGATATGTGTTTGAATTTTAAGCAAAGACCTTTATTATTTTTATTATAGATTATTTTGCTTTATATTATTGTTTTGTTTGGATAAATGTAAGATAAAATATTAAAATTGGCTTAAAATAAAAAATTTCGCCTAGGCCCCACCCACCTCCCGCCTAGCGCTTAGCGCTTTTTAGAACATTGTTAATTGTAGAATTTTTTTATATGTGAGGAGGTTTATTGAGATTCTGGTGGATACTGGATACAAATATTATAGAAAAATGAAAGAAGTGCATATCTCGGACTTTCAGTATTTTAAATTTTATTGGTCTACTTGCATTTGGGTCCTACAAATCACTAACATAAACTTCAATACGTGAAATTAAGTCTGTATATGCCGTAAGAGAATAAATTTATCTTAGAAACTTTCAGAAAGCTTAGTTATCCCTAAACAAAACACGAATATGAAAAACATTGATGAGAAGAATATAAAGATGGACTTTTCTGTGTATAGAACATCTTTATCCTGTATACACAACATTGCTCAACTTTTCTCTTCATCTTGAAGATTCATATCTTTTCCAATTCAAGCAATGATTTACATGTGGTGGATGAAAGCTTTCTGATTGCTTTTCAATTTTAATGCTTAGATTAAGTGCAAGCCATACAGAATGTTATAATCTTATTTGGTTTTCACAAATTTATCTTTGAAGTTAAGGTTATCAAGATGTTCTTTGAAATAGTTTACTGATGCTCATTTAATATGTACTTAACTGAATACTGAATACATATTCAGTAGTGTAGTGGTAGTTCTATGTGTTTTGTTTGTATTTAATAATAGAATAACTCATGTTTGTTTTAAATAATTTTCTCGCCTTCATTTTGTGTTGTCTTTGATATTTTAGTTTGAGTACCTGTTTGAAATGTGATTGTTGGAAATTCACTAGATTGCAACATCTCATTACACATGGAATTGACTTCATTCTTTTGATTTTGAGGTGTTTTGCCAGATGGTACAGTGGAGGATTACGATGTCAGCAGTGAACAAGAGGAAAGTAGCCTGAAGAAAGGGCAGGATAGAAAGGTTGGTAGTTATCAGATTTACATATCAGATCAAATTACTTGGCTCAGAACTAATTTAGGTTGACAATTGCAGTTGTCACCTTTAGCAACACTGGAATCATCATTTGAGGCACTTAATGTGAAGAAGTTTGATGGTAGTATACTACCTATATTTTCTGTTCATTATGGCACTTTTAACTATGGAGCTATGAATGATGGTTTTTGTTTTCTTCTTTCTTTCTTTCTCACTCCTTTTAGCTGCATTTGCGGTTGATCCTCTCTATCATCAAACGTCTGCACAGTTTGATGAAGGTGGAGCCACGGGTCTATTGTTGAACAATCTTGGAGTATATGGTGGCTGCAGGGTACTTTTTGATTCACTGGAAGTACCAGGAAAGTGTTCGTCATGCTTGATTCAGAATGATAAAGCAGTGGCAATTGATATTTCTTTTGCCAGAGGTTCGTTGCTTTCCTTAATACATGTTGCGTTCCTTAATACATGGCTGTTCTGGTTTCTGTTTTAGCGTTACTTTACAAGTTATTGCCATCTCCTTGTTTTCTTCATAGAATGCAGTGAACAGATGGTGCTGAACATGGCAAAGAAGGTTGAGATCTCACCAAGTCTTAGGGACATAGTCAATCAATTTGATGACGATTATAGGAGACCTTCAGATATATTTTATTCTGAGACAAAACCAGCAGAACAAATTGGTGAATATTCTAACAATGACACCGAGTTTGGTGGTGATACATTTGACAATGGTGGGACCTGGGACTTGGATCATGATGACCAAACAAGTGTTGTTGATGAGTGCACTTGTGTTGGAGAGAAAATTTTACCAAGCCATTATGAGGTGCTAGACATATTCTATTAATGAAAGTGTTTTTTTTCTTCTGAATATTATAATCTTTAGAGTAATCTTCCAATAACAGAATGAAGCTTGCTAATATGCTGCAATTGATATTTGCAGGAAAATGAGCCAGTTGATGATTTTCATGACCCTGATATGGATGATGACAGGTTTGCCAAGGTTGATGGCTATTTGTTTTTGAGTCTGGGATTCATGTCGAAACAAAATGCATGGGCAGGCCCTGATCACTGGAAGTATCAGAAGGCTAAAGGTAAGCTTCCACTGGTTGCTTGCAGGTGAATATGTAATACCATAAACTTGTGCTCCGTTTGCAAAAAGTAATTGTTTTTATGTAACATGTAATCTATTTACAGGTTCAGACGATGTTATAAAGGAAAATGGATCACAAATAATGACTAAGAAACCAAAGAATAAGAAACAAGAAGTTGATATTGATTTTACGAAAGAATTGGAGAAGGATATTTTAGATGTTTTTGCACCTCCTAAGAATCCCAAGTCACTACTGTTACCTACAAATAGAGAACCTTGTAACACAATTCTTCCAGAAGATTGCCATTATCAGCCAGAGAATCTTGTCAAGTTATTTCTTCTACCTAATGTTATGGTAATGTTGTGCTACTTCTGAATATGGATAATGTGCCATGCTTTTGTAGTTATAATTTCTTTGTTTTCTTTTGTGAACTTTACAAATGTTATCCAACAATGTTTTTGTGCTTTTTGTAGTGTCTTGGGAGGAGAGAAAGAAATTCTTCAGGTGAGGTCGCTAATCTGATTCTGAATTTCTGAGACGCGTTTCTTTGAAGTATAAGAACCAATGATGATTTTAAATTTCTCTAATGTTAACTAATAAAATTTCTTAGTAATACCTGTTTTCCAACCTATAGTTACATATTTGCCTGCTGTTATATGGGTATCACAGAAGGCTGCTGCTCGTATAATGTCCACATCATATTTGAGATATTTGTGCCGTTTTTTCAATTGGAATAGTAGAACAGATTGGCTTTAGTCTACATGCATTACAAGTTGGATGCTTGGCATTCTCTATTTATTACATTAGGTTTTTCAAAGGGATTAATAAAGCATGTCTCTATGTTGTGTTTTCAGCTGAACCTAGTCAAGAAAGGGATGACTATGGAGCATTGCCAACTTGGGATGATGATAGTGGGTTTGATGATCAATTTGATGATGGAAATGGTTATAGTAACATGGAGGATTCAAACACACTCGTCTCACAGCCCCGTCAGGTTGGTTTAACTTATTTTCCAATCTAGTCTTGCTCAATCCGTTTTAATCTATTGTCACAAGCTTGATTGCCTCCCCCCTCCCAATCCCAACCAGAAATTCAATAATCAAATGGGGGTAAATGTGTGGAAACAATGTCTCTGTGTTTCTGAATTCTGATTGTTTCTAAGAAATCCGAATTGATTTAATTTTTTTTTAAAAAGAAGTTGTGACTCTTGCCTTTTCAAGTAACTTTACTGTTGGAATGTGAAAATAACTGTTTCATTTACTAACTTGATTGTAAACTTTTGTATTTTCAATCTCAGTAATGATCAACGACAAATTTAGTTCCAGATGCCTTAGTATCTATATTTCTCCTATTTTATTTTCTTTTAAAACCAAAGGTTTCCATGAAAGATACTATGAAATTGCCAATTTTTTCAATGTGATAGTATTAGTGTATTACCCAAATTGCACTAGTTCTTTTTTACTGAAAACTTATTCTTATAAATGACTCAGGTAAATAAGATTGAGGTCCAGTATGACCGAACAGCCAAGCAAGTTGATGTTCAAGCACTTAAAGAAACTCTTTGGAAGTCTTTGCAAGACTCACAACTGAAGCCTGTTCAGGTAAGTTAAGATTTCCCATTCTTGGTATATATGTAGTTATGCACATACAGTACTGGAAATTCCTCATACTACTACAAGTTTTCTTTAAGTGAAAATTTTGTTTCCAATCTAATGCTATGTGATGTTTAGGCTAAAGTGAAAGATGTTAAATGTCCAAGAAAAATAGGTATTGGAACTGGAGTACAAGCATGAACTAAAACATTTCTTAAATCTTAACTTGTAGAAATATAAAATTGATAAAAATATCATAATCCGAGCTTATATTTTAATCATTCTTGTCTTCAAAGCGGTTGCTTTTCTCTATTTGTTTCAGGATGACTACTCGTCAAGTAATTAAACTTGATTTGGTTATTTAATTCACAAAATGATATGATGATCTTGAGTTCTAGATCATGTGTGCGACAAATGGACATGTCAATGATTTTCTGATATCTTGGTGCTTTATATTGGCAATGTCTTGTGTCTGCAGGGGGAAACAATATCTTTCAAGCATGCCTTGGCCACCTTTCCCAATGATTGCAGAGCAGCTGCATCACTGAAGGATATCTCCCCACACTTGTGCTTTATATGTTTGCTGCATCTAGCTAATGAGCACGAGTTGAAAATCCACGGCTGTGCCAACTTGGAAGATCTCAGTATACTTCTTCCATCTAACAATGATAGGTTACAAACTGCAGCTAATTAAAGCTTCACTGCATCAGTTTAGCTTACTGCTGCAATTATTTATTGAATAATAACAAGTATACTGAAGAAGATTGTCTATTTGTATGCACTATCTCTCTGTCTTCTTCATATGACCTGACCTGACCTGACCAAGCTGTGCTGATCTCTGTTAGCATTTGTTATGGAATAGGTCTTTTGTGGACTCTAATAATTTCAGATACCTTGTGCCAACTAAGCATTTCATTATGCATAAGATTGTTTTGAATATGCAAAAATCCCAATTGTTTCACTTCGGAATGAAATTTTGTCACGTGAATTTTCAGAGCAGCTATGCAATAGAGTGGCTCATGGTTTTGCTGAGCTTGCTCAAGTTTCTGTGCTTTAATTGGATGATGATTGTGGGCAAGAAAATCGCGCCTTGCTTGTTTAGGGTTTTGTGTTGGCTGAGGAGGAGAGAAATCCACGAAAAATACTGAATTGATGGATTGATTGTAGAGGGGAGAACGACAGGTGGACGATTACTCCAACGACACGTGACAGAACCCCTAGAATCCGGAAACCGTGTTAGGGTTATTGAGATTCCAAGAGCATTCTTCAAAAGTTCTTCGAGTTGAGAGTGTTCAAATCTTGTTGGTGCTTTTAGGTGGAATATTCAAGCCTTGAGCTACCAAAAGAGTCCTCTCAGTTGAGAGCGAGTGTCCCAAACCCTTTAATGCTTTTAGGTGGAATATTCAAGCCTTAAGTCACCAAAAGAGTCTGAGTCTTGTGTTCGGAGAGAGGTCCCCTTCTCAATGGAATGGAAGGTGTATTTATAGGGTTTTCTGGAAAGTAATCATGTGTAAGGCACATGCCTTCAGGGAATTTTCGAAAATACTCTTTAGTCATTAGAATAATGCTCATATTGCCCTGTCCTTCTAGCCACTAATCCAATCCTTCAATCAATTCCCAAAACGAGCCGCCTCCACGAGTCTTCTGCATCGGGACGCGTGGAGGCTTCTCCCGGGTTTAGCACATTTATTTCTGACTTTTCCGTCTTTATTAAATTTGGTTATGCGAACCCCAATTTGCACATTTAATGAGGCCGTGGAACCCTAATTGTGCATTTAATTCAATTAGGTCATGTGAACCCTAATTTTGCACATAGGCCCACATTTGCCCCCTGCGCGAGAGTCGCATTCCCAAATAGACGATCGCGCAAGAATACATCCATACTGAAAAATCTTCTGAATATCTTTCCATAGTTTGCCCAATATTTGTTTCCTTATTTTTTCCTGGAAATTAAGACAAGGAAGATCATCAAATATTACCAAATAAAATAAAATTTAATAAAATTCTTCTTTTCGTAAACCAAATCTTTCCCTTTTACTAAATGAAATCAAATCATAATTTTATTTTGGAAATAAAATCAAAACTAAATTTTATTTTGGAAAGATGATCAAATTATAATTTTATTTTGAAAATAAGATCAAATCTTAATTTTATTTTGGAAATAAGATCAAATCTTTCTTTATCTGAAAGCAAAAGATTTTATATATATATATATATATATATATATATATATTATCATCTATATATATATAAATAATCCATTTTCGAAAATTACTCTTTGTTGGGAATAAAATTAAATCTTCTTTATATTTGATTTTTAAGATAAGACCCTTCCTTATTATCATTAAGAAGGAAAATCAAACATATATTTCGAATTTTCCCTTTGTTGGGAATAAAATCAAAAATCAAATCTATTCTATATTTAGGAAATAATATTTTTATATGTTTCCATTTAGAAATAAATTCAAAGATACTTATCTTTTTGGAAATCAGCTTGAATAATTCCCTTAATGGAAAAAGAGTGATCGCTTCTTTTTCCGTTGCAAGCATACTTTGGGGCTATACATGTATTCATATGTATGCATCTCCCAAGCCAACATGGTCGAACCCTAGGTGGCCTAAGGCAACATGGCCGAATCCTATGGGAAAAATGAAGTTTAAATGGAAAAACGAAGTTTTTGGAGGATCAACTACTATTTTGATCATAACTTTTCACTCATTTGGAGTTTCGGGACCAATAATATATCAAAACGAAGCTAGCGAGGAGTCCTACAAAGCCAACATGGCCGAACCCTAGGTGGCCTAAGGCAACATGGCCGAACCCTATGAGAAAAATGAAGTTTAAATGAAAAAATTAAGTTTTTTGGAGGAGCAACTACTATTTTGATCATAATTTTTCACTCATTTGGAGTTTCGGGGCCCACAATATATCAAAACGAAGCTAGCGAGGAGCCCTACAGAGTCATCATGGCCGAACCCTAGGTGGCCGAACCCTAGGGGGGTTTTGGAAGAACAACTATTATTTTGATCATAACTTTTGACTCGTTTGGACTTTCGGGACCCATAATATATCAAAACGAAGTTAACAATGATCCCTACAGAGTCATCATGGTCGAACCCTAGGTGGCCAAACCCTTAGGGGGCCGAACCCTAGGGGAGTTTTGGAGGATCAACTACTATATTGATCATAACTTTTGACTCGTTTAGAGTTTTGGGGCCCATAATATATCAAAACGAAGCTAGCGAGAAGCCCTACAAAGTCATCATGGCCAAACCCTAGGTGGCCGAACCCTAGGGGGCCGAACCTTAGGGGGTCCGAACCATACAATTTTTTTTCTTTTTCAGGACTCCCCAATCTTTCTGGCATTGTTTCTTCTCCTTTTTAGGTGTTTTGAAGCTTTACTCTTGAACAACCAAGGAGACCCCGTTTCTCATTGATTGGGAAAGGGCTCCCCTCCTTTGGTCTTTTCGTCGTCTTTTGGAAGCAAGTCTAAACTTATGCCCGTACAACTTTTTCTCATCATAGAAGGAAGGCTTGATTTTATATCCAACGGCCTGTTGAACATTCTGCAGGCTTGAGAACAACCAAAGAGGCCCCGTTTTTCATTGATTGGGAAAGGGCTCCCCTCCTTTGGCCTTTTCGTCGTCTTTTGGAAGCAAGTCCAAACTTATGCCCGTACAACTTTTTCTCCATCCTAAAAGGAAGACTTGATTCTATATCCAACGGCTTGTGGAAGTTGGGATGACTTCTTGTCTGATTCATCTACTCATATTCAAGAATAGCAACATTGGATCGACTAGCTACTTGGGAATGCTGATTATGTGGATAGCTGACATTCTTCTTGCATCCAGCTATGTAGGAACATTCGTATCCAATAGGACCATGGTGTTCTTCTATCTACATATTCATCACTGTTTGGGGTGAATGCACCTTTACTCTAGAGGATGTCTATGCCATCTATCGGTTAGTATTTGCCCCCTGCGCGTGAGTCACGTCTTTGGTTTGATGATCACGCAAAATATTGTAAATGTTGAAGTCTTGATTCTAGTGTCTGAACACTTCGCGGGGCTTGATGTTTTGCAATCCTCGAAAACAAAAGTCCTAGAAGAGGGAACCTCATCTCTTGAAATTTTCCTTTTGTTTGGAATCAAGAAGTCATTGAGAACCAAAAATTTCTTAAAGGCCTGAAAGCCTTGAAAGCCTGATAGCTTCGAAGGCTTGATAGCCTCGAAGACCTGCTGATAGCCTCGAAGACCTGCTGATAACTTCGACGGCCAGATAGCATCGAAGACCTGATAATAACCTTGAAGATCTACTGATAGCCTCGAAGACCTGCTGAGGGCCTTGAAGACCTGTTGATAGCCTCAAAGACCAAGCTTTAGGTATTCCTCTATCTTCAATTCGACATGTCATGTCCTTTGGATCATGAACTTTCGTAGTTCTTTTCATTTCCTGTATCAGAAAATCATGTACATTTATCTCATACAAACTAACACTTGAATCTATACTTTTTTTTTCTTTTTTTTAAGAAATTTAAGAAAAATGTTCAAGTATAAGTGAAAGTTTGTCAATTTATTGATAATAAAATTACTTTTAACGAAAAGCATAACGTTTCATATAATAAATCTTGCTTTTGTCGATGAAAGCATAACGTTTACCACTTTTAGAGATAAAGTGTAACTTTTTCAGGGTTGAGGGCTTATACTCAGGTGCCTCATTCACTTTTGATGATAAAGTGTAACACTCGGGTGCCTCGTCACTTGGGTCGTCCAATTTCTTGGCAAGTGCAGTCTACGAGGACTTGAAAATGGGTGCCTCGTCACTTGAGTCGTCCAATATCTTGGCAAGTGCAGTCTACGAGGACTTGACCACCGTTTAGAGTGGACCACCATCTTGGGTGGGTTTTTTTTAGTCGTCAATTCTTGTGCCTCCTCCCTTGGTCATCCAATTTACTTGGCAAGGGATATTCTCGAGGACTTAAACCACCATTTTTGGTGGACCACCATCTTGGGTGGATTTTTAATTCATCTGTAGTTCATAGTTTGTTTGATGGTACGTAGAGCCAGTATTTGAGTTCTTGACTTCCGGGGATGCACCATGGGTGATTGTGTTGCACGTTTCTTCTCCTAGTTCAATCTCCCCGGCCACCAGTTTCTCATGGTATATCCTCCGCAGACTGTAACAGTCCATAATGGAATGACCTGCGTATTAGTGGTATACACATAAGTCTGATCTTCTTTTCATTTCTTCTGTTACAATAGACCGGGGCCTTGGAGGTTTCACCACTCCGTGCTCGACCCATTGTTCGTACAGACTCCTGAACGCCTTCTCGCTGCATGCGATAGCCTCCGGAATAGGCATTCTAGTATATTTGTCCCCATTCTTTTCTCCGCTTCGTTCAAATTTTTCATTCTTCTTCCTCTTGCCCCCTTGTGGTTTTGACTGAGAATCCACCAAAGCCACAATTGCTGTCCTCTTGTTCTTCCATGTATCCATCGCATGACTGGTGGAGAATGTCATGATTCCCCCCAAGTCTTGTGCAAAAGATGAGAGGGTCGCAAATGAATCACACGCCCTGGTAATGAGGTGGGGCTTGAAGGAGTCTAAAGCACTATTGTTGCATATGTTAACCAAGTTCTTTTCTTCAATTGGTTCTACAAACTTCTGTGATTGGGCCCTGAACCTATTCACGTAATCTGACAGCTCCTCGTTTGGCTTCTGCTTGAATCGCATGAGCTCTACGATGGTTACTTGTTTCTGCACATAGAAAAATTTCTTAAAAAATTGCAATTTTAGATTATCCCAATCATGGACTGATCCCTTCTCCAAGTTGTAGTACCAACTGAAGGCATTATCCGTCAAAGTCTTGTTGAATTCCCTCGTCAAAAAATTGTGATTGTTCCTTTCATCATATCCTAACCACGGAGACATTGACTCCACGAACCTCGCAATGTGTTCCCTGGCATTTCTTTTTTCTCCATTGTATTTTGGAAATTGCGGGGGTTGCTCGATATACCCTGATGGGTAGAGTTGTCTCCGAATATATGTCGGGTAAGGTGGAGTAAAGTCTATCTCCAAAGGTCGGGATGTTTGTCTGTGAAGTTGATTGATCACATCGATCATATCATCCTTTGTCACATATTGGCTCGTGGTATGAACTCTTTGTGGTACATAAATTGACTGATGTACACTGACATCATGTAAATTCTACATCGGTTGTACTTGTGGGCTGGTTCGTTGAACGAGAAATGGGATGGTTGGTATCTGCACTTGTGAAAATACGGGGATAGTGGTCGAAATAATGTTTGTCTTAGGCTGGATGACTTCCAATCTGGGTTGTGGTGCGTCACCACTGTTCTGAGGTTCCAAGTGGACGATTGGGACGGATTGATTCTCCCTCAATGGAGGTGCTGTTTAATTCTCCTTATTGTTGCTATCGTTGTTGTTGTCCCCCACTCCTGCCAGTTCTCCTTGTGAATTGTCTGGGAACATGGACTTGAAAGCGGGAATCTGCATCAACTGCTGGCGAAAATTTTCCATTTCCTCTTGCTTCCTCTGCATCTCCAGCATCATAGCCATCATCATCCCTTGTTCTTCCCGTGTTTCCTTCAACGCCTTGAGCATCTCCAGTTGCGCAACATTTGCATGCTCTCCTCTTTCTTCCTCGATTAGCCTTCCTGCGTCTGTTTGCCTGACATTCTCTGGTTGTTGCTCAGCCATGTATGGTGATGTTGAACTTCCTTCTGATGCGTCTTCAAGGATGGGTTGATTGAGATTTAGATTCACGCCTTGGAAAGATTGACTTGCTTGCCTTGGAACTGGACCCGGTGAGGTAATGCTGTTTGTTGGTGAAGCTCTTCCTATTGTTCTCCCACTTCGAGTTGTGGGCATACCCTTCACGAATTCTACACCTCCCCAGCAGAGTTGCCAAAAGAAATGTGGGCAAGAAAATCGCGCCTTGCTTGTCTAGGGTTTCGTGTTGGCTGAGGAAGAGAGAAATTCACGAAGAATACTGAATTGATTGATTGATTGTAGAGGGGAGAACGACAGGTGGACGATTACTCCAACGACGCGTGGCAGAACCCCTAGAATTCGGAAACCGTGTTAGGGTTATTGAGATTCCAAGAGCCTTCTTCAAAAGTTCTTCGAGTTGAGAGAGTGTTCAAATCTTGTTGGTGCTTTTAGGTGGAATATCCAAGCCTTGAGCTACCAAAAAATTCCTCTCAGTTGAGAGCGAGTGTCCCAAACCTTTTAATGCTTTTAGGTGGAATATTCAAGCCTTAAGTCACCAAAAGAGTCCGAGTCTTGTGTTCGGAGAGAGGTCCCCTTCTCAATGGAATGGAAGGTGTATTTATAGGGTTTCTGGAAAGTAGTCATGTGCAAGGCACATGCCTTCAGGGAATTTTCGAAAATACTCTTTAGTCATTAGAATAATGCCCATATTGCCCTGTCCTTCTAGCCACTAATCCAATCCCTCAATCAATTCCCAAAACGAGCCGCCTTCACGAGTCTTCTACCTCGGGACGCGTGGAGGCTTTTCCCGGGTTTAGCACATTTATTTCTGACTTTTCCGTCTTTATTAAATTTGGTTATGCGAACCCCAATTTACACATTCAATGAGGCCGTGAAATTCTAATTGTACATTTAATTAAATTAGGTCATGTGAACCTTAATTTTATACATGGGCCCACAATGATGATGTTAATGTACTTTTTTTATAAGTTGTATTTTAGAGCAATAAAAAATCTTTCAGTCAGTGGATATAAATAATATACCCTTCCAAAATCTTGTGGATAAAGAAGAAACAAAGGGAAACGTGTTTCAGGCTGGATATTAGCAAAGATATTTTCTTCCATGTGCAGTGCTACCATTCACTACTTTTACCTTTCCATTTCAAAGGTTTTGTGTGGATCCTATTTACTTGAGTATCACTTTTATGATATCAATTATTTCAAAGGTTTTATGATAGATAGTTTTATTTATTAAATTAAATAATTAATAATTTATTTAATTTTTTGTTACTAATTTCCACGCAACCCTAAGAATCGAACTCTTGGGTAAAAAAAAAAAAAAAAAAAATCCCAAATCTATTTTTTCTCATATTCTCAAGCTCTTCTTTAAATTAAACCGTAACTAAATCTCTATACTTCTTTCGAATTTTGCAATTTGTTTGTAAATTTGATGTAAGAAAATTCATTTGTTTTAATTGTTTTTGAGTATTCAAATTTTATTTTGAAGAAAGCAATTGTGATTGTGAAGTGTGAATTGAAATTAATAAATTAAGTACCTAACTGTTTGAATTATTTTATTTTTAAACTAAAAAAAATTATCTTTTTTAAAAAAGAGAACTTATAAAAATATCAAATATATATAAAAAAATAATATTCCATCATATTTTTATTTTATTTTTCAAGATAATTTTGCGGTAATTGGGTAGAAATAGAAATGTATAACAGTACTAGCTTGAATTTTTTTTTTCTCTAAGAAATGAGTAACTTTATCGTGATAGATTTCCTAACATTATAAAGTTTGACTTCATTCCAGCAATAATATATGTCACCATTTAAACACCTCCCACTTCATGTCCCAGACTCCCCAAATAGCTTATAGTTTGAGATCATAATCATGTCAACAATGATGCTCAAGATGATGACCAGCACAACCCCGTCGCCGTCGCTTACACCAGCATCGACACCAACACCACCGGCTTCTTTGCCGGTCCGTACAATTCCCGGCGGGTACGGGTGGCCGTTGCTGGGGCCAATATCAGACAGGCTATCGTACTTTTGGTTCCAGGGACCGGAAACATTTTTCAAGAAGAGAATTGAACAACACAAGAGCACGGTTATTAGGACTAATATTCCTCCGACCTTCCCCTTATTCTTTGGGGTGAATCCGAACGTGATAGCGGTGCTGGACTGCAAGTCTTTCTCTCACTTATTCGACATGGAGTTGGTGGAGAAGAAGAATACTCTGATCGGAGATTTCATGCCGAGTACAAGCTTCACCGGCGATTTACGTGTCTGTGCATATCTTGATACTTCTGAACCTAAACACGCACAGGTCTGTTCGGCACCAACTTATAAGTCCCTCAAACGAACTTATAAGTTATGTTTTTTAATGTTGAAGTTTCTGGTGATGACTTATTTTTTTTTACTTAAAAGTCATTTTTAAAAAATAGCAACAATGTTTAACTTATTAAAAAATAACTTATAAGTCCTTTTTTTAAAAGTAAATTTGATAAAATGTAAAGTTTGTTTTATTCTTATTTTAATAGTATTTATATTTTATTTTAACTTATAAGTTATTTTAATCAAATACCTTTACATATTATTTGAACTTAATTTTTAACTTATAAATCTAAACGGTGTCAAACACTTTTAATTATAAAATAGTATTTAATATGATTTATAAATCATTTTAAAATAAGTCATCCCGGTTCATTGCCCTTTTCTAATTTGCCTAATACTATTTTTTAGACTAAAATGCAAAAGTAATCATCGTACTATTAGTATATTGTGCTCCTTTTTGTTAGTCAATACAAAATAAGCCTTCTAATATAAAAAAAAATTGGATAACAAATCTCATCAAGATTCGAACTCAAAACCTCAACCTCATAACATTAATCAAGTTTCTCCATTTAAACCAAACAAATAAATAAATAAATAAGTGGGTAAACCTTTATTTGCTTGTTAAATATTTTAGACAAGAGTGATCAGAAATCTAAGCCCACAAAAAGGACGAGTTTACCTCATTAATTGTGTAGAATGTGGGGTGAAATTACTAAGACATTCTTGTTATTTTGGATGTAATGTATGACTTGTTTTGGTTGATTTTAAGTTAGATTTCAAGTTTTACAATATAAATTAGTTGTTTTTTTTGTTTGAAGTTGAGTTCGAATTGGTTCTATTATTGTTATAAAGGTTGTAATGAATTATTTGATACGGTAGTAATTTGGTTAATTGGTCAATAGAAATATTAATTTGTTCCCTGTCATACCTGCTCTTTGCATGATGCTAACATTAGTTAATTGTTTTCACAATATAGATCCAGAGAGTTTGTTTTGCATTGACCAACAAAAAGAAGCACAATATCTAAATATACTAAAAGTACAGTCGTCATTTTTGTATTTTACTCCTACTCTTAAATCTTGAAATTAGAAAATATTTTGATTTTTTGAGATCAGTGCGAATTTTATATATAATTTATAATCAATATAAATTATTTAAATACTTTTAAAAATGTAAACAAAATCCTATCAATTCTAAATAATATTTGGATTTTCTAATTTTATTTGAATAAACAAAATCAAAATGTATCTAATTGAGTAAGGAATTGATTAGTACTTTATTTCATATATATACGCACAAATCAAAATCCTAGTTAATAAAGTTATAATTGAAATTTATAATATTACTTACATTACATAGATATATCATGCATTCGTGTTTTATTCAATTAAGGATTTATGGAGTTACAAGTAGTTTTGTTAGTTATTACTCCCTTATTTTCGAAGAAGAGAGTTTCATATTAATTAATTTCAAACTCAAGTTGCCAAGTTTAAAGGGAGAGATGAGAGTCCTTCTACATAGAGTGGTTAGCATTAAGTGAAATTTATGATAAGTTTATTTCATGTCCAATACAGTGCTGACACACAAGCGGGAGTGTAATCTCTCCGCCTGCGTGTCAACATTGTATTGATCATGAAGTGAACTTACCATGAAGTTCACTTCATGCTAACCGAATCCCCTTACACTGACATTGGAATTGGATATTAGAATTGTTATAATTTTATTTTTGTATGTATATCTAAATTATATTTAAAATACTATATTTTGTAAAAAATTTAATTTAAATAAATACTATATATTTTTTGAGTCTCTAGAAAAATTAAAAAAAAAACTGAAAATATCCAATTCCAATGTCATTGTAGACTTGTTGTTTTAAAAAACACCAACACTACAGATTTAAACCACGTGTTTTTTCACATGCACACCAAAACAAAAAATAAATAATAAAATACTCCATTCGTCCCCAAGTGATAACTAATTCATATAAATTTTAAAAGTAATAAATCATGTAATTAATCTTATAGAATGGTGGGAGTACATGTTTAACTTTTTTCTCTTGATTATAAGTTGGTAAATCTTTCTCATAAGATATATAACTAATTCAGAATTGAACTTTTTGAATTTCATAATAAATGAGTACTGTATATTCTTGATTGTTACTGGAAAAAAAGAAGAAGTTATTATTCAACTATTTATTTCAGTAACAACGTATTACAAGCAAATTTTTCATACCATTACATTCATAAATACTTGCTAATTAATGATTATAACACTGTTATTATTTGAAAATAAATAAATTAAAGTGGCCAGATATAATTGGTATCGTAATGTCCAAATGTTCTTTACAATGTGCCTAGAACATGCCCAGATTAATGTCTTGTCTGGATATATATATATATATATATATATATATATATATATATATATAGGGTCAGGATCAGGTAAGGACTCCCTTACTTTGTTAAAATGCGGACTTTTTTTTTTTTGATTTTTTTTGGTTTTTTTTAAAACAACTAAAAAAAAATATTTAATATTTTATGGAACTGAAATTTTTTCATAATACAGTGTTTTGGATGTGATTTGGGTACGTATAACAAAAATATGTATGTACAGTCTGGGCAGACTGTACCACCACTTTTTGGTATAGGTATTCAAAACATGCCCAAAACATTATATTATGGAAAATTTTCAGTTCTATAAAATATTAAATATTTTTTTTAGTTGTTTTAAAAAAAAAAACCAAAAAAAATCAAAAAAAAAAGTCCGCATTTTAACAAAGTAAGGGAGCCCTTACCTGATTCTGTCTGTATATATATATATATATTTTTTAAATTATCATTTTACAAATTAATGTATCTTAATTAGACTAGTATCATAATGGTTTGAATAACTGGGGACAGATAAAGAAGTTTGCAATGGACATCCTAAAACGAAGCTCCAGCATATGGGTTCCCACCGTCACCACCAACCTCGACACCATGTGGGACTCCATTGAATCCGACATCGCCAAATCCGGCTCCTCCATCCCCCTCGTCCCTCTCCAAAAATTCATCTTCAGCTTCCTAACTCGATGCCTCGTCGGAGTTGACCCGTCCATATCCCCCGAAGTCGCCGACTGGGGCTACACGTGGCTCGACAAATGGCTCGCCCTTCAAATCCTCCCCACCGTCAATGTCGGCTTTCTTCAACCCCTCGAAGAGATCTTCCTCCACTCCTTCGCTTACCCTTCCTTCCTAGTCACCGGCGACTACAATAAGCTAGCCAAATTTGTCGAAAAAGAAGCTCAAGAAGTACTAAAACGAGGCCAAACCGAGTTCGGACTCACTAAACAAGAAGCCCTTCACAATCTCTTGTTTATTCTCGGATTCAACGCGTTTGGCGGGTTCTCCATATTTTTTCCTTCTGTGTTTAGTAAACTCGGATCGGATACAGCCTTACAGGAGAAACTGAGAAAAGAGGTGAGAGAAATAACCGGAACGAGTCCTCTAACTTTTGAGTCGGTGAAAGAGTTAGAGCTTGTTAACTCGTTCGTATACGAGACACTCCGACTCAACCCGCCCGTACCGTTACAATTCGGGCGGGCGAGGAAGGATTTTATGCTGAGTTCACATGACTCGGTGTTCGAGATAAAGAAAGGTGAGCTTCTTTGCGGGTATCAGCCGTTGGTGATGAAAGATGGGAAGGTATTTAACGACCCGGAGAAGTTTGTACCGGATCGGTTTACGAAAGAAAAAGGGCGCGAATTACTGAGTTATCTGTACTGGTCGAACGGGCCGCAGACCGGGTCACCCAGTGAGTCGAACAAGCAGTGTGCTGCTAAAGATTATGTCACGCTTACTGCATCCATCTTTGTGGCTCATTTGTTTAAGAGGTATGATTCGTTCACAGTTAATTCTTCTGGATCAATCACTGCCGTTGAAAAGGCTAAATGAGGAGGGTATGATATATTAAGGAAAAATAAAATACAATGCATGTATGTATATGTGGATTTTAATTAATTTATGTGAGACTTGTATGTATGTGTTGGGATTAAGATTTATAAGGTATATATTTAATAAAGAAAAAGATTTTACCTACATTCCTTCATGATTAAATGATTTTATACAGATTATTGGAAGGTCAATCTACGTACAATTATTGTCTTCATAGTATTGGATATACTCATGCATGATCAATCATTTATTAATTAAATTTTGACATATTATTTTATAAATTAATTTTTATAAGAGTTCTTAATTTGTAAGTGTAGCATGACTAATAAAATAATAGGAAAAATTAAATAATTTCAAATTACTTGGTAACAATGGACAGCTTCTTAATTTGCTTAAAAGGTTTTAGGATAAAATCACCTAATTTTCTCCTAAAATTCACTATATATAATTAAGGCTTAAATATAAATTACTACGTCCTTAAACTATAGACCATATTTCACTTCGATTATTGACTTTTCAATTTTGTCAATTAGATGATTAAACTATTAATTTTTTCACTTTTATCTAATTGGGTCTGTCACGTCAGATATTACTGACGTGGCTTGAATACATGGCATGTTAGTGCTTATGTGTTAAAATTGAGTCATTTTTTACTTTTTATTTTATCATTATATACAAGTAATAAGGGCAAAATAGTAAATTAATAATAAAACAAAACAATAAACAAAATATAACTAAACCCATCCTCTCTCTCACTTTTCCGGCGACCTCCATAGCCACCACCTCCACCATACCCTAATCGCACTAAGCTACATCTCCGACTTGAACTTCACCGACCCAAACATACACTTCCACGGCCTTGCCTTCGCCGACATCGAAGTCCAACAGAAGAGGTACTGTCGGGGCTGTCGTTGATTAATCTATAAAAGTACTGTGATTTTTCATTAATGTAGAAATTGTTTCAGAGAATTTATTGCAAAAGGAATTGATAATGATGGTGGTATATATACAAACAGATATACATACACACAGTCAAAGGAGGAGAGAGAAAACTTTTTTGGACTGAGAATTATTTTGTTTGAACTAAAAGCTTTTTTGTTTCAGAGAATTGATTGCGAAAGGAACATATATTGTTTTGTTTGAACTGAACTGAGAATTGTTTTGTTTGGACTAAAAACTTTTTTGTTGGTGTGATGTTGATGATGGCGGTACCGAGAATCAGTGGCGGAACCAGAAGATTTTCATAGGGGGCAAAATACATCAGTAAAAAAATTTTATTTATTGACGCTTGAAGTGTTTCTTTCGGTTTTACAACTAAGAATACATCATTTTTTTTTCTCTCTAAACCTTAACCTTACTATCAACCTACCGGGGGCAGGTGCCCCCCTGGCCCCCTGGTTCCGCTAGTGCCAAGAATGGGTTATGTGGTGATGATGGAGAAGTGTGATGGAGGAAGATGAAATGCTACATCTGATTTGGGTTTTATTTTTTTTAAATTTAGTTAAAGTTAATATAAAATGTTATATTACTCTTTTGTCCTTTAAAGTCAATAAAATAAATTTAAAAATCAGCTTTCTTTTAACACATAAGTATTGCATTGCCACGTGGCCATGCCACGTCAGTAATTTTTGACGTGGCAGGTTCAATTTGTTGCAATTAAAAAAATTAATAGTTCAATCATTTAATTGACAAAATTGAAAGGTGGATCACCGAAGTGAAATATGGCCTATAATTTAGGGTACTAATTCATATTTAAACCTATAGTGTAGAGTAAACTTTATAAATTGCAAGTGTAATATACAGTTTTGTCATCAAAATAAGGGTGCGCAAATGAATATAAAAAAAAGTCTTGTTTGAAGCACAAAATACTAATCATATTAATTAAGAAAAAACAATTCATTTTTTTTATTTATTATCGCTATCTCTATTATAAAATTAAAAATACATTTGTGGTGTAAATATTTAACAAACAAATTAATTAATATTTCACATTCCATTCATTACCAACTTTTTTAATTAATTATAGACTTGTCCTAATTAATCTCACACAATATTATGAGACTGTAAAAACTTTATTTTGTTGGTTGCGGAATAGTTGAGGAACTAACTCATGCAAATAATGGATGCTCATGAACAACAGATTTATCCAGAAGTGATCATATATACTCCATCCGTTCCATAGTTATAGACTGATTTTTCATTTTAAGATGTCCCAATATATAGGCTACTTATTATTTATAAAATTTAGTTGGTTCATTGTTTTACTTTTATGCCCTTATAATAAATATTCAACCATTATTCTTTTTTTGAAGAAACAACATTCAATGTCATTATTTTTATCACCACATTTAATGTTGTTTTATTCTCTTTGGTTTAAGTTTTATGGTTATGGACTCTAATGATCAGTACACGTCAATCAATGAAGTTGAGAGTTCCAATGTGATAAGTAAGGAATAATTAACTTATTCATTAATTCCATATTAAGGGGTATATGTGAAAATTTATGTTAAAAATGGTCACTTAAATTGATTTTCTTAAACTATGTGCCAAAAGAAATCAGCCTATAATTATGGGACGGATGGAATATATATATATATATATATATATATATATATATATATATATATATATATGGGGAATGATCCATAGCATCTATATGCTATGGAATAAAAAGTGGCATATAACATCTTAACCATCCGTCTAATTAATGAACGAATGAGATTTCATTTAGAGAAAACCCGTCCGCTAGACTTACTAGCGGACGTATTAAGTGAAAATTCTTGACTCTTTTGCCCCATTCTAAAACATTGTGCAGCTATTACAATGCCATCCGCTAGACATACTAGTGGACGGTTATATTACTTTCAATACACCACGATGTTATTTCCTGGACTGCAATACCCTGTTTGTATGATACTTCGTGGACTGCAATACCAAGTATGTAGTGGACTACAATACCCAGTTTATCTTATACTTCCTGGACTGCAATACCAAGTATATACCTACACCTAAACTCAATTACAACACTGCAATTTACAGTACATATAAAGTATATACCTACATCAATTCAATTACATATCTGCAATTTACAGTACATAGCAACATCAATTCTACATACTTACATCAATTCAATTACAACACTGCAATTTACGGTACATAGCAACATCAATTATGTTGTACAATTTACAGTACACAACAACATCAATTAAATTAAATTCCTTCAATACGCAACAACATGTCCATTCAATTAAATTCCTTCAATACACAGCAACATCAGTTCAATTAAATTCCTGCAATACCAATTACATCAACAATTAGTAGGGTTATCACATCCCCAATACATCAAAAAATCCAAATCTTTTCAAATCATATTTGAAATCCAAATCAAAACAAGATATATCAAATTCCTAATTTTAGCAAATCAAATATATCAAAATCCAAATTCTAGCAAATCAAATATATAAAATTCCAAATTCTATGAAATCAAATATGTCAAGTACTTTAAAAAGAGATCAAATCAAAAACATATCATTTGAAACAAAAATATGCACGAAATAGTCCAAATGCGCACTAGAAACTATATCCTTTGAGAATCTCTAGCCATCTGTTGCACTTTTTCTGACAAATAGTCAACACAGTATAACAAAAGTAGATTAATAAAATACTAAAGTTACTCGGACCAAGTGAAAATTAATTAATCATACTTTCACACCCAATTTGCGACTCTGGTTAGCTAATTGAAATTGGAGAAAATTAAGCTATGTTAGAGTGATTATCAAAATGATGAAACACATATTAAAGAAGCTCAAGAAGCATGAAATCATATACTAAATATGCTTATTACACATGTAGAGAAATACATAATTGATGAAGCCACCATTATGCTTTCTCCTTGCAGTCAGATAAATATAGTTATACAGGATTATGATAGCCTCACTACTTGTTAATCTGAGTATTGATGTTATGATTATAGAACTGAAACTACTACACATAATATATCCTATTAATAGGTGATCATTGATAAACTGTAAACAGAATTGAACATCAATTTAGCCAGAAATTAAAGGAGGCACAAAAATTGTATTCATTTTACATACTTCCCTCAACAAATTTTCAACCAAATGGCTCAGGAAGAATTTTGAAATAATAATTTGTCTGGCTACAAATAAAGGGAACCAATGATGAGAAAAATATGTATAATAAACATTCAATATAATTATTGTTAACAATACAGTTAAAAACAACCTTGAAAAGGCAGAAAACTTTTCGTGCCAAGCTAGTTGATTTATAAAATTTTGGGTTGTACTAGGCTCTCCATTACTCACGAATTTCGAACCATATTGTATTGCCCTGCATATCTTGTCCCTAGCTTCAGCTTTGTTCAAATAAAGTACTGTAAGAGCAAGTTCAGCTCTGGCAACATCTAGCGTACTCGTATTCTTTTATCTTGGATGGCCCCTGTGGAGCCAAGGCAACTGAATGACAAATAAACCAAACAAAAACTAATAAGTCTGCTAACTACACTAACACGAAGCAACAGTGATTTAATAATAAATTATTTCGTAACTAATACATTTATGTTTGCGAGGAACAACTTCCGGTTTGAACATAACCACGCCACCAACCTGTAGCAGAGCAAAAATGAACTCGTTAATTTAATGAAAAAAATCAAATCTGAAAACCATTGGAGAGAAAGGGCCATGCAATCACCCACCATTTAAAGGACCTGATGCAAAAGTATTAAACCATACAATGCAGGAAGTGACGGTTACAAAGAAGAATTAATGTGTTACACCTTAAACACAAGATACATGAGAACAAAATGAGTATTTGACTTCTCGATCTCACCCAATTCGACTTCACAGCCCCAATTCGATTATGTCCTCAGATTATCCCCCATAGAACTGATTCGATTAATACGTCCGCTAGAAGTAGTAGTGGATGCAAGGAAATTTCAACAGTTTTAACACACCAACTAGTCAATACAACTTGTACCAATCACAGATAGCATGGCATTGTTTGCTGAATATGTAATACTGCTATCATTCTATCATATTAGTATTATCATTTTTACATAATATAATGTATCTCCAACAGACAACAACATTATAATTTTCATGATCTAGAGAAACAATTTATAAACAATAACAACATTAATTTATTAACCAAAAAAAACAGAGCCCAAAACCTATTTTGACTAATTGCGTCATATTATAATAACAGAAGATCCTCAGGAACATTGTAAACACCAAGTCACCCTGTTTGTTAGAGAGAGAGCGAGAGGCATGCAGGAAAAATGCTAGTTTTGATATTTAAACATACAAGCTATAATGAGAGACCAGAAAGTCAATAAAATGTACGTTCTTTTATCCTTGTTAAATTAAAAAATAGATTAATATAAGACATTAATAAGCACCCAAAGCTGCAAATGATGTTTGAAGGAGTCTTACAAGTTCACAAATGCAAATGATGTTTCAGAATTCAGAAATAATATTTAGCTTATTATAGGTTGTTGCTCTTATCCCTAGTCTAGCTTGAGTAAGGCTCAATTCTGAACACCAAAATTACTCAATTGGGGCATGTCTGCAACTTCAAATCATGAACCAAATCCCAAGCTCAGCTCCAGAAATTTTATAGGAAGACCAGATTAATAGTATTTGACAATAAAAAATGTCAGTGCTTCAACTTAAATTTAGAATAGAGTAAAAATTTGTTTGTAACAGTGCTAGAATTCTAAGTTATCACCACCATATATTGAATATTTACTCATGGGCATGATTTTATTTCTAACTTCATTACCAACCGGTGAAGGCACAATACTTCAAAATGAAGTAAAATAAATATCTACTTAAACATGTTATCTGAACGGATATAAGATGGCACATTTTTCATGGGAAAGAACTCTAGATTTGTTATTAAATTCTTCTTATGTACTTTATGCACATTCTGTGAGGAAATTCTATGACAAAGCGGTTCATAGCATTGTAACAAACAAGGAGAGAACGGAGAGAACTCTATATGGCCACGAAAATAAGTACTAAAAACACAATCAAGAAAAAGAGAAACTACCTATTGCGAACATAAAATGGGGGTACTTCAGAATTCATGAAATATAGAAATCATGGGAAATAGATTGTGAATTAGGGTAATAGAAAATCACAATAGATTCAAATTTGTGAGATTACTTACCGATTAAATGCTGAATAGTTTACCGTAGTCGCTAAATTTAGGACGAACAAAGGACAATTTCCTTGTTGCAGAGTTTTGTTACCCTATTGCAGAGTTTTGTTACCTTTTCCCACTTTTTCCCCAATTCATTGCTTCGCTTCAATCTGATCTGACTTATCTAAGTGGGGGCAAAAGTGGAAAAAATTTCATTAACCACGTCCGCTAGTATTACTAGCGGACTGCGTGTACCCAGTTTCAATCACAACCCTTCGTTTATGGAATGAGTGGTGTAGATGTTATATGCTATTTTTTGGATATATATATAGGGGAGCGATCCATAGCATCTATATGCTATGGGACAAATATTGGCATATAGGCTCTAATCCTTCCATTTGATAGATTAACGGCTGCGATCTTAAATTCTAATTCCCCATCCGCTATTATTACTAGCGGATGTAATTAGTAAAAATTCCGGACCCTTATGCCCCTCCTGAATGAAATTAGCCAGCCAACAAGACTTCAAAACAGCATGGTCCGCTAGTATTACTAGCGGATAGAAGTCAGTAAGTAAGAATATAGTCCGCTAGTAATACTAGCGGATGGAAGTCAGTATTTCAGATCCATTCTCTCTCGGCACACTGCGATTTTGGGGGAAAATCATTGAACCCTAGATCACCTTGTCTGCAAATCAACTATTGGGTCGAATTCGTACGAAAGATTGTACATTACTCTCCAAAAGCTGAGATTTCTTGCTCTCTGTTGGCGATTTTGGGGAAATCAATACAACCCTAGAAGAAGCCATACGCAAATCAAATACGACGTCATATGTAAATCAACTATTGGGGTCGAATTCGTAGGTAAGGTTGTAGATTAATCTCCAAAATCTGAGATTTATGTTGATGTTCTCAATTAATTTTGATGAGTGCGATTCTACTATTTCTTGTTAGTATTAGTTTATATCCACTTGTTCTTGGATGGGGATGAGTGTGTTCTTGTTATATCCATTTGTTCAAACATTTTACGGATCAAATTTATTACCAGAACAATTGGATGGATGTTACTAATATGCTTTGATAAATTCATATGTTTATATGTTTATAAATTCTATATATGGATCCCCTATAAGAATTATCACAAGAAGAATTTGAGGAACTAGAATTAAACATATCTTCCGCCATAATTCTAAACTTACCACGACGATTTGAGGTGCGAATACTAATCTCCTTAATTGTGTGGTTTTCTTCCTTGACGATTTGAGATGCGAATACTAATCTCCTTAATTGTGTGGTTTTCTTTATTTGAATTTATGTTGCTGAGATCCAACTCTTTATTGCAGTGTTTTATCTTAATTGATGCGGGTATGTAATGGGATTTTCAATGCAGGAAGGAAATCTTCCAGTTGGTTTAGCAGTGTTGTAACTGAGTTAAAATAGAATGTGGGATTTTCTGATTTATACAATCTTGTGTAGTGTTGTAATTGAATTGAAATAGCTACAGGGATTTTTTGTAGTGGCTACAATCTTGTGTAATCTATTTTTTTAACAGGAAGGAAATCGTGTGGAGTGGTATCTTGCTGAAATCGTGTTTACATGGATCTTGTTTATATGGGATCTTGTTTATATGTACAGACATGTTGTTTATGCTTACAGGGATACAGGGATGGTCTACTGACTTCCATCCGCTAGTATTACTAGCGGACCATATATGTTCCTACTTACTGACTTCTATCCGCTAGTAATACTAGCGGACCATACTGTTTTGCTGGCTAATTTCATTCAGGAGGGGCATAAGGGTCCGAAATTTTTACTAATTACATCCGCTAGTAATACTAGCGGACGGGGAGTTAGAATTTAAGATCGCAGCCGTTAATCTATCAAATGGAAGGATTAGAGCCTATATGCAAATATTTGTCCCATAGCATATAGATGTTATGGATCGCTCCCCATATATATATATATATATATGAAAATGATCCATAGCATGTATTTGCTATGGATGAAAAATGGGCAAATATCATCTCCACCATACATTACATAAATTAAAGGCTGAAATTTAAAATACAATTATGTCATCTACGCCTTGGTTTTGTTAAACCCTCAATTCCACTGTCAAACCCTCCTGCTGCTCCTCAATTCCGCTACTCAGTGGCGGAACTAGGCGGGGGCGAGGGGGGGGGCAGCTGCCCCCGGTAGGGTGGCGCCGTGGCGGAGATAGGGGTAGGCCGGAGGCGGGAGCAGGCCAGCAGGCTGCAGGCAGCAAGGGCGGCGAGTGGCGAGACTCTTCTTCTCCGGCGAGACAGAGACTCTTCTTAGACGGCTTCTTCATTTTTTTTTCTCTCGACTCTTCATCTCTAGACTCTAATCTCTTCCCCTTCCGCTTCTCTTCATTTCATCTGTTCGACACTTCGACTCTGCCCCTTTCACTCGCCAGTCGCTACTGTCCACAACTCCAGCCTCCATTTCGCCCGCCGCCTGCCACACTTCGACTGATCTGTTCACACTTTGGCTGATCTGCTCCTCTATTTTGGACTTTGTTTTAGTTATTTGGTAAGTAATTTAATTAATTTTTAATTTTAATTTAGCCTAAATGTCTTTCAAATTTGGTACTATTAATTTTAATTTAGCCTAAATATGCATAATATTAATGTTTTCTGTTAATTAGGTCTCCACTTTGTATGTAATTTTGATGATGACAATTGACAAATAAATTTAGGGATATAAGAAAAAGAATAAAATTTGATTTTATTTTTAATTAATTTTCTGTTAATTTAGGAATAATTGATTTTATTTTTAATTATAAAAATTAAGATGGTTTAATACGTTAAATTAAGAAAGCCTTGCTTAAAGTGTTGATTTCACCCATTAAAATTCAAGTAGATTAGCTAGAATTTGTTTAATTTCTGTTTTCTTAAATAATTGATGAATGATGAAATTATTGATTAGCAATTATTGTAGTATAACAAATGGGCTTTTTGGTTAATATTGACACCTATCAACTATGAAGACACGTCCATTGACGTAAAATAATGTCAATAAATCAAATTAATTTAAAAAACCAAAGAGTTAACTCAGTTAATATAATGATCGTCGCGTCACCCGTTTCTTTTCTTTTCTTCAGTACTTTTCTCTTCACAGTTCACACTTCACATCCACTGCTCCTGCCGCCTGCTGGCTGCCGCCCGTCGCCGCCGGCCCGTCACCGCTTGGTTTAAAAATTTTGCCCCCCCTACAAAAAGGTTCTGGTTCCGCCACTGCCGCTACTACTTCTCTCACCATTGGAGTAGAATTCCTAATCTGGGATTCGTACACTTATGTTAATCAAATCAAACAGATTATATTATTAATAAGGATCACCTTTTCTGCCCCTCAATGATAACAAATAATTTTATCTAACAAAAGCTTGTAAATACCCGCTCTTTGTCATCCTGATGTAGTTATGCTTAATTTATGGTTTCTAAGATGATTAATGTAATGAAAGAAAGTTTAAATTAATCAAAGTGTACGTACCCCAAAAATTTCTTTCAGTTTCTCATCAACAACTTCATGATCTTCTGATGTATCTTGACGCATTAAATATATTTGTTTCAGACCATCCGCTAGTTGAACAAGCGGAACTCGAAAAGTGCAAAAACCAAATTTGCGATCTAATAATATTTGCTGCTTAATATTCAAGATCTGAATATTACAGATTTGATATTTGTAATATTCGAGATCGGATTGCGTGTGAGTTTTGACGATTTTATAGTATGAAATTTGGTTTTTGCACTTTTTGAGTTCCGCTAGTAAATAAACTGATCATCTCTTAAGTGCAAGTAAATAAACCATGCAAGATCTATCATCAATCTCAAACCCATTATTTTTCATGATCTCAAAAACCTTTAAACCCTCTTCTTATTATCAGCATAAACCCTAAATAGCATATCAAATAACTTGTGAACAATCTTGGTTCCTTCATAGTTTTCATTCACCAAAGATGCTTTATCAGAAACTGGGCATTTGAGATAATCACTGCTAGTAACATGGTTCAATACATTCTTAGCTTCAGCAAATTTTTGGGCTCTGAATAGGCACGCGGCAAACTAGGGTTATGTATGTGCGCTTCAAGATTGTGCTTTTGGGAAAAGATAGATGGGTTTGATTGGATAAATTTGAAGAACTACAAGCAAGATTGAATTTTGACATGTGGGTTTGAGAGAACAAGACAAATTATTTTGGAATTGAGATTGGAAATGAGATTGGGAGTCACTTTAAGGGTTTTCGAGGTTGAGTTTATAAGGGTTTTGGAGATCAAATTTGCCATTTTCTGATCCGACATTTCGAATGAGAATGAATTAGAGGAAGAAACAAGGCTCTTCAAAAGAAGCTGTTTGGGAACGAAGTTAAAAAGGGTTTATTGAATAGCTGGTCAATTACCCTCTTAAAAGGGATGCCAATGCTCATGTTGCTCTCTGGGATACAAGTTTACTCTTACCTTATTTTCCCTACAGGGGTTTGATGGCGCTATGTAGTTTATGTTGGTATCAGCACTAATGCTACGTTTGGATTGAAGGAATGGAATAGAGTAGGGAATGGAATAGATGAGGGAAAGGAATAAGGAAGGGAATGAAATGATTTTTTAATATTCTATGTACATGTTTGGTTGATGTTATGAATACATCTAAGAATGAAATAAATAATTAAAAAGTAGCCTAAATACCCCTAAATGTTCAAATTTAACTTAAATTCAATTTATATTAAAAAATTAACACATATTTCTCTAGATTTTTTTATAATTATATTCTTATTTTTTTACTATACTTTTTCATATAATTTTCCATACACTTTTTCATATAATTTTTTTGGGTGGGGTGGGGTGGTGGTAAGGGGTGTATAAATAATCACATAATATTATTTTTTTTGGGTGGGAGTGGAGGTGTGGGGTGTGGTGTATACATAATCACATAATATTATTTTTTTTGTGTGGGGTGTGGGGGGTGGGGTGGGGGGTAAGAGGTGTATACATAATCACATAATATTAATTTTTTTGGGATGGGGTGGGGGTGGGAGGGGTATGGTTGGGGGTGTGGGTTGGAGTGGGATGGGGTGGGTGGGTGGGTGGGGGGTAAGAGGTGTATAAATAATCACATAATATTATTTTTTTAGGGTGGGGTGGGGTGGCTTGGGGTGTGGGTTGGAGTGGGATGTGGTAGGGTGGGTGGGGGGTAAGAGATGTATACATAATCACATAATATTATTTTTTTGGGGTGGGGTGGGGTGGGGTGGGGTGGGGGGTGGGGTGGGGTGATGATAAGGGTGTATACATAATCACATAATATTATTTTTTTGGGTTTGGGTGTGGGGGTGGGGGTGGCTCTGCTCCTCTATCGCTCGCCTCTGCTCCTCCTCTTTCGCAGATCGATTGATTGATTGAATGAAAGAACATGGAACCCTCTTTTATTTTTAAGGGGCATATTTGTCAATTACTTAAAAATAATAGATGGAATAAGTTATTCCTGACCACCCTTCTAGGAATAAAAATTATAATTTTAAGTTAACACCTATTGCACTAGGAATACATTATTCCGTTGGAATAAACAAACCAAACAACATTTTTATCATTCTAATGGAATGATTCATTTCATTCTCCCTCCTATTCCATCGATCCAAACGTAGCATAAGGCTATAATTAAAATGAACAAATAGTTCGGGCTCGATTCGTACTCGCTCGACTAAAAGTTCGATTCGAACTCGACTCGAAATATAAATGAGTCAAATATGAGCAAATTTTAAATTTTGACAAATTACTCTAACCTCCTCAAATTATAATTTTCTATTGATACTCGGATCATATTCGTTCTAAAAGTTCAAACTGCTCGGGCTCAATTCGAGATCGTGCTCGACTCGGTAGCTAAATGAGCCTCAATCAACCATATTTTATACTCGATAAATTTTATGAATCAAATCTGAGCAACTCAATACTCGGCTCGACTCAGTTCATTTACACCCTTAATCAGTACTGTTAATCCAATTTAAAGAGACGGTCTTTCATAATCGTAAACTGATATATATCTTATAATTTTATGTATCTTTTAACTTTTCTATTGTAATAATGTAGATAATTTTCTTCGTTTAACATATAGAGTCAATTTTATAATTGTATTTAATTTTATGTATGTATTAATATATATTTTTATCCTAATTGAATAAAAGGCAAAATTATTCATAATCCCACCTAATTCGATTTCCCACACAAATATTGTGACGCCCCCAAAATAGGTATACAACACCCATTCTGAGTCGCCAAATACATGGTACAGAAACAACTACAACTTTATTAATACAACATAAAAACTGTGAGTTTAAATACAAATATTGTCATCTAGATAATATCCACACTCAAATAAGTCCTCATTACAATTATTAATACACTATTTTACAGAATAGTGAGGACTACTAGAACAACTTCTAAAACCATCATTCCACACCCCGACTAGTACTCGCTACATTCTCGCCTCCTGAGAAGAATGGAACAACAAGGAAAAGGGTGAGCTCAACTAGTCCAGTAAAGAACATTATGACTAAGATAATATAGAACAAATTATCGTTAGTCCTCAACAGGGAAAAATCTAATAGAATACAATAGACAACCAGTTTTAAATCAATCTTCGCAGCGGAAATAATAATTCATTAGAAGAGTTAAGTAGAGAATGCAAACTACTATCTTTTATATATTAATTTAAAAGTTCATCGTCGATATTTTATCCCTGTAACATCAATCAATATATATCTGGAATCAAATATTCAGCTTTGCACTACAGACCAAAGATATTCATCAGTTGGTCATGTTCATCTAAACACATGTTCATCTTTACACTACGGGCCAAAGATATTAATAAGTCGGTCATGTTCATCTCAACACATGTTCATCTTTGCACTACGGGCCAAAGATATTCATCAAGAAATCATTCATCTTTGCACTACACGCCAAAAATATTCAGTAATATCATCATTTAGGACTGAGGATGATGAAAAATATTTTAAAGAAAACGAATCCAGTGAAACAAAAGAACAAATATTAAGGATTCGTACTTTAAATAATCCAAGTTCAAAAATACTTCATAAATAACAAGATTGGAGTAAAATTCAAGAATGAAGATCAAAATATAGATCCAATCAAAGATAGGAATCAAAACAGATAATTTTGGACACATAAAAGAAAATTTAATTTTTCTGTGAGTAGTGTCGTATTCGTGAATAGTGCCGTATACGTGAATAGTAACTCCGACGCCAAAAGATAGAAATTTTACAAAAAACATCATCGTGCTTCGTGAATAGTACTCGTGAATAGTAACTCATTAATAGTAACTCGTGAATAGTAACTCATGAATAGTAACCCCGACATGAAAAAGTTTTAAATTTGATAAAAAGTTCCAACTAATATTTCAGCATAATGATATTGAAGAAATAATATCATTTGAGAAGAAAATAACATCCCTTACCTCAGAAAGAATAGTACTTCTGACTGGAATACTAGATACAGTGCTGAAAGAACTTGCACCGTATAGCAATACTCTAAGTACTAAAATACACACAAATACGCTCTATATTATAGAGAGAGAAAGAGAAAGAAATCTTTAGTTTCTGGTGTGATTTTCAATTCTAACCTAAGCACCCTATTTATAGGAAATTGCTTAGAAAAAAACAAAAAATTTAATATAATATTAATATTTATAACTAAATTTCTTACGCCCACTCTTAGATCTGAAATTAGCCATCTTGAACATGCTAATGATGCCAACTAAGTATAAAAAACGTTTTTATTATTTAAAATAATTAAAACTTCCAAAAATCAATATTCAGGAATTTCGGAACTTCAATAATTCATAATAAATATCTCTTTTATCAGAAAATTCGAATCTCGCGAATTTTTATAGGAAATTCAATTCTCTACAAATTTGTAGAAGAAAGTTTTTCCAAATTCCAAACAGAAATTGACTGAAATCCATAAACGGGTAATTTTACAGGCTATAATCAAATTTCAGTCAAGAAATGGGTCCACCAACATGTTTAACATGTTTTTAGTATTTATTGCAACAAAAATACTCATCCTCCTCATTTAATCATATATACCACATTCATTGTAAAAATATCATCATTATTATATTATAATAATATAATAAAATATTATTTTATCGGAAAAGATAAAATATCAATTTTCAACAATTGTCACTTTAAAAATTTTCTCCATCTATATCCAAATAAAATGAATATTTTTTTCATCATATAAATTAATAATTAATTATTCACAAATAATATTACAGAATTACAGTACTGGCAACCAGGCCGTTTCCAGGAAAGAGGGGGCTTTTCAATAAGAATTTCTCCTTAGTGGCGCGCAATTAGGTGACCAAACCTCTCCTTAGATAGAACTTTCTAGACATTGCCAATAATGTTTTCTAATAATATTATTCAAATAATATGAATTATTGTTTCGATAATGGAAAATACTGTGTAGTGACAATTATTGAAACAACAGTAATATAAAAAAATCAACACAGCAATTATTGAATTAATAAAATAAAATACTGAACAGTAATTACTGTAACAATTATTGAGTAGTGCCTTCTTACGTAAGAATCAATAATTAGTGCAATACCGTGTGCTACTGTGTAACAACGCGTATTACTGTGTTTTAACCACCGGGTATTCCAATAGTATTCAAATATCCTATAAATGAAGTAGGGGTTTTAAACAAAGTTTGTAGTTTAGGGTTGTGCATGTTTAGAATCCTATTCAAGAAGCTGTTTGCTGCTCGCCCCAGTCTTTATCTAAAGGTTGATATGCACCTTGATCAACAATCAGATAGTCAACCTTCTTTCTCTGTTCCAAGTATCTAACGAGCATGTTGATGTGACGCCCCCAAAACAGGAATACATCACCTATTCTGAGTCGCCAAATACATGGTACAGAATACAAATACAATCTTAAATATACAACATGAGTTGTGAGTTTGAATACAAATATTGTTTATTAGAGAGTATACAAACTCAAAAGGAGTCCTCATTACTATTATTATCACACTATTTTATAGAATAGTGAGGACTACTAATGCAAACATCTAGGACCATCACTCTGTTCCCCGACTAGTCCCAGCTACGTTCTCATTTCTTGAAGAGAACAGTGAAAGAAAGGGTGAGCTCAATTAGCCCAGTAAGAAATATTATGACTAAGATAATGCAGAATAAATTATCATTAGCCTTCAACAGTATAACAACTGTTAGAATATAATAGACAACAAGTTTTAGATCAAAAACTACAGCAGAATAAACAATCCATTAGAAGAGTCAAGTAAAATATAAAATTTACTATCTTCTATGATTTAAAAAGTTTTTCACCAACTTTATCGCTGAGACTCAGCTTAATAAATAATCCACATCATTAACTCATCCCTGCACTACAGGCCAAAGATATTTTTAGTATCACGACCACGAATTATCCATGCACTACAGGCCAAAGATAATCGTGTTTTCATCAACAGTCCTGATCATGCCATAAAATAATTTATCTTTGCACCCTTAGCCGAAGAGAATCCTTAGCCATAATCATACCAAAAACTGTCCATCAATGCACTACGGGTCAATGAGGACTTTTACCATATCATTTTTAACATTACGGTCATGATCACACCGAATAATCCCTGGTCATAATCATACAAAGTCCATCTATGCACTACAGGCCACAGATGACTTTCAACAAAATATAAACATGAGGATGATGACAATGATATAAGAATTCAATAAAATAATTTTAAGAATTAATTTATCCAGGAACTAATAATGTCTAAATTGTCTACATGATATTGCTTTGTAGTGTAAAATTCAAGAATGCTCAGAAGAATATTTCCATGAAAAGATACTGGATGAAGCGCAAATATCAAGGATATTCCACTAATTTCATAGACTATAGAAGTCAAAACTTCAACCAATTGAGTATAATAAAGAATGAAATAACAACAGAAATCACCATGCATGCGGTACTTCGCATATACAAGTTATTCCAACAGAATACTAATAAGGACAGAATCAGGTCCGGCGTAAAACGCACAGACAATATATTCCAACAGAATAATAAAAATAAAGACGGAACCAAGTCTAACGTAAAACGCACATACAGGATATTCTAACAGAATAATAAAGACGGAATCAGGTTCGGCGTAAAACGCACACACAGGATATTCCAACAGAATAATAAAGACGGAATAATAGAAGAATGTCACCAAGTATAGGGTAGCCCGCGTATACAGGTTATTCCAATAGAATAATAAAGAATGGAATAATAGAAGTTCTCTTCATGAATACAAAAGAAATAATACTCCCTACAAGTACAACAAATAATATTCTCTACCTTAAAAAAAACTGGATATTGGAATAGTGAGGTAGCAGACTTCTCTTCTTCTTTCTCTCTATAATTTCTCTCTATAATAATTGCTCTAAAGTTTTTGTTAATTGGTGAGAAATGAAGGAAGAATGAGCTTATATTTATAGAAAAATATAGTTTCGATAATTGCATATTTTGGGGCTCAAAATATTACAGTATAATACCTTCTTCTTTTTCTTTATTTTTAATTTAGTCCTGCAAGTATTATCAAACTTGCACCAACTCCCCTAATAGTAAATAATGTGAATCAATAGTAAATCATGTGACTCAATAGTTCTAATCATGTGATAAAAATAATTACAGTATAGTACCTCCATCTATACCTCTATTTTTAACTTAGTCATGCACATATTATCAATTTTGCACTAACTCCCCTAATAGTACAAGAATGTGATTCAATAGTACACACATGTGAACAAATAGTTATATAAGCATGTGAATTAGTAGCAATTAATTACTTATTTATCCGATAAATTACCCGATTTATCAATATAACCCTCAGACATCAATTATCATCGGAATAGATGTCGATTTTTACTAACACAAATAATTCCAACATATATAATGAAACTATTTTTATCAACAATATAAATTTTGAAATTTTGAAGTTTGACTTTTCCCGAAAAAGTCAACTGTTGACTTTTTGACCAAATAGTGAATCCCAGAAAATTTTGTGTTTATAGACTATTTTTACTAATTTCATCATTTCGGACTCAAATATCACGACCGCGTCTCTAAATTCAACTCCGAACACAACTTCAATTTTAATAACATTCATCATTAATATTATAACTCACAATCTTTAACAATCAGGTCGTTCCCAAGCAAGAGGGGGCTTTCCGATAAGGATTTCTCTTTATTGGCGCGCAATTAGGTGACCAAACCTCTCATTGACAGAACTTCTAGACATTATCAATATTGCAAATAATAATATGAATAACTTTGCCGTCTCAATCATTAATTTAATAATATATCATATTATGCAGATGATACTGTAACAATAATTGAATCAATAATATGAAAGATATGATGCAGCAATTACTATAGCAATAATTGAGTATAACTGAGTGACTTCTCACTTAAACATCAATAATCAATACCGTGTGCTACTATGCAACAACGCGTATTACTGTACTTTTAACACTGGGTGTTTCAACAGTTAACGGTAAAACTTTTGCCGTTATTTTCATAAAGTATTTTTGTCATTTTCTCAATCCGACAATAATTCTGTTGCGGGGTCCACCAATGATTGTACCGCCGTACGGATATTCCCCGACAAAAAGAATATTCTCCGACCAATCGAATATTATATAACAACGTGCGTACTTTACAAAATTTATAAATATAACCCACAATTATAACATTATATCAAATCCACACCATAATATTTAAAAAATTATTTCAAAAAAAATTAAATATTTATTCATAAAATCTGGGGTCTCACACAACTCACCCGAGCTCACCCCCCTTTAGCGACGGACCCGACGATAGTTCGGTCATACAACCGTCGTCTATACTTTTAGTGACGGATAACATATAGCGTCGCTAAAAGTATAGACGACGGTTGTATCATGTATGACCGAACCGTCGCCAGGTCCGTCGCTAAAGGGAATGAGCTAGATAAGGGGTGAACTTTAGATCCGGACTATATATATATATATATATATATATATATATATATATATATATAAAGAGTTATGTTATTGTGATAAATTTATGTCAAATTATAATTATAAAACTCATCAATATATGAGATTGATAAAAATTATAAGAGAATCTATTTATTATACATATCTTCAAAAAAAATACAACTAATATTTATCCAAGTAACTAACAATAAAAAAATGGTCATTATTAGAGTATGGTTTGATGAGTCCGGGAGGTTCGGTGGAACCCATGCCACAAGACGGAATATCACAGTAGGCAATTTGATGTTCTAGAGGGTTTTTAGTCTAAGTTGACTTATGACTCCTTCGTTCTATTTGACTTCCTATTTTTTGAGGAAATTGCATTATATCCGGTGAGGGAATTTGTAGTTATCATTACACATGGCTCTTAGTTGGGCTTGCCAAAATATGATTTTGTGTTGGTTTTGATTTTCAAAATATGGTTATGGTTTCATTTAAGAACTAAAATCATATTAACCGTTTTTAATATGAGTTGTGTGGGTTGAAACTATATGGTTATGGTTCAAAATCATATTAATCATATTAACCATTTTAAGATGTTTTGACTTATAAACATAACTTTTGAAAAATGAAATTGTGACCATCACAATTAAATTAATTAAGTAATAATATGATATAAAAATTATTAATATAAATAATAAAATGCTAAAAACTGTACTAATAAAATTTTAAATTGAAATTATTAATACCCTTTCATATTTAAATAATATTTCAAAATTATTATTAACATGTTAATAGAAAGGTTGGAATCCAAATTTTTCTGTAAGTTTGTACTCCCTCCGTCCCAAATTAATTGCTCAATTTTGACTTTTTAAAGTCAAATTGACCATTTTTAAAACTAATCTTTTTACTATTTTTGCTAAAATATAGGTGAAGAGATTATAACCAAAAGAAAATATATACAATTTATTACTAATCTCAATTTTTATAATTTTAGAAATATATTTATATATGTTTAATTATTAATTTTAAAAATAATCAATTTAACTTAAAAAAGTTAAAGTTAAATAATTAATTTGGGACCGACAGAGTAATTCAGAAATAGAGTTTTCAGAATAATACTAACTACTAACTTGCTAACTCTTATCAAAGGACGTGTCTAATGGTAACTCTTTTGGCAAAAGTCAGAATCAACAGACTCTAAAAATTTTAAAAAGTAATTTTACCTTATATTCCCCTAATTTCCACCCCCACCCTTTTTCAGGGACTCCTTAGGCCATTAAGAAGAAATGTATCCCTAATTAGTTCTAAAAAAAATCATTTAAGTTAATAAGATTCCCCTTTATTATGTTTATATAATCTAAATACTAGTATAATAGGAATTATATATATAAAAAAATCTTACGTTACCTAGTTTTCCATCAAAATCGGTTCATTTTTTTGACGGAAAAGTTTGACAAGAAAAATAGATAAACTTTCCCTCAATTTATTTATTTTTTGTTCATTAAAAAATTCAATAACAAAAAAAATGGACAAAAAACACAAATTTTTCTAGTTGAGAAGAACAAGATAAGGAAGGGTCTGCGATGAAAAAAAGATGAGAAAAGAACTTTTCGATTTGGATCGGAATGGAATATGGGTTGAAAAATGGTTAACCGGTTCAGAATTATATTTGTTTTAAAAAATATGGGTTCAAACTTTGAATAAATAAAAATGGTTAACTAACTCATTTGGTTCTAATTAATATGGTTTGACCCAATAATTAACTAACTATATTGCGAGGTTTACTCTTAGTCTAGTTGGGAGAGGTGCGATGAAGCTTCAAATACACATTCATAATTTATATTTCAGATATTGACATTTTGTCTATTTTATGTTATTGTTGACGTTTTTGGCATCTACTTATTCTCGCTATTCCCGGCGGCTCCGACCATCGAACTTTCTTGTGTGATTGTTTGTTCACCGTGCAGATTAAATTTGTTGTTTGATAATTCGATGAGCAGATAAATTTTGACGTTAATAGACGTAAACATTAAAAGTATATATCATTACCGATATAAAAATTAGAAAGAGACTGTAATACAAAATCAGGTGTTAATGTTATTTGAGCAACACTTAGCGTATTGGCCTTTATAAGTACTTCAGTAGTAATATAAAATTAATGAAGTATTAGTGTGTATTACTTTGTTACAATTACTAACCAATAAACAAATGGTTGTCATGAGGCTAAGAATTAAAATTTGATATGATCCCTGTCATGTTCAATTAAAATTATGTCACGTAAGGTAATTATGTCAATGCTTTAAAAAATGAAGTACGGGTGCACTACAGACAATATATATGTATAATTGTTGTCATGAGATGACGAAATTTACGTTAAATTAGATTAAAATATATCAAAATTATTTTAAGTAAATTTTATGATTATATATATATATATATATATATATATATACGGTCCGTCTCTAAAGCGAACCTTAAAGAGTGAACCAAAGACGAACCGTCGTCTTTGGTGTCTATGACGACGGTTCGATCCGTCGCCATAGCCATGTAGTCTTTGGAGACGGGTCGAACCATCGCCATAGACACCAAAGCCGACGGTTCGTCTTTGGTTCATTTTTTAAGATTCGCTTTAGAGCCTCTCAGTGTGTATATATATATATAGGCAGAATCTAAAGCGAACCAAAAAAACGGACCAAGGAGCGGACCAAGTCAAAAACACGCGGGTTTCAGGGCCAACCCGCGGGTTGGTCCGACCCGCGCCCTGAAACCCGCGTGTTTTTGACTTGGTCCGCTCCTTGGTCCGTTTTTTTGGTCCGCTTTAGATCCTGCCTATATATATATATATATATATATATATATATATATATACAGATTTGATCAGGTCCGGACTCCCGGACCTGATCAAATCCGGACCCAATTTTTTTTTTTTTTTTTTGTAGAACAACTAAAAAAAAAATATTTATGGAACTGAAATTTTTCCATAATACAGTGTTTTGGGTGTGTTTTTAATACCTACACCAACCAATGTATGTACAGTCTGCCCAGACTGTACAGATATGTTTTGTTATAGGCATCCAAATCACGCCCAAAACACTGTATTATGGAAAAATTTCAATTCCATAAATTTTTTTTTTAGTTGTTTCAAAAAAAAAAAGGTCCGTATTTTAGTACAGTCCGGGATCCCGGACTGGATTCGGACTGATATATATATATATATATATATATCTAATAAAATACAAATGATTTTGAATTTCCCGCTCACTCAATAAATTATCTGGGCCGTCCAAAGTTTGAGATAAATCCCACCGTCCATACATCTATCTAATAAAATACATCTATCTATCTAATCTATCTAATAATGATTTTGAATTTTCCGCTCACTTAATAAATCATCTGGACCGTTCTAATTTTGAGATAAATCTCATTGCCCATACAGTGCCGGAGGCACGAAACCAGCTAGTATATATATATATAAGGGCGAAGGATAATTAATCTAAGAAAGCATCCGGATGATGTTGGTTGAATATCATGGTGAAACAACAAGGCACTGATGAATATAGCAAAGAATAAGGGGAGAGAAAAGAATTAGGCTCTCTAGCTTTGGAACCAACATATTCATTTCACTTGTGGTCATAAAAACAAAACTATACTATACTCTACTAGCCTTATATTGTTTGAATAATCCCACACAAATATATATATATATATATATATATATATATATATATATATATATATATATATATATATATACGGAGAGGATCAAGAGCACTCTCCTTAAATAGCACTCCTCCTTAAATAACACTCTTTTATCAAAACGACGTAGTTTTGGAGGGACGCGGTGGCATTTTTATAAATACATTGCCATCGCGTATAAGTTTTTGTATATATATATATATATACAAGATGGATCAGGTCCGGACTCCCGGACGGGAGAAAATCCGAACCTGATATTTTTTTTTTTTTTTTTTTTGTAGAACAACTAAAAAAAAAAAAAAATTTATGGAACTGAAATTTTTCAACAATACAGTGTTTTGGGGGTGTTTTTAATACCTACACCAACCAATGTATGTACAGTCTGCCCAGACTGTACAGACATGTTTCGTTATAGGCATCCAAATCACACCCAAAACACTGTATAATGTAAAAATTTCAATTCCATAAATTTTTTAAACCTGTCCGGGAGTCCGGATTTTAAACCTGTCTGGGAGTCCGGACAGGATCCGGCCTCTATATATATATATATATATATATATATATATATATATATATATATATATATGTAGAAATGTTCACTAAAAACACAACCAACTCTTATAAGTTGTTGAGTAATTAAAGTTACTTGGTATTTATTACTTAATTAGTAATCACTTCTAAATTTTGCTAAAAAGTTAACTTCAAGAGCAATTATGAGAACTTGATACTCCATTAATTTCGATTTGGATTCATTCATAAATCTTACAATATGTTTGGTATACTGTATACATGCATAATAATTATATCAAATATATATAAAATAGTATAACTGTCTGTATAGCTAGTAAATAACCCGTGATGCATTTCTTTTGATATATATATTTTTTAATTAGAGACGTGTGCACGACCCTCGTGGCTAATACTTAAATAAACAAGTATTGCATTGCAATTTGCATGACCAAAGCAGCCAATTTTGAACGTGTATTTTTTATATAGTTTATTAATAAATTATTTTAAATTAAATAAATTTATATTTAAAAATATTTTAAGTCGTTTTAAAAACTCAATTTTGAAATTTTAACTAAGGTAGGTAGCACTAGATGTTATATATTCTAACTTTCTAAAGCATATGATAAAAATAAACCAACATTAGAGAGAAACACAAACACAACAACGCGACCAGCAATATTCATGTCTATAACACGAGAAACACCACCGCCGCCGCCAACTAATACAACTTCTTCTTCATTACCCGTCCGTACAATTCCCGGCAGCTACGGATGGCCGTTGGCGGGGCCGATAATGGACCGGTTAGACTACTTCTGGTTCGAGGGGGAGGATAAATATTTCAGGAAAAGAATGAAGAAGCACAAGAGCAGCGTGTTTAGAACTAATATTCCTCCGTCATTCCCTTTATTTTTGGGGATTAATCCGAACGTGATAGCGGTGCTGGACGTGGAATCTTTCTCCCACCTATTTGACATGGAGCTGGTGGAGAAGAAGAATGTGCTTGCGGGAGAATACATGTCTAGTACTAGCTTCACAGGCGGCCAACGTGTTTGTATATATCTTGATACTTCAGAGCCTAAACATTCTGAGGTATATATGACATTTATGACTTTTAAACTTTATATATATATATATATATATATATATATATATATATATATATAGAGTCCGGATCAGGGGCTTACCCCCTGATCGAGCTTACCCAACTCACCTATTAAAGCCGCGTCTTTTTAATTTCTCTCTCCTCGCTCAAACATTACACGGCTTATTTTCTCCCCTCTTATTTCTCTCATCTGAAACGAACGCGACTCAGTAATAGCAAAGAGAAGCTCGATTCGGACTAAGCCAAATCTAAAGGCCGTTTACACGAATCAGTAGTAGCAAAGAGAAGCTCGATTCGGGATCCCCCTTCCTTCATTCGATTCTCTCTCATGTGCTTCCAAAACAAGCCCTAATCTTGGTATGTCAAATCTGAAGCCCCTTCCTGAATCGTGTATTCCAAATGATTTAAAATGGTGGATGTTATCAGCTAATCTTGATTTAAAATGAGTTACAGAGTTGAGCACTTAACAGAATAGTTCCTTAGTCCAACTGCCATCATTTCCTTTTAGAAAGGTATTTTTCTTTTCCTTTTAATTCAGCCATCATTTTACAATTTCATTATGTAGTGTAATCAGGTAATATTATTGGTAAAAAATGAAATATTTGGAATATGCAGGACCCTTTTCTTTGTTTTTATCTTGTGTTATTTTTCTTCAAGTTCAAATGTTATAGCGACTTAATAAAATTTCAAATGGTGGATGTTATCAGCTAATCTTGATTTAAAATGAGTTACAGAGTTGAGCACTTAACCAGAATATTTCCTTAGTCCAACTGCCAGCACCAGTAGCAATCATAAATTAAGGGATTATGTCTCCAATATTTAAACTTTTATTCTTTTTTTGTGAAATATATGTGACTTTTTTGTATTGAGTGTGGACTTAATTGTTCTTTTAAATTTTTTCTATTGAGTGTGGACTTTTATATTTGTTTACATGTAGAATTGGAGTATCAAATGATGATGCTACTCAGGCTCCAAGTGTAGATACAGATGATGCTACTGAGATTGATACTGAGGTAATTCTCCATACTCACCCCCATTTTCTCAAGTTCAACCGGCTTTCATTGACTACTGTGGCTTTAGATTCATGGACTAAAATTAGACCCCTTTTGCTTTTATCCCAAACATCTGACTAGCAAAATCCAAGACAATAAAATAGAGAGAAATAGAAAGAAGGGATCATATTTACTAGCTCTTTGTTAATGAGCAGAAAATATTTTCCTTCTGTTTTATAAATAAATGAAAAATGTTAGTTATTTTCATGGTTCACTCTGTTGACCTGTAAATCATTGGTTTTCTTTTTGACCCATGTTATATGAGGTGTCTGATTGTGCTACTTATATGCTACAATTATTTTGCTTACAACTTAATAGAAGTTTGTATTTCCTGGTTGGTCATGCCTTCCAAGTTTGCTTTTTACTTTAGCATAAAAAGCTAATTAGTTGTATTACAGCACTAGTTGTGTAACTCTCATTTCTGCCATTAATGAACTTTGATAATTAAATATGTCCTGCTAATGTTAATTTACTCTTATTTACAGGTTTCTCACCACTGAAAAAAGTTTCAGTTGTTACACAAAAGACTGAAGGCAGTTCAAAGAGATAAACTTTCAATACTTTGTATCCAACTACAGGAGGTGGAAAACTACAGCAGTACACAAGTGTCAATTTTATCATAGTATCTAGATGTTGAAAGTACCTTAGTTTCTATGTTGGCTGAAATGGGTGTAGTAAGTCATTTTGGTAATCAAGACTGTTTGTGTTTTGGATTCGTTCAATGTTATCAGTTTGACTGGGCAGTTTGTGTTTGTGTATTATCAGTTTGACTTTTGGATTCGTTTTGGTAATCAAGACTGTTTGTGTTTTGTGTTTGTGAACCAAGCATGATTTTTGCAAAAATGTTTGCTGTATAGTACAATTTGTAGTCAGTCAGCCAATACGTGGGATATCATATGGGGTTTTTCCCCCTCCCTCTAATAGAGGATATTGGAATAAAAACAAAAACATTATGTATGGTTTCTCCTCTACTACCCAAAAACCAACATATGCCCATCTCTCTTTAAAAAGGATGTACAAAACAAAGATTTGATACCAAGCCTCTTTCAATTCACTTGAAAATCTGATTGTAGTATCCAATCACTGCAAACATATCACAACCAACAAAGCATATCACAACCAATAAATGGGACTTTTTTGTTCTACGAACTTCTAAAATAGTAAAGTACTTCAAATTGCACAGCTGATGTCTCACCATTGTTAGTTATTAGTATGCTTCTTCTTATTTCCAACTATTCAACAAAATACAACACAATATTCAACATATTTTCCAACTATTCAACAAAATACAACAAAATATTCAATACATTTTACAATATAATCAGATTCTTATAGATCCTTAATGAACATGACAATATTCAACACAATATTACAATATTTAGTACATCTACAATAACATGAATACAATCAACAACCAAGAAATAACAAGTGCAGTAATAAATTTGTTTCTTCGCATTTTGCCTAGTGCACGCATTTTCTCCATCTCTTGATCCATTCCGTTAATCTTTCGAAGTAATCCGGGAATTATTTATCTTGATCTGTCACACATCGGAGGATCATACCAAGCAAAAAATTGGCAAGCATTCCTCTGTAAACAAAGAATACAAAGAAAGTTTCAGTTTTATGTACAAGTAAATAGAATGGAAGAGATATAACTTAAAATTGAAACCCTAACACACTTACTTTTCCATAATTCGGACATGATAAAAACCTTCTTCCTGGGTTTGAATCAGTCCATGATGTTTTAACTTAAGGTCGACTCTCACAATAACAATGTGAGTTCATAGCTGCTCAAACAAAATATATTAAAGTTTTGTAAGTTTCCATCAAAAAGGAAATTAAAGTCATAAAATGTGACAAAATGTTCTAATAACGCGTGATAAATAAGAGTTCTTTAATCATTAAAAAAAATTGATTAAATGATATCAAAATAATTTCAGATAGAATTCCTAATGAAATGTGGGTTACTCTGATTATAAACGATTAAAATACAGATTTAAGAAAGCAAACGTGAAACAAATTGAACAAGCACAGTAAGTTAAACATAATTCCACTGAAAACAAAAGATGTAGGACAAAATAGTACGAAACTCAACAGATCTAGCAACATCAGAAACTTAAATCCACGCCAAGACAATACAGAATAATCCCCAGGGACAACATAATGTAAGAAAATCAGAACAATGCATAATCTACCGCCCAATTTACAAAAGAATTGATTCGGGTCAGTGGCAGGGCAAGAAATCTTCCAAAGCTTCGATCCTTTCGACCGAATCGGATGAGGGAAAGGGGTTTGTTTGTCTAAAAATGAGAGTGAACACGCAGGATTCAACCCAAAAAAACTGATTCCACACAAAAGTTTCAAATTTGGAGACGTACCAGGGCTCGAGTTGGAATCGGATGAGGGAAGGTATGTCACAATCAGGGCTTCTCTTTGGAATAACTGATTCAAGTTCAAGTGGCTTCAGATCTGGCTTCGGAGCTCAGTCGATTTTCTGGATGAGGGAGGAAGAATGACGCGTTCCTTTCGATTTTCGGATGAGAGAAATAATAGGGGGGAAGCTGTGTTATGTGAAAATGGGGAGAGAGAAATTAAAAAGACGCGGCTTTAATAGGTGAGTTGGGTAAGCTCGATCAGGGGGTAAGCCCCTGATCCGGACTCTATATATATATATATATATATATATATATATATATATCAGCTCTCTCCAGCGAACTGGAGGGAACGAACAAAGAGCGCGACGGTTTTTTCAGTTGCTATAGCATAAAAAATCGACTTTCTATCCGGTTCTTTCTTAGTTCGCTACTTCCAGTTTACTGGATAAGCGGACTATATATATGTGTATGTATTCATTAAAAATACATAGTAGTGTTATATTATAGGTTTAAATATATTTCACTACTTTAAAACTATTTGACTTATTTCACTTTGGTGATTTACTTTTAAATTTTTTCAATTAGATGATTGAACTATTGATTTTTTTTCAATTTGATCCAATTAAGGTTGTCACGTCAGAAATTGCCAACGTGACTATTTGGGTAAGGAAATCAACTGATGTGTGTAAATAAATTTTTTTTTATTTTGGGATTAAACATTATTGATATATTGAAGGGTAAAATAGTAAAATAATAATTAAACAAAACAAAATTAAACCCGTCCTCTCTCTCCTAATCTTCCATCCCTTTCCCCATCCCAGACCATACCCCTGCAGCCATCCCCCGCCGTCCCTAAGCATAGCAAAATATGATTATGAGTTGGTTTTGGTATTCAAAATATAGTTATGGTTCCGTTTAAGAACTAAAACCATATTAATCATTTTTAATATGGGTTGTGTGAGTTGGAACTATATGATTATGGTTCAAAACCATATTAACCATTTTAAGATGTTTTGACTTTTAAACAGAACTTTTGAAAAATGATATTCGTAATTATTTTATTGATATGCTTCTTTGGCATATTTTTTTGCTTTAAAAAAAAAATTATTACGAATATCATAAACTATTTAAAAATTACTACTATTTATAAGATTTATTATTTTAAAATTTTAAATAAATCATGTCAACTTTAAATTTAAAAATATCTTAAATCAATTTTTAAAAAACTAATATTAATCTTATATTTTAAAATAGACTAAACATGTTTTTTTTTTCAATAAATTGATTCCAATGAGGATATGAATGAGCTGGATGCAATTTGGAGTTAAAGCAGATGAACTGGCTTTATGTATATTAGTTATTTGACAAATAATCGTGTAAATTTAAAAAATAAAATTTTAAATTTAATTAGTGAGAGAAATCATGATTAATAAAAGAATTGAAAAGGAAAAGAGAAGAAATATAAACATTAAGATAAAAAAAAATTAAAAATACGAGAAACCAAGAGTTTAAAAAATAATCGTGCTCCTCTTCATAAGAAATATAATTATCATCATCATGAAATATATACACATTTGTATGTGTATATATATATATTATAAATATTTTTTTGGAATTATAATTTTTACAATAAAAAAGGGATACTTGTACCACATTATTATGGATCTCATCTATTATATATAATAACTAGTTGGATCTCGTGCCTCCGGCACTGTATGAATAGTGATATTTATCTCAAATTTTGAACAGTCCAGATGATTTATTGAGTGAACGAAAAATTCAAAATTATTTATATTTTATTAGATAGATTACCGTTGTACGGTAGTACGGTAGTAGTAGTAGTAGTAGTTGGGGCAAACCGGAGGAGTATGATTGAATGGAATATGAGTTAAAAATGGTTAATCGGTTCAGAACTATATTTATTTTAAAAAATATGGTCCAAACTTTAACCAACCTGAATAAATAAAAATTGTTAACTAACTCATTTGGTTTCAATTAATATGATTTGACCCAACAATTAACTAACTATATTGTCGGGTCTAGTCGTCCCCTAGCAATCAAAATCGATCAAATACTCATTGAAAGTCCCAAATTCCATCAAAAAAATCCTAGGTATCGACGTGATACTGTGCTTCCTCTGCCTTCCCTTCGGCCACCACCTCCATAACCACCGCCTCCACCTTCCCGATGATCTCTCCATAGCCACCACCTCCACCATATCCACCTACACAGGGTCTACCGCCCTCACGACCACCGCTTCCATGAGACTGAGCCTCATTTCTAGTTTCACGATCATTAATAATATGTACATCAATAACAAATTTCAATCAGATCAACTACTTTACCACCATATACAGCCATCACCATTACCATTTCATATTACTAAACAAACAAAAATCAATCAACCCAACAGTAAAGCAAAACAAAACCTTCCTGGATACATATATACACACAAACCACCACCATCCCTAATTTTACCCTCATGGGGTTTAGCCTGAGAAGCTCTACAGCAGCTGGTTTGCTTGATTCCATAACTTACTTCAACAGATGTGACCTCACCTTCACATCATAACTGGGGTCACGAATCCGCTTCAATGGGTAGGCTTGGAGGACATTCAGGGATGTAATATATGAGTCACGAAGTCGGAGTCTCTACTTCAAATATGAATCTCCTTGCAAGAGATCTTTGTGTCCTGCTATCTACAAGACAACAGGCAGAAAAATCATGAATTTTCTCAACATACAGAGCCGTGGAGGTGGAGGTGGAAGAGGAGAGAAAGAACAAGTTTTGATTTTCTGATACTAGGGTTTTTGAATGTATTAATGAAATTTTTTCTTAATTTACCCTTAGTATATAACTAATGTTTAATTTCAAAATAAAAAAATATTTTTTTTCACACATCAATTGCTTTATGCTCCACCCAAGTAGTCACATCAGTAATTTCTGACGTGACAGCCTCAATTGAATCAAATTGAAAAAAATCAATAGTTCAATTATCTAATTGAAAAAATTTAAAGGTGAATCACCAAAGTAGAATATGTTAGATAGTTTAGGATAGTGAAACATATTTAAGCCTATATTATACAATCTATCTATTACATAAGTAATAAAGAGTTAATAACTTTATATGATTTTATAATTTGAAAATAAAAATGTATCTATTGTTAAAATAACAATAAATTATAGAAAAATGTATATTAATTTTGGAGTGGAAGGGGTATACTAACAATTCACATGATTAATTGACCACTAGGATAAGACTTCACTCAAATTAGGAAAGAAAGACTTTTTTTTTTTGAACAGTCCATAGAGGACAAAGAATTCTATTCATGTTGAACATCCAATACAATAGTAGAAAGTTTTCCAATAGTTCGGAAAAGAAATAGTCGTAGATAAAGAAAGATCTGCTAATAAATGAGAGGATGGAAAAGTTTGCCAATAACCCTTGTTTGTAATTGCAATGACAGCTGAAGAACTTTGCAATGGACATCCTAAAACGAAGCTCCACCATCTGGGCTCCCACTCTCACCTCCAACCTTGACACCATGTGGGACTCCATTGAATCCGACATCTCCAAATCCGGCTCTGCTGCCTACGCCACCCCTTTAAAGAAATTCCTCTTCAGCTTCCTCACTCAGTGCCTCGTCGGAGTTGACCCTTCAAAATCACCCAAAGTGGCCAAACATGGCTACACTTGGCTCGAAAAGTGGCTCGCCCTTCAGCTCATTCCCACCATCAAAGTTGGCCTTTTGCAGCCCTTTGAAGAGCTCTTCCTCCACTCCTTCGCTTACCCTTCTTTCCTAGTAACTGGTGGCTACAAAAAACTCGCCCAGTTTGTAGAGGAAGAAGGTAAAGAAGTTATAAACAGAGGTCAAACCGAGTTTGGACTCACTAAGCAAGAAGCCCTTCAGAATCTTATGTTCATACTGGGCTTCAATGCCTTTGGTGGATTCGCAAAGTTTTTTCCTACACTTTTGAGTATCCTTGGGACTGATAAAACTGGGTTGCAAGATAAATTGAGAAAAGAAGTGAGGCACAAATGTGGGTCGAGTACCCTGAGTTTTGAGTCGGTGAAAGAATTGGAACTCGTTCAGTCATTTGTGTACGAAACGCTTCGACTCAATCCGTCTGTTCCGTTGCAGTTTGGAAGAGCAAGGAAGGATTTTAAGGTGAGTTCACATGACTCGGTGTTTGAGATAAAGAAAGGTGAGCTTCTTTGTGGTTATCAACCACTGGTTATGAGAGATGGGAAGGTGTTCGATGATCCGGAAAAGTTTATACCGGGTCGATTTACGAAAGAGAAAGGACGGGAGTTATTGAGTTATCTGTACTGGTCAAACGGGCCACAAACCGGGTCACCCAGTGAGTCAAATAAGCAGTGTGCTGCAAAAGACCATGTAACTATCACTGCATCTCTGTTTGTGGCTCATTTGTTTCAAAGGTATGATTCAATCACGTGTAATTCTTCTGGCTCAATCACAGCTATTGAAAAGGCCAAATGAGGCTCTCTCTATGTAACATCAAGTTCAAGTGCATGGGACTTTCATCTATGTGAGAACAGCATATGCTTTCCTTTCTTGTAAACTTCTTTTATTTCTAGAATGTGTGTATTTATCAATTTACTAAGAACTCCTCAATCCAGATGTGTTCTGAGGTTTACCTTTGGGTTGCTGCCTTCTGAATTTGAGAAAGAGGAAAGGAATACTAAGCACAAAATGATAAGCATGAATCACAAAAGAACATGAAGAACATCAAAATTTGTGAATTTGAGCATGAATTTGAGGTTTAAGCATGAAATTCAAGGATTTGATAAGCCGAGTAATGAAGCACAAAAGAACATCATAAGCTGCCATTTTGCAGTGGGAAAATGATAGTGTAATGTTGATCAATGACCTCAATCGTTTATATAGACAATCCAGTACTAGGTTTACATAATCTAGCCTAATACATATATGACACTGTTCTCATTAGAGCAAAAGTTTGTCATTTAATCATCGACTCAACTCCAAAAGAGTCTTATATGTGGGGAACCTTTGGCTAAAAAATCTAAAAGGCAAAATGGCAGAGAAGCTGTGCTTTTTCACAGAACAACTGCATCAGAAAAGCCATATAAAGGAGGAGGAGACTTCTAATCTAAGTGATACTTAACTCGAGCAGATAGCATGCTACATGATCAATGACATAACAAAACATGCCCACTTTGAGCTGAGAGGTGATTACAGAGATGAACATTACCTAATTCAGGTAGTTCTATGCGAGGCTAGTGGCATTTTAAACAGATTTTACATTACCTTAAGACTCCGTATGAGATTTGGCAGCACCTTCTTTCCAGCCCCTTTGACGAGCCCTTAACTCCCACATTGAAGTCAGTCTTTTTTGTGCCGCTAAATTCGCTTCGGCTTTTTCTCGAGCCTCTTCGCAAGTTTCCATTCCCGAATTGCACTTGTCTGCCTCCTTTTGATACTGAGATGTCATCTTTTTGGCCTCAAGTAGAGCCATGTCAGCACGCTGCTGATTTTCGGTAGATTCAGCTTCCCGTAACTTTAATTCCTCTGATAGAAGTTCTGCAAAATTCTTTTCTGTGTCTTCACTCACTTCTGGATCATGCTTCGCGCAATCTGTGTCACATGTGGCAGTAAAATAAAGAAATGTACAAGCTAAAAGAAGCGGAATGCACCCATACGATACCATAGTGCAAACACAACTTTTGTGTCTTTTCCATCACAGAAAAGTGCATTGTTCATTTGCTATTCGTAACTTTGGTGAAGCAGTTCACAAATCTGATGACAGATTGTACTCACTAAAATTTTTGAATATTATCAAGTGGAATAGTGGATCTTGGTAGACTATTGACGACAAAACAAACAAAATGAAGACATGTAAAATATTCACCAGCAGGAAGATTTTACATAGCCTGAAGATTTCCCGAAAGATGCATCCAAAGACACTGGTAACACCAGAAAAAGGTAAAATCGACCTCACTCAAAAGTCAAATCCCAAGTAGTTACAATTACCAAAGGGAAGAAAAAAAGAGTAAAAAAATTGACTAAAAAAGGGGTGTTTTAATGTGATAGTTTTTCTTTTTTCTTAATGAAGATCAATGTTATAGTTTGAACTTTGCACACAAAATGATAAAATAAAACAACACTGCTGCATGACATGCAAAACCAACTATCAAATAATCACATCAAGTAATTTTATGCCAGTAAAAGTTAAAACTAACCTGCAAAGGAACTGTTGCTCAGTCCTGCAAGAAATGTAGACAATGGATAAAAGTAAGCACTCATTTGATAAAGAAATTAGTTGAAAGTGATAATCAGGATGTTAATACCAAGATTCATCTAATGAAATGACCACTATTGCAAATAGGAACCACAGAAAAACCTTGAGTTTTTAAAATGAATAGAAGTCCAGTTTGTAAAACAATGTCTATCACAAAAAGGAGGGAAACTTTGGGGGCAGAGGAAGGAGGAGGTTAAGACACTCCTACAATTTGCTACATATAAACGAATTACATCTACATCCACTATTCCAAAGCTTTTCTTAGATTAAAGATCACTAGAGATGGCATGGTAGGTACAACTATCACACCTAAAACAGAATGGCCTTGACAGATGACATTGATAAATGTTAAGTGTTTGAATATATGCATAGGGTATCACATATGACATCCTTTGTTTAAGAAAATTCTTCTAGGAAAAAGATTATGCCAAAGTGATGAGAAGAGGTCCCCCGATATAGTCAAAATATATATGTAGCAGCCTTCCAACAATCCAAAGCATTCCTTGATACACATTCCCAAAGAATATTATTACCACCAATCAATATCACTAGTTAATAATATTCTCTTTGAGGCACTTTGCCTCTCACCTAGAGATACCCCAGTAAAAGTAAGCTAGGGTGCACAGGCCACAGAGCATTGTAGGATACTGAAAACATACATATAACGTAGTTCTTCCTTCCATGCGTAGCAAGCCTATACTCAGGCAGACAAACTAATTCACTGCTGTACTGAGTGACACTTTCTATAGCATAATAACCAATACTACAGTGACCGAAAAAATATGTTATGCTCGAATTGCCCGAAAATGCTTTAAAGTGCTGTAGTTGTACAATACAACGTACATGCGGTATAGTACAACACTTTAAAATATTTCAGGGCAATTAAGGCATAGAAATATCTGGCATTATAGATTTTTCCATTATAAATTTGAAATTCCAGGTTGCATCTATTCCTCATTCAAGGAACCTATATATAGATTTATTCAGTAGTGATATTTGTATGACTTAGCTCAACTTAGCATTCATAATTAATCTATAGACAAAGTGAAATCATTGGAATTATAAATGTGGAAACATACTAGGCTTAATACAAGGATGGGAGTATCAATTAGTACATGCAATACTAATAATCCAAAATGAGTGTTTAACTAAAGCCATTAAAAATGGAAACTTGATCACTATCCCTAATCAAAGTGATAGTCATGTATCAGGAACTTTATCTCCAACTAGATCTTGGGGCCCCTACTCCAAATCCACCCATCAATTGAAGGAAGTAAAATGTACCGAAATACTGAAATCTATGACTATGAGGGTCTTATGTATATATATATTCATAATTGGGTTCTCTCATTTACTCTGTTGGCACAGAATAATAACTTAATTTAGCAAGATCCGACCAAGTTAATGCTAAATACAGATACCCAGACGATCCAATTGTACCTCATATTAATACCAATTGAACAAATTAATGCTTGTTAGTAAAACCCATAAATCAAACTGTTGAAACTAAAATATGGGATAAAGAGAAAATGGAGATCAGATCCGGAGAGAGAAAGTCCATACCATGGGGAATGGAAAGTAGGTGCTCAGAAGAGCAATCACATAGACAGGGAGGGCAAGAATAATAAGCAGCAGAGGAAGAAGAAGAGCGGCTAACGGCGGCTAAACCCTCCATCAAATGCCAGTATAAAGGCGGGCCCACTATGTATCCGGCTAAGCACAGAGCTAACAGTCCCAAAGCTACCTTCAACACCACTGGACTACACAATCGATGCTGATTCAGAGCCATCTCTCTAAAATTACTGTTTCTCTCTAGAATTATCTCTTTTCGTAACACATCACCAGAAAATAGAAAATGAGTAGCTTTACAGAGGAGACCTGTTTCTTCAGCTCTTCTTTCTCTCTTTACTTTATAAATTACTACTACTGGCCTGTTCACTTATTTTAAAATGAATTATAAGTTAAATTTAAAATTACTTATAAGTTAAGTTATAAATAAAAGTTTTTAAAATTATTTTGACTTATAAATTAGAAATTAAATTAAAATAAAATGTGAAAGTGAGTGGCTAAAATAACTTATAAGTTAAAATAAGATATAAACTGTGACGCCCCCAACTAGCCCCTGATTAGAAATTAAATTAAAACTATCTTGGGTCGCCAGATACATGCTACAGAATTCAAATACAACTTACTAATACAACTATCGTGTACAATACGATAAAACATAAACTGTGAGTTTGAATACAAATATTATTTATTAGAGATTATACAAACTCAAAAGGAGTCCTCATTACAATTATTATCACACTATTTCACAGAATAGTGAGGACTACTAATGCTATCCTCTGGACCATCACTCCGTTCCCCGACTCGTCCCAGCTATATTCTCATTTCCTGAACAGAACAGTGAAAGAAAGGGTGAGCTCAACTAGCCCAATAAGAAATATTATGACTAAGATAATGCAGAATAAATTATCATTAGCCTCTAACAATGTTAAACTGATAAAATACAATAGACATCAAGTTTAACTGCAGCGGAACAAGTAATCCATTAAAAGAGTCAAGTAGAGAATAGAATCTACTATCTTTTATGATTTAAAAAGTTTTTCATCACTTTTATCGCTGAGACTCAGTTCAATAAATAATCCACATCATTAAATCATCCATACACTACAGGCCAAGGATATTCTTTAGTATCACGACCACGAATTATTCATGCACTACGGGCCAAAGATAATCGTGTTTTCATCAATGGTCCTGATCATGCCATAAAATAATTCACCTTTATTCCCTTGACCGAAGAGAATCCATAGCCATTATCATACCAAAAACTGTCCATCAATGCACTACGGGCCAATGAGGACTTTTAATTTTCACATCATTTGTAACATTACGGTCATGATTATACCGAATAATCCCTGGTCATAATCATACCAAGTCCATCTATGCACTACAGGCCACAGATGACTTTCAACATAACATAAACATGAGGATGATGACAATGATTTAAGAATTCAATTAAACAAGTTCAAGAATTAATTTGTCCAGGAACCAATAACGTCCAAATTGTCAACATGATACTGCTTTGTAGAGTAAAATTCAAGAATGCTCAGAAGAATATTTCCACGAAAAGATACTGGATGAAGCGCAAATATCAAGGATATTCTACTAATTTCATGGAGTATAGAAGTCAAAACTTTAACCAACTGAGTATAATAAAGAATGGAATAACAAAAGAATCACCATGCATGCGATACTTCGCATAAACATATTATTCCAACAGAATACTAAATAACGGAACCAGGTCAGGTGAAATTCACACCGACAGGATGTTCCAACAGAATAATAAATGCGAAATAATAAATGATGGAACCAGGTCCGGCGTATAGCACAAACGAGATATTCTGACAGAAAAATAAAAACGAAATAATAAAAATGGAACCAGGTCCGGCGTATAGCACAGACAGGATATTTCGATAGAATAATAAAGACAAAATAATAGAAGAATGTCACCAAGTATAGGGTAGCCCGCGTATACAGGTTATTCCAACAGAACAATAAAGAAATGGAATAACATAAGTTCTCTTCTTGAATACAAAATAATAATATCCCTTACCGTAAAATAATACTTGATATAAAAGTAGTGAAGTAGCAGAAAACTTTTCTTTTATTTCTCTATAGTCTCTCTCTATAGTTTCTCTCTCTAGAGTTCAGTGAATTCGTAAGAAAATAATAAAGGAATGAGCTTCTATTTATAGGAAAATGGAATGCATAGTAACTAATCCATGAACAGTCCAGATTGATTTACTTTAATCTGACGATCCATATTTAAAGAAAAATCTTTTAAATAAAATATAATATATTCTATTTATATAAAAAAAAATTTAGTATGCAAACACTATGCATAATAAAATATAATATATTCTATTTATAGAATAACTTTAATAAAGTATTCTGTTTTATATAAAAAGATTTTACTATACAAAACACTATGCATAATAGAATATAATATATTCTATTTATAGAATAACTTTAATAAAGTATCATGTTTTATATAAAAAGATGTTTCTATTTTATTACGTGAATAAAACAAAACTTCTAAATCAACAATAATTGAATCAAATAATGTGAGATACTATGCAGCAACTATTGTAACAATAATTGAACAAAACTGAGTGACTTCTCACATAAATATCAATAATCAATTCCGTGTGCTACTATGCAACAACGCGTATTACTGTACTTTTACTACCGAGTAGTTCAACAGTATCAACAGTAAAACTTCCGCCGTTATTTTCAATAAAATATTTTTGTCGTTTTCTCAATCCGACAATAATTCCGTTGTGGGGTCCACCAATGATTGTGCCGTCGTACGAATATTTCCTGTTTAAAACGAATATTTCCCGACCAATCGAATATAATATGACAACTTGCATACTTTGCAAAATTTATAAATATATTACCCACAACTATAACATTATCTCAAATTCACACCATAATATAAAAAAAATTATTCCGAGAAAATTAATTCTTTATTCATAAAATATGGGGTTTCACAATCTTCCCTCCTTATGGAATTTCGCCCTCGAAATTTACGTACGTACCTGGTATGCCGAACAGGTGAGGATACCTTGACTTCATTTCAGATTCTAACTCTTGAGGTATAACCCTTGAGTGTTGGATACGATTCTTCTTATTCAAGATTTTAACACGAGATCTCATACGTTAAATCATCCGCTATCTCGTTCGATTCTAAATTAATAATGTGGTTCGGGTCATCCACATATTTACGTAACATTTATACGTTAAAAACGTTATGAGCACGCGACATATTTGGCGTAAAATAAGTCTATAAGCCACAGTTCCTACTCAATCGAGGATTTCAAATGGGCCACGAGGGTTGAGATTTCCTCTCTTCAGCAACTCTTGCTTCTAGAATAAAGCCCTCTTGAACCTTCTTCTTCACATTCATCAGATTCGGGTATGTAGCTTGAGCGTCTTTAACTTTATCGATTAAATTCGATTTTACTCGTATATTCGTTATCTTCACGTGGGTCCCTAGAGTCTTTAACTCTATCTTCATCATTTGCAAGTTATACGAAATGAGTCTTTGTGTTAACAACATCACACTTGTAAACGCATACGATCTTCTACTCAACACGTCAGCTACCACGTTCGCTCTTCCACGATGATATTGAATAGTACGATCGTAATCTTCAACAGCTCGAGTCAACGTCTTTGGCGCATGTTACGTTCGTTTTAGTTGAAGAAATATTTTTAGGGTTTAAGAAATGGGTTTTGTACTGGTGTCAATGCAAAATTCGATTTCACGCTCTGGGGTAGGCTAAGAAGTCTTCAGGAATACGTTAAGAGATTTATTAATGATAGAAATATCATTCAAAACTGTTACTCTCATCCAATACTTGGATAATACGTCACATTGATACCAACTGTGACTTCTATCCCTTAACCTAGATAGCACCTCACAATAATACCTATCAACTTGTCATCGTCATTCACGACGTCGCCTACAGAAAGTCTGGCTTCGGTGCATTCCACACAAGGAAGTCATCAATAAAAGGATCGGGACTCTTTACTTATGGCTTGACATGACAATGATTGAATTTAGTGGTTTGGTTGCTTAAATTCGCATAACAGGTTGGATAGGAATATAAAAGCTAACAACCTTACGAAGAACATGATGAGTAGTTAACCAATCGTTTAAAAAAAACCACATCAAAGGCAAGTATTTTCAAAGAGATAAGATCGACAGGTAACGTGAAAGTGTCGATTTGAATCAAACAAGATTTATAAACAGTGGAAGTAATGAAGGTTTCTCCCGATAGATTTTCAATAGATAAATCAAAGTTTAACTTCTCCGGAGTTAAGTACAAACATTGAACACAACTAGGTGAAATAAAAGAGTGAGTAGAACTGGTATCTAACACGGTATAGACTTCGTAAGAGCTTATGATTAACTTACCCGTGATAATTTTATTCAGGTTCCTCGTCACGAGGAAAAAAATGCTCTCTCTTAAACTACCGGCTTTGGCTTGTCTGGGACATCCTTTGGCATCACTATCCCGGTTGGACTTGACTTCACCATACGACAAAATCGAGCTAGGTGACCTTCTCTTCCGCAATTAAAACACGCTTTGGATTGTTGTGTACAATTTGGACGGATGTGTCCCTCTTGTCCGCATTTGAAACATACGACCGATGGGCGTTCTTCTTCCTTTGAAACGGGTGCTGGTGCCGACATCTTCACGTCATTGTTGAACCTTCTCTTCTTAAAATGTCCATTCTTATTATCTTGGCCATGATTACCACCGAAATGGTTACCATTCTTGGCATGATAATATCCCCCATGATGGTTATCGTTGTTCTGATGACCGTTGCCACCTGTATGATTATTATCGTGTTGTTGGTCGTTGCCTTTTGGTTATGCTGACTCATTATCGCGCTCCAATAACTGAGTCATATTCACAACATCTGAATATAAACAAAGTTTGTGAGAAATGAGGAATTGACGTATATCGGGTTTCAAACCTCGCAAAAATATTCGCGTCATTCGCTCCTCATTATTGACCAAATGGGATGCAAACCGGGATAACTCCGCAAACTTAGCCTCGTACTGCGACACGGTCATATTGTTTTGCTCCAGCTTGATGAATTCTACCTCCTTCATGTGAAGAATACTTTCAGGAAAGTACTTGTCGTTGAATAATTCTTGGAACTTCTCCCAAGATATCTTGAGTGCGTCAGGCTGGGTACGTTTTACAGATTCCCACCAATGATCTCCTTTTTCACGCAACATAAAGGTGGCGAATGGAACCTTTTGCTCCTCTGAGCATTCCAAGACATCAAATATCTTGGTAATCTGCTTTATCCATGTCTCCGCCTTAAGTGGTTCTGGCTTTTCCAAAAACTCCGATGGTCCCAGCTCTTTGAACTGCTTAGCGGTGACCAACCGTGGGTTACCATTGTTTCCACTTGCATTATGGACAGGAGCTGCTTTCGCCCGTTGTTGCATGAATTGCTCCTTAAACTGCTTAGCGGTGACCGTCCAAAAGTTATCAGTATTTCTACCTGCATTTTGGACATGAGCTGCCTTCGCCTGTTGTTGCATGAATTGCATAAAGTCTCTGACCATCCCATCATTCACCATTTCATCGGTGTTATTGTTTTCATGAGGAGTATTGTCCTTTGGTTGCACATTATCCTGATTATTGATCTGTGGAGACTCAACGGTCTCCTGTGCTCCATTGATAATCTCAACATTCTCGAATGCCATTTTCAAACACTGCCACAAAACAAGGGTTAATTAACATATCACATATTATCCCTATACTTTGACCGACCAATTAAATACCAAATAAACTTAGGTAGGTCATACTAGCGAAGGAATTCCCCATCTCTCCCCTCCTAGTTCTTATCTCACATCTTAGCCATGGATCATATCCCTAAGCTTTGATACCAACTGTGACGCCCCCAAAATTAGGTATACATCACCCATCTTGGGTCGCCAGATACATGGTACAGAATTCAAATACAACTTACTAATACATTTGTCGTGTACAATACGACAAAACATAAACTGTGAGTTTGAATACAAATATTATCTACTAGAGATTATACAAACTCCAAAAGAGTCCTCATTACAATTATTATCACACTATTTCACAGAATAGTGAGGACTACCAGGGGCGGAGGGGGGTCCCGAGGGGTCCACGGCCCCCACTGTTGCGAGAAATTTTTTTATATACTAGGGAGGGTCCAGTTTGAAATTCGGGAAGTCCGGGGGGTCCGAGGTGCACTGAGAAAAAGAATGAAGGGGAAGAAAAAAAAGTAATTTTTTTTATAACTTAGGATTGGGTTGTTTGACTTGTTTCAGAACTAGCCCATACAAAGAAAAATATTTCTCATGTAGTCATGTTCGTATGTATTTTTTCTAAAAATCATGATGGCCCATTAAGCCACTAAAGTCAACATATTACGTATGTGATATTACCAAATAACAAAACTGCCACCACAAGTCCACACTAAAACAGAAACAGAGCCACGGAGCACGGAGGAATTGTTCGCTACTGCGGTGCTACCTGCTGGAGAGTGGAGACTGAAGCGCCGCTGCTGCCTGGCGCCTGCTACTGTCCTGCCGCGATGTCGCCAGACGCCAATCGACTCCATCACTCCAACTTCTAATGTTAGGTTCCAACATTTTTTTGTTTGATTTTTGTTCCTTAAAATTTGACTAAAAAATAGGGCTTTTCTTTGATTTATAAACCAAAATTGATATATTTTCGTTAATTCTAAGTGGGTTTTGTTACCTAATTCGGTTGCATTCATTCTAACTTCTAAGTGGGTTTCACTTATTTGAATTTAGGGTTTCAATTGCTAATTTTGTGTTTCAATTTGTAATTGATTTTTTTTGTTTCAATTGAATTTGAGGAACTAATTGAAATGTTGAATTGCTTATGATTTATAATTATGATTTTGTTGAATGTTGAATTATTTGTGATTTAGGAATATGGAAAAATATTTTCAACGAACTAAGAGGTCGTTCATAACAACTACGTCACAAGACTCACAACCACAATCACAATCACAATCGCAACCATAATCAATTGAGCCGTTATGTGAGGATGTTAATGATATTATTGGTGATCCGGGATTGCGCAAATGCATCTACGAGTACGAGCCTCGGATTAGAGATGAAGTTAGAAGAAAATATGTGCAAATGGGCCCTTGTCAACCAATTTCTAATGTTTACCCGAAAATAAAAATAGGGGATAGAATGAGGGCTTTCCAATTTGATTGGTTCAAGAAATGGGAATGGTTGGAATATAGCATTTCTAAAGATGCCGCATTTTGTTTTTGGTGTTATCTTTTTGGGGATAAAAAAGTTGGAGATGAGGTATTTACAAAAAAAGATTTAGAAATTGGAAGAAAGCTTCAGAGAAATTTGGGGACCATATCGGAAGTGAAAGAAGTGCACACAACAATGCCCGCATCATATTTTGTGATTTAGGAATATGGAAAAAAAATCAACGAACTAAGAGGCCGTCGAAAAAAAAATTACATGCATAATCCGGACCCCCCCTGTTGAAATCCTCTGGCTCCGCCACTGAGGACTACTAATGCTATCCTCTGGACCATCACTCCGTTTCCCGACTCGTCTCAGCTATATTCTCATTTCCTGAAGAGAACAGTGAAAGAAAGGGTGAGCTCAACTAGCCCAGTAAGAAATATTATGACTAAGATAATGCAGAATAAATTATCATTAGCCTCCAACAATGTTAAACTGATAAAATACAATAGACATCAAGTTTAACTGCAGCAGAACAAATAATCCATTAAAAGAGTCAAATAGAGAATATAATCTACTATCTTTTATGATTTAAAAAGTTTTTCATCACTTTTATCGCTGAGACTTAGCTCAATAAATAATCCACATCATTAAATCATCCCTACACTACTGGCCAAGGATATTCTTTAGTATCACGACCACGAATTATCCATGCACTACGGGCCAAAGATAATCGTGTTTTCATCAACGGTCCTGATCATGCCATAAAACAATTCATCTTTGCTCCCTTAGCCGAAGAGAATCCATAGCCATAATCATACCAAAAAATTGTCCATCAATGCACTACGGACCAATGAGGACTTTTAATTTTCACATCATTTGTAACATTACGGTCATGATTATACCGAATAATCCCTGGTCATAATCATACCAAGTCCATCTATGCACTACAGGCCACAGATGACTTTCAACATAACATAAATATGAGGATGATGACAATGATATAAGAATTAAATTAAACAAGTTCAAGAATTAATTTGTCCAGGAACCAATAACGTCCAAATTGTCAACATGATAATGCTTTGTAAAGTAAAATTCAAGAATGCTCAGAAGAATATTTTCACGAAAAGATACTAGATGAAGCGCAAATATCAAGGATATTCTACTAATTTCATGGAGTATAGAAGTCAAAACTTTAACCAACTGAGTATAATAAAGAATGGAATAACAAAAGAATCACCATGCATGCGGTACTTCGCATAGACAGGTTATTCCAACAGAATACTAAATAACGGAACCAGGTCAGGTGAAATTCACACCGACAGGATGTTTCAACATAATAATAAATGCGGAATAATAAATGATGGAACCAGGTCCGGCATATAGCACAGACAGGATATTCCGACAGAATAATAAAGACAGAATAATAGAAAAATGTCACCAAGTATAGGGTAGCCCGTGTATACATGTTATTCCAACAGAACAATAAAAAAATGGAATAACAGAAGTTCTCTTCTTGAATACAAAAGAATAATATCCCTTACCATAAAATAATACTTGATATAAGAGTAGTGAAGTAGCAGAAAACTTTTCTTCTATCTCTCTATAGTCTCTCTCTATAGTTTCTCTCTCTAGAGTTCAGTGAATTCGTAAGAAAATAATGAAGGAATGAGCTTCTATTTATAGAAAAATGGAATGCATAGTAATTAATCAATGAACGGTCCAGATTGATTTACTTTAATCTGACGGTCCATATTTAAAGAATTTTTTTTAAAAATAAAATATAATATATTCTATTTATATAAAAAGATTTTTATTATGCAAACACTATGCATAATAAAATATAATATATTCTATTTATAGAATAACTTTAATAAAGTATTCTGTTTTATATAAAAAGATTTTACTATGCAAAACACTATGCATAATAGAACATAATAGAATATAATATATTCTATTTATAGAATAACTTTAATAAAGTATTCTGTTTTATATAAAAAGATGTTTCTATTTTATTACGTGAATAAAACAAAACTTCTAAATCAACAATAATTGAATCAAATAATGTGAGATACTATGCAACAACTATTGTAGCAATAATTGAACAAAACTGAGTGACTTCTCACATAAATATCAATAATCAATACCGTGTGCTACTATGCAACAACGCGTATTACTGTACTTTTACTAAAATATTTTTACTATCAATAATCAACGGTAAAACTTCCGCCGTTATTTTCAATAAAATATTTTTGTCGTTTTTTTAATCCGACAATAATTCCATTGTGGGGTCCACCAATGATTGTGTCGTCGTATGAATATTTCCTCTTTAAAACGAATATTCCCCGACCAATCGAATATAATATGAGAACTTGCATACTTTGCAAAATTTATAAATATTACCCACAACTATAACATTATCTCAAATTCACACCATAATATAAAAAAAATTATTTCGAGAAAATTAATTCTTTATTCATAAAATCTGGGGTTTCACATAAAACACTATTAAAATAAGAATAAAATAATATTTAAATTTGGTCAAACTTATTTTAAAATAATTTATAAGTTATTTTTAATAAGTTAAAATTTGTTATTTATTAAAAATAACTTATAAATTAAAAAGTAAGTCAAAAAAAAATTCTTCACAAACATTTCAACAAGAAGCACAATACAAAGGGGAAAAAAAGCTAATCTTTTTATTATTTAAGTCCCACGTATTGATCTCATTTTAGGCTCTCTTTGATCTCAAATTTTATTTATTTATTTAATAAAATTAAATGATATACTTAATTTGTTTCCAAAATTTTTTATTTTGTTAGGTAGAAAAAGGTTTTTTTTTTAAAAAAATAATTTCTATTATTACCATTCAATTTATTTAAATTTAGAAAGTTATGAGTCTTCATTTATTGATATTAAAGCTATAATTTCACTCCTTTTTAATTTTACATTTTTTCAACATTTAAAACTTGACACTTAATCAAAACAAGCAAAACCTTAAACTTAAAAAAAGATCCTTATATGATAAAATATTGTTCGAAAATTCCTAAAGAAACATCTCAACTTAGAAAATAACATTATTTGACATACTTTCAAAAATAAATTTGACAAGAAAATGAAAATAATTTTTTTAGAATTATTAAAATTCTGAGTTTACACTAATTGATATAAGAAAAGTACAATGTGTTTCATAAGCCATATTAAGAAATATGTTTTAATAATAAATATAATTAAGATTTAAAATTCAAAAAAAAAATCATTTGTAAATATTGATATTAAAAAATAACAAAAAAAATATGAACTCTCTTTTAAGAATTTTAACTAGGGAGTACTTGTAAATTGTAAAATAATAATTGCTCCTTTTGACATTTTATCCATCTCAAAATGATAGTAGAAAACAAACAAATAAATAAGTAATTTATAACCATCCTGCTAGTAACTGTATTAACTGACCCAACGGATCACCACTACCAGAAAATCAAACATAGCAGAGAAGGCAAACCCTAATGCCTCAGAATCTCAAATCAACACTACGAAAATGGCATTCGAGATCCCCATGGATCTAATTCGGCAGGTTCAGATAGCCGTCCGAATCGACGCTGGACTCTCCACCTACGACCATCACGATCCGTCCCTCCCGCCGCTTCCCCCTCTAGACGCTTCGATCGCCGGGCTGGACCCCTCTACACCGGCGGACCTAAGGTGCCGAAATTGCAAAGGGAAGCTTCTGAGAGGGATAGAGTCATTGCTTTGCATATACTGCGGCGAGAAACAGGAAAATAAAGATCTTTCTCCTGGCCCTATCTCCTTCAATACCACATTTGCTTATCAATGGTTACTCCAGTCTTTGGATTTAGATCAATCGGTAAGCCTTGTTTTTCGTGTATATGACATTTTATTTTAGTTGCTAATGCCAAAAATTGATTATTTTTTTCCTAGAATATTTGTTTTTTGTTTCCGCGTAAAATAACTAGGATTCCTAGTTTGATTGCGTGAGATTATTTGAATTTTATTTTTTGAAGTCAATTCTCGAGACTGAAATTTGAAATTAATGTGAACTAATTTGATTATCATAATACAATCATGAGTATTCTAAATTATTTAACAAGTTCTACAAATTACAAATATGTTAAATTTGAAACTTAAATGAATTCTTATCGATTTTATATTTAGGATTTCGTGGATTGGCTTCAAAAAGTCTAAATTGTACTCTTTTTTATAAACGGAGGTAGTATTATTCTAACTTTGGATTCAGTTGAATCTTTTGGATGAGCTTTTGTGGGTTTCAGTACTTCGCGGCTTTTGCAGACTTTAGAAGTGACGGTTTCTATTTCTTACAACATGGAGATGAATATAGTAGTAACTTTCTGCCGTAGTTTTATCATTGTGATACATTCTGAAATGGGAAAGTACTGGAGATGTTATTGCCTGATGCCATATTTGTCTTTTATATAGTTTTTGGATAAAAGTGGACAGCTGAAAAATTACAATGTAATATGTCCAACATATGCAATATAAATTTATATATCATGGAGATGTGATTTGTGTCCTGAATATGTTTTTTTTTCATTTTTATTGCTTTTCTTTTGTTTTTTTTAGTTTCTTAGTGGAGGGGTTTTTTCTTTCATCATTTAGTACAGTTTGAAGTTTTATTTTCAGAAAAATTAAGTGAATTTCTGTCTATGAACGTAATAATTATATTTTGCAGGAAACTATTGGGCCTTCTGCTGAAGTATTTAAATTAAAGAGAGGGCAGAGTACACCAAAGAAAGAAATCTCTTTGCACGATCTCTTAAATTTACCAATTATAAGGCCAAATGAGTCAGAAAATCCTGAGGCTAAAGTTACACACAAGACCTTGGAACATAGCAGCAGCTCTTTGAATTTAACTGGAGATCTGAATAATATCTTTTCAGGATCAAAGAGGTTTATTGCGTATGGTGCGTCTGAAGAACCAGTTATAGCTAATCAGATTGAGAGTAATGAAAGTAAAGCCTCTGTAAGCGAAGAGAATCTTAGTTTGTTTGCAAGTGTTCCCACTGCCGGCTCAGCTGTCAGGTCTTCTGAAGATAACAGTTATGACTCATTATCTGGATGTGTGGCAGACTTTCAATCTGCCAATAAGCACGAGGGTTCGAAGTCATCCGACCCTTTTATAGGTTCAGTTGTTGATCTTTCTTCTGACATGGATTCAGACTTTGGACAAGAAAAAGATCAAATAGCTGGAAAGCTAGAGGATTATTCAGAACGTGCTCCATCTACATCCGACTGGATGCAAGATGACTTGACTCAGCAGGTTGAGCACTTTGATTCAGGTGGTGAAGTTAAAGATAATCCCCTGGCAGATAATTTTAACAATCCGTCTTCGGAGTGCGTTGATTAGTTTAAAGAATCAGTAGCAAACTAACATTACAAGTGCACCTAGCAATAAGACCATCGACGAACATGATGATTAGTTTGACTAATGGAATGATTCTACAAACTTGTGAAAATGCTTGGAAAGAAAATGATAATCAAAATGCTGCTGTTAATGAACACACATCAGATATAAATTTGTTCAGCTCTACCTGTAACTCACAGGACAATGAATTTGGTAGCTTTTCAGACCAACCAGCTCACCTAGCAGTCAAACAGTCCTGCAGTAACCAACAATATCCTCTCCGAAGTTCCTGCTTCAGATTTCAGACAGGTGTGTACTCCTTTAATTGTTATAAAATTGTTACTTCCTCTTTCAATTTTCCCATCAGTAATAGATGTTTATCGAAAACATGGTTATATAATAGATGTATACAGAAAACATATTTATATATATGATTTTTAGTGAAAACATTGTGATAATGACACTCCTTTGCCTCGAGCACACTTTTTCTTTGTTCCTTGTATGGATTACGATTTAATTATATCACCTAATAGAGCAACTGCTTGGATCTGAAAACTTTCTCATGGGAGAACTACAAAGTTGTACTACCACTTGCCATAAATATTCTTGATGACATGCATTCTCATCTGTATCTTGATCTTAATCTGAAATTTATCATTAACTAGGATAATAGAAAGTCAAAAATTATTGTCAAGCAGCTGGTCCAACAAACACATACAAATATGAGGCAGTTCTTAGAAGTTTTACCATTTCCCTTCTCTGATCTATATATAAAGAAAAGACAGGAACTAGCTCAGGGTTACGATCACCTATATGTTTCTTCAACACAATAGCGTACAGCAAGATACATGAACAATGGACCTACTAACGATCTACGCTATCATAAGATTCTGGGTGGCGTATTGCAAGGGCCCTAGCATGTCCTCAATTGGTTCTGGATTTGCCCAGCGTCCTGTTGTCACATTGTAGAATAGTTGTTTCAGCTTTTGAATGCTTACTGGGTCTTCCTGCAAAAGGGCACAAGAGAATTTACAAGTACTGACATGGCCCCAATGGCAATAATATGTCGGCGTAAAAATTATGATGCACTCGGCCACAAGTACCAAATTTATTGGTATACAGGATATTATATCGAGTTTGTGTGTGCATGTGCAACACTTATTTGTAATTTTTTCGGTCCGATTGATAACTTTTTATACTTGTAAATCATTGTTTCTTCTTCTACTTTGTTGAAATAGAGCAACTGTATCTGTTTTGAAAAAAAGTGGGAGCAAAATCTACTTTGACAACAAAAAAGCGAAAGCACCAAAAACTTGTTTATTCATTTTGGCAACACACTCGGTCATTCCAACTTTAGTGAAATCCAAATAGCTAATTCTACTATCAACAAATTTAGAAATTCAATTCTTTCAACAACAAAAAAAAAACCAACGCTTAAACATGGTTATCAAACTGTTTTTTTCTTGTTTCAATTTTCACTACGAATAGCAAGTGAAATCATAAACATATGAAAATAAAAACATAGAGTAAAAACATAAAAGCAGAAACAACCGATAATTATCGATGAACCCTAAACTTATGCACTTTTGAGCTGTAATAATGAGTTAGTGAAGATAGTGGGACATACACGAAGGGCATTGATGAAGGTAGTAGTCCTCAATTGTGACGGAAGGTGGTGTCTTAACGCATCACAGGCCCTGCATTTCACAACAGAAAATCACATCAAGTTATGCTTGATCAGTATTTCAGATAACAAACCATCAGGCCCCAAGGGGTGTACATGGTGGTCACAAAGCCACTCCTGATACCATCCGGTGTTTGGTTTGAATTAGCCCTCCCCTAGTTCCTCGTTTATAGGAAAAAAAATAAATTAAACAAACTAGCATAAAAATAAAGAAAACTTTACAGAAGTCTCTAAAAAATTTCTGACTAACCTTGGCGCTTCTGACATCCTAAGATAACATTGAATTAAATTTTTCAGTAGTCGCGGTGCTATTTCATTGCCCATCTTCTCAATCACGCCTGTAAAAACTTTCATAACTGAAAAGAACCGCTCTGCAAAACCGCAGCAGTATTGTAGCCCCTCGTCTTGCATCAGTAATTTTGACACTATAAAAGTTGCAACCTGTGTACCCAAAAAATACACAAAGGACCATTTATAAGATCTTAAAGAACATGTTTGGAGAGAGAACCAAGCTAAAATATCAATGGCATGGCAATTTAATAAGATACTGGCACCCGAAATTATGTGGGGGTAAAAAATGAACTTTATAAAATACAGAGAACTAAATAAAAAGATAAAAAAATTAATATAGAAAGGATAAAATAGTAGTATAATTAAAGTTGTAGGGGAAAAAGAGAAAAAAAACAAGTGTGACATAGTTACACCAAACCTCTCATTGAGGCTCCTACAATATAGATAGAGACATTTAGTTCTTCCAAGACCAATCACATCTCAGTATTTTAAACATTCCTGCCTAGCGCCGAGGTGCTAGGCGGTCCTCTACCGCCTCGAATGGCTAGGCACAAGTCTCGCCTAGGCGGAATTAGTCCTTTACCGCATCTAATTAATGAAGTCTTTGAAGTTCTAACATGATTGATATGAATTTGTTATTTCTTATAAAATTATTTTATTTTTTTCATGTAAAATATAGAATATTTACTTCGCTTTATTTATTATATTCAAATATATATAAATATATATGCAATAGAAAGATAAATATATAAGATCGCCCAGGAAAACACCTAAGCGCCCTTTGTCCACCTAGCGAATTTTAGAATACCGGGATTTTCCCTGATATTTTATACAAAAAAATCTCCCCACCCCAAGTAACAAGGATCAAGCTTTTGAGTTGAATTTTCTTCAAGGCCAACTAAATGACCAACTAATAACTTTTTTTTACAAAAAATCAATTTATAGTTGAACTAGGAGCTTCCTCAAGATAACAATCAACAGACGTTATCAAGACTATACAACACATCCAATACTCACCGAAAAACATATTTCAAATACATGATCTGAACTAAATTCAAGATGATATATACGGTAATCACTTAGAAAACCGGTGATTATCACCTAAAATCCATCCAATCGACTAAAACCTAAACCCAATTACTAGAAAGCATAGTTTGTAGTGGCTTATAAATTATAATACTTAGTGCTGTGATAAATATTCCATAGAAAGTAGCAGCGGAAAACATTTTACAAGAAAATGATCGTAATGTTTGCATAAGATCAAGTTATTATGGAAACATACTGTTTGCGTAAGTACATCGCCCAGCTCAATGCAGCGTAGGCACATAGGAAAAATTTCAGTCTCAAGAAAAAGTGAACAGCCAGTGGTGCAATGGGATCATCATTCTGCAGAATACAGAAGACAAAATTAGTACAGGAGAAATATAGTGCTTTGAGCATGTATACCGTATATATCAGCATAGTGGTAAGGTGATAGACACACGAACAGATGAACAGTCTGAGATAAGCTTCGAGGGTTTACTTACAATTTTCTGAATATCATGTTAGAAATTTAGTTATGATAAAATTAATCAACACTTTAGAGCACGACATAAATAGACAGGTTAGAACTTGAGAGGTCATTATAACACATACGTTGGTGCTAAATGTTTCTAATAATTTTTAGAGCGCAAGCACAACTTAATGCATGAAACAGGATAGGGAGAAATATTATACTCCCTCTGTCCCATGATAAAAGTCCTTATTACTAGTTTGGGTAGTCCCATGTTAAATATCCATTTTTCTTTAATAATCAAACTTTTACACATATTTTCCTATTATACCCGTAGCATTAAATATCTCATATTTTTCTTATTCTAATTCTCTCTCCATATTTAATGACATTATTATGGACAATTTTGTCATTTCATTCATCTTCTTAATATGCGTGAAAAGTCCACCAGGACTTTTATCCTGGGACGGAGGGAACATGAGATATAGATTTAGAAAGGAAATATGACCTTCAGTAGGGCACCAATAGCCCCCAAGCTGGTAAGCCTTAGGAATTGAAAAGGTTTTCCGGTCTCTGTGGTCTTGAGAAATGGGTACAGATAATGTGGTACCCTAACTGCATGGGAGAAACCCAGTTAGAAGTCAATCAACAATGTTTGTGCACCAACAGGCCATATACAAATCTTCCATGATAACTCTATGAAGGATTAGAAAATGAAAATTACAAAAGTCTCGATGAAATATCATATAGGAATCTATTAGTACATAGCTTGAATTGAAAACATGATTATAAGGTCACATGTTGTTCTCTGATTCCTAGATCTTCAACTAATTTCATCTGGGGAAAAAGTGAATACTCCATCTGTTCCGAATTATAAGACTAAAATTGATTTTTTAAAAGTCAATTTGAGACATTTTTAAATTCAAAGTTGACATTATTCATTTAAGTTTTGAAAACAATAAATTTTATAACTAGTAGTACTTTGTAGATTGTTTATGATATTCATAATTGTAATTATATAGACTAAATTAATTCATGTCAATTTTGAGTTTGAAAATATTTGAAATTGACTTTTAAAAAATCAATATTGATCTTGTAATTTGAAACGGAGGTAGTATATCAGAATAAGCCAAATCTGACAACATTATTCCTAACCAACAATTAACTTTGATGAAAAATCACAGGGTGTAATATTAAATGAAGCAAATTCTCCACTTAAAATACTATTACAAGAAACTATTATGAAATGCAGATAGATTTTGAATTCATTTAATATGAAGACACAACAAAATGTACAACCACTTAAATATTCTAAAGGTAATGGATTTAAAAATGCATATGAAATAAAAAAGCAACCAAACATGATTTCCAAAAGAGTCGAGGGGAATACCGTCTAGGAAGAACTTCTTTGTATCTGGGTGAGATGCCAGGCACTGCGTTTGAGAAAAAAGCAAAATCCGATTTCAGAGCATAACACAGTAAATCTCTTTATATGTGTTTAGTGTAAGACCCCAAATAAATTAATAAATGAAAGTTAATTTCCTTTAATTATTATTTTGAATAGTAAGAGTTGATTTGATTAATGAGGATAGTTATGGGTAAAATACGCAAATATTTCAAAATAAGCAGGTGGTTATAAAATATTCATTGTTGTCGGGGAATATTCGTTTGGTCATGGAATATTCGTACTGTCGGGGAATATTCGTACGACGGCGCAGCCATGTGTGGGCCCCATAACGGAAAGCGATTGGAGGAAGAAAACGACAAATATAAGTTGTTTAAAAATAACGGCGTAATTGTTACCGTTTACACTGTTGGAATACCCGGTGGTTAAAATACAGCGTTGTTGCACAGTAGCACACGGTATTGCACAGTATTTTGAATTATTGATCCTTACGTAAGAAGGCACTACTCAATAATTTCTACAGGAGTTACTGTTCATTACTTTATTGATTCAATAATTGCTGCGTTGATATTTATATTATTATTGTTTCAATAATTGTCATTGCACAGTATTTTCCATTATCAGATCAATAATTCATATTATTTGAATAATATTATCAGATAACATTATTGGCAATGTCTAAAAAGTTCTGTCAAGGAGAGGTTTGGTCCAGTAAGGAGAAATCCTTATTGGAAATCCCCCTCTATCCTGGGAACGGCCTGGTTGTCAGTACTGTGATTCTGTAATATTATTTTTAATAATTAATTATTGATTATTATGATAAAGAAAATATTTATTTTATGTGGATATAGATGGAGAAAATTTTTAATGTGACAATTGTTGAAAATTAATATTTTATCTTTTTCTGATAAAATAATTCATTTAAATATATTATTTTAATAATATATTAACGATGATATTTTTACAATGAATGTGGGATATATGAGTATATGAGGAGGTAGAGTATTTTTGTGGCATTAAATGTTTAACACATGTTTTGTGTGTCGGTGGACATAATTTTTGACCGAAAATTGAGTATAGACTGTAAAATCGCCCGTTTGTGGATTTCGGTTAATTTCTATTTGGAATTTGGAAAAATTTTCTTCTGCAAAGTTGTAGAGAATGGAATTTCCCATGGAAAGTCGCAAGTTTCGAATTTTTCTGATAAACGAGCTATTTTCTACGAATTATTGAAGTTTTGGAAAATAAATTGATTTTTATTAAATTTATGGGTGGGACCCACTTTGGTTGGTATCAATAAACATGTGGGCTGCTGAAATTTCAGAATTGAGGGGATGGAAATTTCAAAGAGCATGCGTAGAGTTTTGAATTAGAAATAATAATAATTTATTAATTTAGTCTCCTTTGGCGTTCTAACATTTTCCTATAAATAGAGGGCTATGTTAGAATTGAAAATCACACCAGAAACAAAGTTTTCTCTCTTTCTCTCTCTATATTATCGAGCGTATTCTTGTGAGTATACTTTGAGTGTTGCTATACGGTGCGAGTTTCTGTCAGCACTATACCGAAATTCAGTCAGAAGTACGGCTATTTTGAGGTAAGGGATGTTATTTTCTTCTTAAATGATATTATTTTCTTCAATATCATTATGCCGAAATATTGGTGAACGTTTTTATCAAATTTGGAACTTTTGTGCCGGAGTTACTATTCACGTATACGGTACTATTCACGTATACGACACTATTCACGTATACGGCACTATTCACAGAAAAATTATTATTTTTCTTTTCGTCCAAAATATCTATTGTGGATACTAGCTTTGATTGTATCCATGTTTTGATCATTCTTGAATTTTACACCACTATGATTATTTTTGAGGTATTTTTGGACATGGATAAAACAAAGTACGAATCCTTAATCCTTAATCCTTGTCATTTTGTTTCACTGGATTCGCTTCTTTAAAAATATTTTTTATCATCTTCAGTCTTAAAGGATATTATTATTGAATATCTTTGGCCTGTAGTGCAAAGATGAATGATTTCTGATGAATATCTTTGGCCCGTAGTGCAAAGATGAACAGATGTTTAGATAAACATGACCAACAGATGAATATCCTTGGCCTGTAGTGCAAGGATGAATATATGATTCAAGATGTGCATTGATTGATGTTACAGGGATAAAAAAATATTGTTGATGGACTGTTAAATTCATAGACATTAGTAGATTTCATCCTCTACGTAACTCTTTTATGAATTAATATTTTCCGCTGCGAATATTGATTTAAAACTTGTTGTCTATTGTATTCTATTAGATTTTTTTCTCTGTTGAAGACTAACAATAATTTGTTGTATATTATCTTAGTCATAATATTCTTTACTGAGCTAGTTGAGCTCACCCTTTTCCTTTTTGTTCCATTTTTGTTCTCAGGAGACGAGAATATAGCGAGTACGAGTCGGGGTATGAATTGATGGTCCTTGAGAGAGTTTTTTAGTAGTCCTCACCATTTTTGTAAAATAATGTATCAATAATTATGATGAGGATTTATTTGTATGCGGATATTGTCTAGATGGCAATATCTGTATTTAAACTCACAGTTATATGTTGTAATAATAAAGTTGAAGTTAATTCTGTACCATGTATTTGACAACTCAGAATGGGTGATGTATACCTGTTTTGGGGGCGTCACATTTAGTAACAATTGTAACTTCATAAGAGCAAAGAATAAAATGATATTAAAGGTGGCTATATGGTTGATAAGAACCTATATCACTTCATCTACTCTGTTTAGTGGATTAAGTTATTCAGAGAATTAAATATTATCCTCAGCTGATGTATGTTAAACTTAAGGTCTCTGCTGCAGTTCAGATATCAACTAAAAATAGCCAAGGGGTCTCAAAGAAATAAAATCCTGAAGAAGTTCAAAACATAAAGGAAGAATCATTATGTTACATTGCCTTTTTTATTTTATAAGTAATTAAAAAGGGTGCAAACACGTCTCATGGTTCACTCATCCTAGTACTACTCTCGCCCCACAATGTTTAACTTCAGAGTTCTGATGGGATCTGGTGAGATGTCAGGCACTGCGTTTGAGAAAAAAGCAAAATCCGATTTCAGAGCATAACACAGTAAATCTCTTTATGTGTTTAGTAACAATTGTAACTTCATAAGAGCAAAGAATAAAATGATATTAAAGGTGGCATATATGGTTGATAAGAACCTATATCACTCCATCTACTCTGTTTATTGGATTAAGTTATTCAGAGAATTAAATATTATCCTCAGCTGATGTATGTTAAACTTAAGGTCTCTGCTGCAGTTCAGATATCAACTAAAAATAGCCAAGAGGTCTCAAAGAAATAAAATCCTGAAAAAGTTCAAAACATAAAGGAAGAATCATTATGTTACATTGCCTTTTTTATTTTATAAGTAATTAAAAAGGGTGCAAACACGTCTCATGGTTCACTCATCCTAGTACTACTCTCGCCCAACAACATTTAACTTCAGAGTTCTGATGGGATCCGTTGTATTACATATTGTACTATTGCACCCATTTATATTCATTGTTACTACAAGCTAATGCTTTTGCAAAGTTGCCATGTACTTGCGTAATTCATCAGAGAAGAGAAAGGTTAGTTCCAAGTATAGGCAATCTAGATGAAATTTAAAACTAGACACAACTTAAGTAAGAATTTGGAGAGGAAAAGGAGAAAAGTTAATTCCAATTCTACAAAAAGTTTGTCAGCAGGAGGGGGTCTAAAAGAAAGAAAATAGAAATAAGTTCTTCTTACCTTAATGTTTTTATGTACTTCAAGTATAGAGTAGTAGCCCAAGCATTTACGAAATTCAATGGTAATGGTTTGATTAAAAAGAAAAGCTTAAAATATCTTATTAATAATACAAAAGATTGATAATTTAACCTTGACTTCTCCATGGACACTAGTTGTATGGTAGGGGATATCTTGAAGTTTCCCTTCTTCCCCTCTTACTCAATATAGCTAGTGAGAGGAAGGTGATCAAAAGGAATTACTAAACAAATTAGTAGAATTGATGTGACTGCTATGGATGGTCCAATACTTGCCAAAACTTACATAGTTATAATACTAGCAGTATAATAATAGTTATTTTTTGGGTAGATTGGGGAACTATCTTAAGCCTGTTCAAGTTAGGAGTAGGTGCTTGGTCTGTTCCGTTGAAAAATAAACCAACATTACAGAAATGATTACTCTATGCTATCTATCATCCACAAAACCTCTTTTTCCTAAAGAATTTGACAACCAATTAAGCTTCTCTTTCATAAAAAAGTCGACTATGCTCCATGTATCAAGTCTATGTTATTTATGGTACAAATAATGAATTATAAAGACAATTACTAGATTTGAGAGGACTAATATCATATATCAAGGAATTGATTTAATAACACAAGAAGAAGTAACGAATGATATTACAGCCAATAAAAATGTACAGGAGAATAGATAGGTGTTACATTTTCTTAATACTCAGTTTGAAAATACAGGATTAATCACAACCAGCAGTCCTAGATGACCACAATGTGATTGATAACTCATGTTATAAATTATGGTGGAAATGTTATTGCAAGTCTACACGGCTAGAAACATATTTTTCATTTTTGTTCCCTTATTAGTTAAAACTATTGCAAGCCTTGGGATCTTTTAGTCATTCAACTTAACTTTTGGAAAGATAAAAAGGAAGAAAAATATATAGCCCAAAGAACCTCTTATACCAGAATAAAACATTTACAAGATGAGTTTACTTGTTTTCTTGAGTGGTATCTCTTCACATCTTTACAGAGAAAGTGCATAGTTAATAGTTGAAGACCCTATGAGGATCACTGTAATAATTGATTAAGCATGAGCTAGAAAGGATTACTAAACAGAAGAAATTTTCGACTTAAGACTACTAAGAGGAAATACAAGGAGCAATGATGACCTGAAGTAACGCAAGAGCGTTACAAACTCTAGTCGCATCTCTGCTTATAAGCTTTTCAGGTGTTAACGACTTGTAAATTGATGTTACTTCCTGAAATAGAGAAGATATTAGCATTAACCACTAGTTGTGAAACAAAGCATCCTATTTGTGAATGGAATAAATCATCAATACAAAATGATGGATAGTACGTAAACAAGTATTTGATAAGTACATGCTGTAAACACTCATCATTAGATACTATATTGCATGAGATGTATGAAACAATAGATGGAATTAATTAATAAAGACAGGACTAACACCACAGATAATTAACCAGATTAAATTAAGCATTGTTTCAATGACGAAGCATTTCAGAAGAGTCAACTGATGTGGTCATACCGATATGAGTAAGAAAACTGTATTGAAAGAATTCTTTATTTGGACAGCCAATTCTTTTTCTGTTCCTCTTTTCTGCATTAACATCAACACACATGTTAGAATTGCTAGAATATATCACAAGCAACAGAATAAATGTGAGACACGTAACATAAAGATATTGATGTATGCACATTAAGAATAATTAAGCTAGCTTTGAAAGAAAATAATCATTCTGTTCAGAATCAGATAGAGGAATTATGATGTTTAAACTCTAGCTGGGCATAAGAAAAATAAAACATGTTATTAATGTTAGATAAGCTTTGTTCTTTTTCACCTTTCATGCTTACTTGTGTAATATTTATGTTCTCAAGTATTCACCTTTCTTCTAATACATGCACTTCCATCCTGTTTGAATTAACTAACCATACATACATATAATTATGATTTAGGACTTAAGAAGTGAAGCTGTGAGCCTTCACTCTAACAGAAGGTACAACAACAACAACTCACCCAAAAGAAAAGGACCAATGACTTCATAAATTTATGCAGTTACAAAATGCCTGACATGACTTGTTCCCAATATTTCTTATTGTATTATTGCAGATTAAAAGACATGTAATGTTCGCTACCTTACGAAACATAGACACCAAGTACTACTTTCAAAGACGCTTAATTTGTAGTCCATTAGCTACTTGCAACTCATTTTTATCTTATTTCTGATACAAAATACTGCAACTCATTCACACAAGGCAAATCAATCAAACTTACATAACCACTGTTGCAAAATGCAGCTTCAAGTCTTATTACTATTGGTTGCATATCTTCTTTTGATCTTGAAGAAGAACGGTGGAAAGCTCCAACGGATATCCTTTCATTGATATGTAGTAGTTGAAAACAAGGTTACTGGATGTCTGCTCCTTAAAGGACTAGTTTTTTTAATAAAGAAACCATCAGAGACTTTCATTTAGTCAGAGACATTCGACTCACCTTGATTTTGTTGACTTTTCAAAAAACAGGTCAGATTGACCCTATGATGCATGATGAGGTTTAGAAGGGATTAGTAAAAAAAAAAAGAGGATGAAAGAAAGGGGAGGAGAAGAAGAATCATGTATGAATGCCACAATGGCATAAAACCTCAATTCTCAAATCAATATTCAACTCTATATTACTCAACCATGAGAGATTACATCACTATTTAAATACTACAATTCTCAATCCATACCGGTGTTACTTCCTCCTTTCCTTTTTATTTGTCCGGATAGAGGACTAAATTTGTCCTTTTAATCTTTTCTTTGTAGATTTTAAAAATGCATTAATAATGACTTAGTTTCCCATATATTAAATTCTAATTTTTTCCTCTTTCACCTTTCCAAAAAATTCTAATGAGGTAGTAATGTTGAGATTTTATATTAAATTGGATTTATCCGACAATACATTATTTACATTTCTTAATCGTAATGATAAATATTAAAACGTCGATTAAAAATGAATGGAGGAATTAATACCTACCATAATAATTCCTACTATAATTAATTACTACCAAATTACAATTAATTTTTATCCATAAACAACACTACAAAAAACAAGTAATGATCCTTTAAACTTTCCACAAGCATCAATTTAATACAGGGAAAAAAAATTGGCAAATGAATTTGTTGTTGTTGTGAGGAACCCGTCGTACAATCAAGCCCTCATACAGTGTAAAGGTAATACAAAACACTTCATCAATAAAATAAGCCAAAAATAATCTGCATCAACATGCTACATTGATAGATATGAACTACAAACACACACACACACACACATATATTATGTATACTCCATACCTTGTTGAGAAAGGCGAGAGCCTGCTCTCGATACTGAGGATCCTGGAGCAAGTGGAGCAACTCGTCGACGGTGGCAGACGGCCAGTCAATGAGTTTTTGGGAAGTAGAACTAACAAAAGCACCACCCATTGTGGGGTCCGCAAATAAGGATTCCGGCAGATTGGCGTCCATTGATATCGGCCCACCGACCAAGAAAAACCTAAGTTAAGACTGAGAGAAAAGGGGGGAAATCTCTCTCGAGAAAAACGCACACTGAATTTCGGAAGCAAAAAAAAAGACGCGAGTAAGAACATCTTCCTGTGTCTATATTTATAGTGGCTCTGTTGGAATAAATATGGTTCTAGGGTGACCGCGTAGGGGATATTAAGTTTGGTGCTACCGGGTGTCTGTGATGCATAATCAATGTCACGCGCAAATCATATGAGTACACGTGGATAATGATTTTCTAACTCGACCCCACTGATATTAACTCTACAATTTCACCTTGTATTTTTACTCTAATAGAATAACTTTTTTTTATACTAACAGTTGTATTCTCGTATGATTATGAGTTCTGAATCTAAAAAATTGTTTAATAATTAAAAATAAGTTGTATCTTAATGATATTATTTTACTATTTTAAAGGGTAAAATTTTATTTAATAATTTTAAATATTCAATTTAATAAAAATGAGTGCATAATATTGTTAAATATATTTATATAAAAAAAATTATCAAAAAAAATTCATTAAGATGTACCTCTTAATTATTAAAATTTTATTTTCTGTCTTACCGATTAAGAAGCATTCAGAGATAAAAAAAAAACATCATACCTTTTAGCAAATAAGAGACAATTCATTAAGAGGCAATCAGACATAAACAAACAGTCAATCCCTTGTGTTATTTAATAATTTTCACGTGTACTCATTATAATTAAACTTCACTAGTTATAATTGGTTTAAGGTTATACAAAAATGGTTATCAATCAATTGAAAATTAAAACCATATAATCCACTTAAAATATTGTAAAAATATTACTCTGTTATACAAAAAGAATCTCATTTTAATTTTTAAAGACAAGTTTGAAAATAAAAAAAATGAACATTGATGTGACTAAATTAAGTATTAAGAAATTATTTTTTTATTAGAAGCACTTTCAAAATAATTTACATTAATAATTTCTATATTAATTAAAATGACAAAAAATATTGACTTTTATTACAGCTTTTCAATTATTTTTTTTCTTTTTTTAGAAAAAATAAAACGATACCAAACTGTATGGATTCAATTTAAAATAATAACATCTAAAAAAGTATGAATTTAGATTCCTCAATTCTTATATTAAGACATAAATTATTGAGGAATGTATTTAATATTTTGACTAGCCAACTAACAAACTAAAATTAATAAAAGATATTGGTCAATCCATTCTATTATAAATCTTCCTCATTTTGAATTCCAGCTTCTGCCCGGGCCTCCTCTCTAGCCTGATAGACTCCCTCACGCGGGCTCTTTGTGTACATAATTTTTCCTTCTGTAAGTATACTTGAAAGTTGAAACAACAAATTTACTTGTTAAAGAAAATCTGTTGACTGAAGAAAGTCTATCATTTGTAACAATGCCAATGCTCCTGACGTACAAATAAATAGTCCCTTTCAAAAATGCCCAGAAGCATAGCATCACCCAAAAATAAACTAACAATTACCTTGGCTCCATAACTAATGAATAAGAAAAATAAACACATGTCAATTAATTGAGAAGAAATTTTAAGAAATCTACTCTTTCTCGCATTCTCTCCTAAATCCTTATTGATCTATTCAACAAAAAACACAACATGATATCAGAGCCACAAATGAATGCATCTCTCAATCATAAATTACCAAGAACAAACTACAATTACCTTCAAGCAATTGAAAATGGAAGACAAAATTCACTGTAAATCATTCTTGGTTAGCCACCTAAAAACTAAAGAAAGGTAGAAAACATCAACAGTTTTGGAAATGCATGATAGATAGTTCTTCACTGTTTTCATAGAGAACCAACTTTGGAAAAGCGTATCATAACAAGTTCAGAATTACCTCCCAAAAAAAAGGCAGCAGCTAGCTTTTGACACACTCTACTTCCTACATGCTGCATGAATAATAAAAACCGATCTCATTCATTATATGAAAATCCCAATATCAATCAAAGAAGAAAAAAAAGACCTATTTACAATAGAATTTTTAAGTACAAAAAAATAGAAGGGAAAAGAGTAGATTGATGATCATATAAAAGCATGAAGCTCTGGAACAAAGGAAAACCATCTAAAACCACAGCTCCATTTTTCAGGCATTGAAAGACATTTAGGCAACCAATGCCAAGTCCTCCTAGAGACCTTGTAGTACAAAATCTCGGTCCAAGAATAACAACAAACACAAATCAAACCATCATGCCAAAATATGTACAGATATTCATAATTGTGGAAACAAACTGATACCAATTTCCTGCACATCATATCTGGCACACTCCCAATTTCCACCCGATTTTCCCCATCCAATTCCCACAATTTCAAGTTTCTTGAAATCCCATTACTCCCAGTTCCACCAAACAAGAACAGTTTTTCATTTCCATTGCTCACCAAACGAGTAAAAATAAGCTCACAGGGCATTCGATTTTATATGAAATTAATTTCAATGTTTTATGATGTTTAGGAATCAATAAAAAGCTCAAAGATCTGAAATCAACAGAAAAATCAAGATTAATTGTCAATACAAACCACAACAATCCTAAATTGCTAGCAAAGGCAGTAACACAGCTCAACATCAAATTCCTTTAAAAAAACCAGAATGTGAAGTCAGCTTAAAATTTGGAATAGGAAAGGCTTTATAATTCATCAATGTTAGTACTAGATGATAAAATGGAAAGATTTTGAACAATAAGAGAAAGTAGTTAGTAATACCGAATAACAACAATACATGAACCAATTTGCAATATTGCGCTCATTTCCCAGTAGCTATAGTGAAGATAAAGATGCTTGCCACCAATGTAAAATAGAACTGCTATCTACATGAATGCATGTGAAAAGCCCCAAACAATATAAAGAGGGGTTTGTTGTACCAAATAAGTAACTTACTATTCTAATCTTCATAGCGTCGATACATCAAACATGTGGTGGACATATATCCAAAATAAAAATTGATTGAGCACTAAAATCACAACATATAACCAAAATCAGATTTGATTAAGCACAAATGGATGAACAAAATGAAGAAATTACAAATAAATAAACTGAGATTAGATGTCTTATCTAATTGAAAGAGAGCAGTAAAGCAGAAGAAGAAAAATTACCCTAGAAAATAAAATTCAATTTCAGATGCTAGATGTAGGAGATAGAGAGAACATAGAGGAGAGAAAAGAGGGACATGTACCTGTGAAGGAGGACTTGAGAGGCGAGCGAAGCTGGAAGGGAATGAAATAAACCCACCTATTTAGAAAGGAATGAAAAATAACATTCTAGATAGTGATGGAATAACTAAAGTCATTCCAATTTATTAACCAAACATGTTTTTAGTCATTCCGGAATGAATGGTCATTCCATTCCTAGTCCATTCCATTCCCACCAACCAAACACAGTGCATATGATCTTTCCTATTCCTGCTTCATTTCCGTTGTAACCAATCATTCACTTGATTGAAATTGATGTTACCCTTCTGTTAATCTTCATGAGACAAAGCAGCATTTAAAAACTACTGTGTAATCTTCACGTCAAGTCAATCATGCTATAAGCTGGAATTTTCTTTATTCCAGCATCCACCATGGCTTTCCTCAATGTAGCAGCATGGTCCCATCTCTCTGCTTCTGCATAAATACTCGACAGTAGTACATATCGTCCACAATGCCGTGGTTGCAATTCAAGCACTCTTTTTGCCACTTCATTTCCCAGCTCAACGGCACCATGCAATTTACAAGCACCCAACAAAGCCCCCAAAACAGTGGCATCAGGCTCAAAAGGCATCCTTCTCATAAACTCATGTGCTTCCTTCAGAAGCCCAGCTCTTCCTAATATATCAATCATACATCCGTAATGCTCCATTCTTGGAACAACTTTAGACACTTACAACATTGATTGAAACAATTCTAAACCCAACTCCACGAGTTTAGCACGAGCACAGGTGGTAAGGACAGCAACAAAAGTAATCTCATTTGGGTGCAACCCTCCGCTCCTCATTTTCTGAAACATGTCTAAAGCCTGTTTCTCCATACCATTTAAAGCGAGAGAAGAAATCAGCGCATTCCAAGTACAGACCTGTTTAGCACCCATTTTGTTAAATACTCTTATTGCATATCCCAAACAACCCAATTTGCCATATAGTGCTATCAATGCAGTGCCCATATAAACAGTCAATTCAATCTCGTTCTTGATCATGTACCCATGAATCTGCTTTCCTTGATGCAAACCACCTCCTCCATGCACATTAGCACATGAGGAGATGACACTAACAAATGTGGCTTCATTTGGTTTTACAAAACAATCCATTACATCACTATGCCCCATCATCTTCTCGAAAAACTCGATTGCCTCCTTAAAACACTCGTTTCTTCTGTATCCATTAATAATACTTGTCCACGAAACAACATCTTTCTCGGGCATGCTTTTAAACACTAAAAGAGCAGAACTCATCTCTCCATTCTTACCAAAAGCATCAAGCATAGCATTATACGACACAATGCACGGTTCAGGTATTTCTTCAAACATGTTACATGCATAACCAAGATTACCAAGATGAGCATACAGGCTAAGGAAGGATGTCTGAATAAATGGGTCGTTTGATACGCCACGCTTAATGACATGGGTATGAAGGGACCTTGGTAATAGTGAATTCAATGAGGGTAAACTAGATGCAGCTTTGACAAGGGAAGGAAAAGTGTGGCTGTTTGGTGGGGCTTGATGGGAAAGCATATGTGTGAAAAGGAGTAATGTTTTGTAAGGTTGATTAAGGTTGAGGTAGGCTCTTATAAGAGTGTTGTGAAGGAGGGTACTAATCCATTTCAACCTTGATGAAGTAGTGTTTGGAGTAGAGAGGAGGAAATTGTTGGTTATTAGGAAGGAATGAATCTGTTTGATTTGTTTGGAGTGTTTGTTGAATTTTTGGAGCAGTTGAAGTAGAATCTCTGGTGAGTGTGGCATTACATCAAACAACCAACATACATTTCCGTGCCAACCTACTGAAATAAAACCACATAAAAAATAATGTTTTTATTAGTAATATGTCAAAGTCAAACTCAAGGATATGAACGTGGAAGCTAAAAAAAAGTAGTGGTAGGGGTGTTCATGGATAAAAAATCGTACCAAACTGGATACCGTATGTTTAAAAAAAAAGAGTATCAATATCGGTATCGAAATACCGGTATCCCGAACTGGTATGTGCCGGTTAAATATAGGGATGGTTTGTGCCGGTTCAATATAGGGACGGTATGTGCCGGTTCAAAATAGGGACGATACAGGTAATACCATTTACGTACCGATTTTATTTTTATTTTACAAATTTTTATTTTTAATAATTTTATTATAATATGTAGCCATAATTATGAGTTAAAAGAGTAATAAAAGTATGCATGAATGATACATATAGAAAAATGAACTAATAAGCTTTTTTTTGGCTAGGAAGTAAGCTCATGTAGGGGTGCTCAAAAAATTCGGTTTTTTCGGTTTTTTACCGAACCGGTTGAAACCGGTACCGGCGGTACCGGTTTTTTTCGGTTTCGGTTTTTTCGGTACCGGTTTTTCGGTTTTTTTATACTTTTCGGTACCGGTAGCGGTAATGAAAATTTTGAATTCGGTAATACCGAAAAACCGAAAAAAGAACCGAAAACCATACAAATAATATATTAACAAATAATTGGCCCATAACATTATGCAATAATTGGCCCATAACATTATGCAATAGAATTTTGTACAAGTTTGAACGAATATGAACTCACTGTACGTTAAAGACTATCCCAAAAGTTAATTCATGATAATATGATGGGATTCCAAAGCCTGCAAATGCGTGATTTTTTTAAAAGAAAATTTTCTGTGTGACTGAAATTAGATAAAGAAATTGATATGATGGGAAAAAATAAATAATAAATGTTATGGGCCAATTATTTGTTAATATATTATTGTAAATCAAATAAGGGCTGTTTTTATATTAAATTTGTTAATATAAAAAAAATATTTAATTATTGTGGTATATAACCGAAACCGAACCGAAAAAACCGGTACCGATTTTGTACCGAACCGGTACCGAAACCGGTTATTCGGTACCGGTACCGGTTCTTGATTTTTTGAATTTTTCGGTTCGGTACCGGTTCGGTTTTTTCGGTACCGGTTCGGTTTTTTACCGATGAGCACCCCTAAGCTCATGTGTCATTATATTGAACTAGTTGATAACCAGTGCAATGCACGGGATAATTCTAAGAATAAATTGAATAATTTTTTAAATATTCGATGAGAATGATATCGTTTTTTCAATAAATTTTTCTTATATAGACTTTTCAATAACAAACGTTGAGTTGAATAGGTTATAATTAATATTTGAGTGTCTCAATGGAATTTTCAGTTTCTGATATTTATAGGGAGATATGCTTCTATTTTCTTTTTTCTTTTTTTATTTAGTATTTTATGTTACCATTTTTTGCCTTTGCTTGTTTCCCATGTGCTTGTATTTTCTATTTTCATCTAATATATTCTTTTATCCATGTATGTATGTACATTACCCCACGAATTAGGCAACTCATAAGATGTGCCGCAAAATAAAACAAAACAAACTTATTCACCGAGTAGCAAAATTAGAAAATTATAAAGGCCAACTGAATTAAGTTACAATGCTTAAGCTCTGTGATAGTAATACAAAAAAGTCAAAGTGTGCTGAATTTTGGCATACCTTTGGCGAGCTTCGAAGCCGGATGTTACTGTGCGGAGAATGAGGTTAATTAAACCCTGTTATTGATTGTTGAAGTATGCATCAATATCGCTTGATCAATTAATCTAAACTCTCTCATCTGATGATCTGCCCTATTCGGTCCGTAAAAAAGTAAACCCCAGAAATTGAAAGGTACTTGAAAGAAGAGAGATTATGAGAAAATACTCTTACTGTAGGGTCAATATACATTATGTACAACACATAATACAACGTGGCAAGTGTGGTTCTCAGTGTTTAAGCTATAAGTTGTTTCTGAATCTTCACAACAAAAATCATTCACTCAAAGTGCACAACTCTTTAGGCCCTGTTCGACAAGAACTTATAAGTTCTTTACCATATTAAGTTAAGTTGTTTGGCAATGACTTAATTTTTTAATTTATAAACTGATTTATAAGTCAAAATAAATAAGTAATAATTTATAATTTATTTAAAAATGACTTATAAATCATTCATAATAAATTAATAAGTTAGTTTAACTAATGAATATTTTGTTCCTCTTTTATTTTACTAAATTACATTTCTACCCCTTTCAACTTAAAATGTCTGATCTCATGATTTTATTTTGGAAATAAATATTTTTACATAAAATATTCATATTATGATATGATATTTTTTACATGTACTCGAGTGTAAATATCATTTTTAAGATACGGAATATCATTTCCTTCTCACGTAAACAAAGTACGTAACGGCTAAAATTGAAATCGGCTCCTGCTCTCTCTGCGCTCGATCCGTCAATTTCTTGGCTTCTCCCTCCTTCCCTCCTGGCTCCTGCTACTCCTTCGGTTGCTGTTAGGTAACAAACCCTAGACCAAATATTTGATATGTGTATATATATATATATATATATGTATTATGTTATGTTTCGATCTTTGGTATGTGGTTTTTCACTTTTTCTTCTTCTTCACCTCTTTAATTTTGACTGTAGTTTTAGAGCTTGTGGGTTTTGATTCAATTCCATTCTTTTGTTAATTTATGTGGTTCAAATGTTTGATTGATTTATTGAATGAATTGTTGTATTATGGGTTGTGCTTAATTAGGAATACGTGAGCAGCTTAATTTTAGTAATTTTCAGTCATATGGGTTCTGTTTATATAAATTTAACCTGGGTTCTGCTTAACAATTGGATATAAATATATTGGTGCAAAATTATATTTTTGCAGTATACATGAATGTACTCTCAAGTTGAGGGTTTGGAATTCTACCTTATTGACTGATGGATTGTTATTTAGGGTGATGGTTTCTTCGGAGCTTAACTAGTGATAATGATGTTTTTGTGTGATACTTTTGCTGTGTAATCTAGATATAAAAATTTCATTTTAGTACTTGAACAAACTCCGTTTGAAACAAGATTTGTGTGTTCAAAATGTTAAGCATGTGACAAAATTTAATGTTTCGACTATCATTTGTTTTGTTTGCATGGTTGATTAAGATTTTTCTTGTGTATGAGCTATGTGAATAATGTTTAAAACTATTTCTAAAAATCAGATCAAGGATTATGCCATACCTACACTCGACTCAGATCATGAACTTGTGTATAAATACATCTATGTGCTTAAACATGCTAGTATACTACCATGATATCTTCTACTATGTCTGCTATAATTCCCTATGATCACACTTGTTTTTCTGTCCCTTCTTCTTCCAAAAGAACCAAAATGTCAGCACCGTTAATTGATCCCAACATGCTAACTGAATCTGCTCAGTTAAAGTATTATGCAATGAAGTATAATTTCATGACTGGTGCTACTATTACCTTTGATTCTCATCCTGATTTGCTTGTCAATTTGAAGAAAATTGGTTGGAATTGTCTAGTTTCTTTTTCAAGTAGGTGTATTTATCCGGAGTTGGTTAGTGAGTTTTATGCTCACATGGAAACTAGCAATTGTTTAAGTTATTGTTGTCTAAACTGTATGGGCTATGGGTTATTGTTGTCTAAATTGTTTAAGTACTTGGAGTTGGACTTAATCTCATCCCAAAGCCAAGTTCTTAAAACTAGCAATTTAAGTGTCTCATTTAGTAATTCCTCCCAAACCTCTGTATCTTCTTCAAGAAAATGAGAGTGACTCAAATGGACATACTAAGCAGCATGCAACAGATTTTGTTTGAAAATCAGAACTCCATCCAAGCACAACTGCAGAAACTGACTTCGGTAGTACATAGTGTCCATAACACTTTGTCAACTCTTGTGGAGCAGTATGGGCAGCAGTATTATTTTGGAGTAACTGTGGGTTTGGTCCACATAGACTACTATCAGCCAAAAGATCCCCTTTCTTCTCTTATTATATTAGCTGGTTCGGTTCTTAATTCTATGTTTCGATAAAATAAGTATATCCCAAGAGGAAGTTGAACAAGTAAGAGTTCAATCTAGTCCAAGGTTCGAAATAGCGCTCGAGGCGTGCGCCTCGAGGCGCGCCTCGTAGCGAGGCGGGAGAAGAATGGTGCGAGGCGAGCGCCTTTCCTGGAATCGGTGAGACTTGGGCCTTTTTCGGCTGAGGCGTAAGCCTCGTGGCGTGCGTCTCAATTTGGCTTTTAAAAAAACCCTAAATTTCAGATTTGGTTTAATATTTCATTTGGGCTTACCGAGATTTGGCTGCTTTCCTCTTCGCGCCTTCGTCTTCTCCTCCTTTTCCGACTTGAACAGGTATCGCCTCTTCTCCTCTTTCTTCTCCTTCTCCGACTTCGCCTTTGTCTTCTCCTCTCCTCTTCTATTTTCTTTTTCTTTATCTTTTCTTTTTTTGTTTTTTTTTTCTTTATCTTTTTCTGTTTTCTTTTTCTTTAATATCTGTTAAACTTTTTTAATTTATGTTAAGGTTTTTTAATTTCTGTTAAAAAATTTAAATTTCTGTTAAGGGTTTTTAAATTTCTGTTAAGGTTTTTTAAGTTCTGTTAAATTTTTTTAATTCCTATTAAGGTTTTTTAAGTTCTGTTATATATTAAGTATTAACATATATAATATATTAACATATATATTATATATTAACATATATTTTATATATGTTGTGATTAACATATATTTAACATATATTGTGATTAACATATATTTAACATATATTGTATTCTTATATTTGGTTTTTTTATTACACACTTACAGTGAATTAAGATTATGAGTAAGAAAGATCTTACATGGAAATATGGTTTTATTAGTATTTTTTCATAATACTGATGAATTATGACCTTAATTGTAATGATGAATTATTTTATGGTTTTATTAGTATTTTTTCGTAATTTTTTGGGGACTTTTAGGTCTTTAAATCAAGGCTTCCGCCTCGCTCCGCCTCGAGGCTTACGCCTCGCATAGCCCAGAGAAAAACGCCTCGTACCGATTTTAGCTTTTTCGAACATTGATCTAGTCGAATACTTTAAACCTTAAAGGACTATGATATTTCTGATAAATGAGGACAAAAGGAGTATGTTACAATACCTGAGCACAAATGGACTTAGTAATAATTACAGTGTTTGGTCCTTAAGCGATAAGGTTGCTTCTTTTTAGGCATAGTTGGTGCAAATATATGTTGAGCATTTTTTTGCTTGTTAATGGTTGTTAATGTTATACTATGTATTTTGGTAGTGTGAGTATCATGTCTCATGTTATATTATTGTTTGGTGTTTAAATATGCGAGCAATGAGAGATAATATTGCATTAAAAATCTCTAACTTGGAATAAGATTGTAGGTGATATGTTTAGAGGATTTGTTTAGTGTGTTATTTAATGAAATTGTGGATGATTGTTATGATATGATATTGAATCAATGTATCTTTTTATTAATGTTATTTTTAGTAATCTTTACATTTGATTTTAACTTATAATTCATTATCACCCGTACACCTTCATAATTTGTTTTAACTTAATTTCTTACTTATTAATCAAATTGAAGCCGAACACTTTTACTTACAAGTTACAACTTAAAATAACTTATAAGTCAATTTATATTTTAACTTTAAGTCATTTTAAAATAAGTCGTTGCCGAACGGGCCCTCTTAGTTTTGTCCGGAGCTTCTAGCTTCTTCAATGGCAGACTCTTCATCCTCTCAGTTCCAGAAAGTTCAGATCCAACGAGATGACACTGTGAGTTCCGCTTTTCAAATTTTCATATATGGCATACATTATCTTTATTAGTTTGATGGTGAATTTGTTTCGATAGTCGTTTTTTTTTCAAAATTAATTTTATGACTACTAGGCCTAATCAATAAACTTGAGTAGAGACTAGAGAGATTAGAGCGGAGTAGGTTTTACATACACAAATAGATTCAATTGCAATTACACCAAGGTATATAAATAACCAAAATTTCAAATAATCGATTAGTCAAATAATTGGAAATAGTAGCACATTAAGTTTTTTAAGCAAATTTTCATTATTTACTTGTTGTAATTAGTGAAATTATATGCGAAGGAAAAAAATTGCTGGGTGGTGGAGGAGTGATTATGGTTTGATGTTCTAGGAATTATGGTTTGATTGTTGATTATGTGTGGGAGTTAACGAAAGCAATTTAATTAATTTATTCCCCCTTGTTTGATAAAGCAGACATTTGATGCATATGTAGTTGGCAAAGAAAATGCTCCTGGGATAGTTGTTCTTCAAGAGTGGTGGGGAGTTGATTTTGAGATAAAAAATCATGCTCTTGCAATTTCTCAATTTGGTCCGGGCTACAGAGCTCTTATTCCAGAGTAAGTTATTATTAGTTACAACAATTATGTAACCTTAGAATATTTTGCCGATAATAATGTTTGTACACAAAAGACTTATGCCTGCTTTATCAGCTAATGATTTTATTGTGGAACTTCAGTTTGTATCGAGGAAAAGTTGGCTTAGATGTTGCAGAAGCACAACATTTGATGGATGGTCTCGACTGGCAAGGTGCTGTTAAGGATATTGAAGCTTCAGTACAATGGCTGAAGGCAAATGGTTCGCAGAAGGTGTGCCTTTATTCATTCATTATTTTCTTAGGCTTCACTTGTGATATTTGCATATTTGAGCTATTATACCTTAGTAAATATCTTAACCACTCGATGTAGAGTCAATCTCAACCATAGCTCCTAATCATTAAGGAATGAGTTTTCTGTTTGAGAATTTATTGTATTTCAATTAGATTACTCTAAGGTCAAGTCTTTTTGTTAATTTTACGTTCGAATGTAACTGGATTAAAAGCTATTAGCTTCTTTGCTTACTTTCAGTATTGTTGAATTTAATAATATTTATAAAGCTGGTCAATTTATTGAATATTTTTCATGTCAGTTATTGTACCCAGTCCGAATCCGAATCCTTTTGGGAACTCATGGGTTGAGATACTCAAGTCTGATGTTGAGTGGAGCCTAACCTGTGTTAGATCTGGGTGGGCTGAATTTGTTTCGCCTCCAAGTAATCCTGCCCGCTCAAGTTGTAACCCAACATAGTTCATGGTTTGTATTAACTTTGAACAAAAATAATGTCCATAAAAGTAGTATTTTAAAGCTTTTTTAGAAAGCTTCTCAGCTTTTAGTTTTTATAATAATTCAACAGCTTAAATTGAACACGTTGACTAGAATTTCTCCTGAAAGTAACATATCCATTATATGTGATATGAAAGTTCATTGTCACTCTTTGAACATCAATGACATCTGACTTGGGAATTAACTTACATATGAGACATGCCTCATGGTCCTATGCTAAACGCCTAGTTCAACATTACTTTTCCAAATAAATAATCATCGAGTAGGCTAATTTGCTAAAGGGGGCTTCCCAGCTTTTATTTACCAGTTTTAACTTTTCTAGCTCAATCAGCAGTTGATTAAAAAGTACTCATACTTCTGAGGAAGAGCAAAGTCTTTGTAGAAATAGGTCGATAACAAAACTTCGTATTTCTGGACAGGTTATAATTAGAAAGTAAAAGATCTTAATATAAGAAATGTGAATTGATGTTGGATATGAATATCTTTTAGCACACTGCACATGTATATCTTCCTTGTATTTGTGTATAAGCTTCCAAGTTACTATTCACCTACTTACCAGTGTTCTATTGTCCCCTATATACTTTTCTTAATGCTACATATTGTGAATATGCAAGTTACACATTTGGCGCTAAGACCTGTGTTTATTAGACATGCTTATCATAAAATAAGCTATTCACAAAGAGGTTTGTCACTATTGCCTTCTGAGCTGAGCTGAGTTATATAAAAAATTAAAGATGAGAAATAATATAAGTGTTGGACTTGTCACATCGGATTTTTTGACTCTTTGTGACTGTTTCTTATTTATTTTTATTTTTTTGAGAGGGGCTGATGATTCATTGCTATTTTTTTCTCCATTTTCTATTGATCCTTATTCCATTTTCAGTGAACCATATTTTCCTCATCTTAGGTCAAAAATGTGCCTGAGCTCTCTAAATCTAAGTTATTGCATTGCATCATTTGTAAACCATTACTTATTGAAAAGAAATGCTAATACCCCTTGGTTTTTAATAATAAATATCAACCTAGAAAAAATTAATGTTACAGCGGTTGATTCTAAATTCTATTATTTCTCACTTTCAATATGGAACTGGGGTTTCACAGAATAAATTGTGTTTCTCCATTTTGCGCCGTTTGAAATCGTATCTTTGGCTAAGGACAAGCCGTTGCGGTATTCTAATTTTGTTACTCCAATGAGAAATTAGAATTATAAAATGAAACCCACACATTGATACGTGCTCGATTTCCTTTACTAGTAATCATTTTGGACTCTCTCTATCTTTCTGTCTCACTACCCTTGATTTCCTTAATTTTATCACCAACTCATTTTGAAATTTAATCACTTCATTCCCTTTACTTTTCCATTTAAAATTATTTAAACAGGTATTATGTTGAATACCAAAAAGCTCGACACAATGACAGGTTAAATACTGCTATTTTGCCTTTCACTATTATTTGACTGGAGAAATTCTGGATTTATTGGAATAGGTTGGCGTAACAGGATTTTGCATGGGTGGAGCTCTCACCATTGCAAGTTCTGTTTTGGCCCCTGGTGTTGATGCTGCTGTAGCCTTCTATGGAGTTCCTCCACTAGAGCTTGCGGATCCTGCGCAAGCTAAGGCTCCTATACAGGCTCATTTTGGGGAGCTTGATAATTTTGTGGGGTTTTCAGATGTGAAGGTATGGTTGATTTATTCCATCTAAAGAAAATCTTGCCTACTCTTTGCGTCCTATTGTATCTTCTCAAAAGATATACCAAATACAGATTTGAAATGCAGCACATGTTTCAAATCTAATATTACACCAAAACATTTTTGAAATTGATTCTCTTTTAAAAAAATTATATTCATCTAGAATATAAGTTGTCATAGCATGTTGTGGTCTAGGATATTATTGTGTCATTATCCCTCCATATTTTTAATTTAAAAAATATGTATATATATTTTTAAAGGACAGTTTTGAAATTGGATGTTGACTTGAACCTCAGCAAATAATGTATGTATTCATCTTTACTATTGAATGTTGCGTCTCCAGACTGGTAAAGCTTTAGAGGAAAAGCTAAAGGCATCAGGAGTGCCCCACGAGGTAAATTTTTATCCGGGTGTTACCCATGCCTTCATGAACACCTCTCCAGACGGTGTGAAGAGGAGGAAGAGTATGGGAATGACTGACGATAATGAAGCTGATGCTGTGCTAGCATGGTCTCGCTTCCAATCATGGATGTCTCTTTACTTGGCTACCTGAAGAATATGTCTTCTACAGCCATTGCATAAGGCTGCCTTAATACAATAATCTGGTATGTATGTTACCTGTAGATATTGGGAGGCAATTGTTATGCTAATGGTGCTTTTTAAAATCTGCTTATACATGTTTGTAAATCACTTAAATGTGTTGAGGTTTCTTCTTGGGATGATGTTTTTTCAGCTATCCAGTGTAATGGTGTTTGTAAATCACTTATTTTGTTTTAAGCATGTTCTATGAAAATAGCTTTAATAAGCGTAAAACAAAATTAAGAGTCAGATGAGACTTGGGAAGGAGGGCGTATTTGCAACTTTAATTATAGTTGAAAGTTGTTTGTTTCAACTTTCAAGATCCAAGACTGGTTGTTTTGATTATAGTTGACTTACTGAAGGAGAAAAATGAATTGGTACAGAAGGTTAGCTAGCTATTGGAGGTCTGGGAAATTTGGCTGTACTACTACGAGATTTGACTCGATCGCCCCCCCCCCTCCCCCCCCTCCCCCCCTTGTGTACATACGCACCTAGTATATTAAACCGCATGCATGCATGCATGCATGCATAATTTGTACTTATAATAAAAGAAACACATGGAACCTGTATCTGTGTTTACATTGGGCAACCCTCATTAATTATAACAGTGAGACGAGACCATCACTTAATTTGTTACTACATTATTGCCTCAATTATGCAATGCCGTTCTTATCCGTGCTTGAAAAAACTTGCACCAATATAGACTTTTCAAGTTCCACTTAATTTCTACAAAGCATTATATACTCTTTATAGAAAGGTGACTAATTTTACGATATATTAATTATTGGCTATGTTTAGAGGAACACACTTAATGAGTTTTATCAATAATTAATTAATTAATTATTGATAGTAGTATAATGAGTCCTCAAGTTTATCATTTTAATCATATTATCATGCCACCACTATTAAATTTAAATAAAACTATATCCGTGCAAGTACATTTGTAAATTTTGCAAATGGAATAATTGAATACAAGAAAAGATTCAAGCTGGCTCGTGTGACCCTAGGTAGGATTGTTCTCTCTTTCTCTCTCCTAAACATGCATGCGTGGTGGAAGTAAACCTAGACATAATTAGGTCAATCAATATTACCTAATGTGAAGGCAAAAGGCGATCAGCATTTTATTGATCAATTGATCAATTTATTCAAAAATAAATTTAATGCTAACCACTTTCCTAACGTACATGTGAGCTAGCTAGCTATAGGTTAATAGGAGTAATAATATTAACCATGCAAATTGGAAAGCTATAACAACCAAACGGTCCAACTAACTTTCTGGTTAATTGCTTAAATTAAATTGATGTTAGTTTTCGTCTTCCTATTAATTTCTTTTTCCACTTAATATTACAATATCTAACCTAACCAAATGGTCCACCTCTTTTGAACTTCTATATATGGACCTTTCTTAATCTATACACTAGCTAGCCAGTTGTAGGAGAGAGATCGAGAGAGAGGGTCATTTCCAAGTCTCCTACCCACACTTCATTATTGTTGGGTAACAATGACAAAAGTTGACTAGATTCATATATATATATATATATATATATATATATATATATATATATATATATATATATATATATATATATATATATATATATTGATTATTTACATATGCATGATGCTACATTGGGCCGAAATACATAAATACTAGAAATCCAGCCAAGAAAGTACAATGGATCCATCGGATGGAGGTGATCACTTTCAAAGTAATTAATAATAATAGATAAATGATATTTTCACATAATTGATTCCTCACATAAATAGTGAGTGAGTCTCATTTTCATGTGAGAAAGACTCGTGTAGAAATATTATTAACTTTTCAGTTTCCTAATAATCCTCTATTCCTCGTAAAAAAATTTACATTGAATTTTCAATTTTTTTTATTAAAAAAAAAAGTTAAAGAGTTGATGATGGCATACAATTTTGTTACTCCATTATGCAATCTCTATTAAATTAAACATTCAATAAATTTAGGGATGCATATATGAAATAAAAAATATAAAAACTGATATTTCTACATTAAAATCAAAATATGATACTATAGCATATATACATGTGCCGTACGTGGGCATTGTAATCTCTCCTAAACACGGTGGAAGTAAGCCTAGACATAACGACGTTAATATTACCTAATGTGAAGGCAAAAAGGCAGCAAAACCTAACATACATGCATGCATGTGAACTAGATCATGTATCAGTAATTCTATTCTGGGGCGACATGGGTTTGGTGACATTTTTTGTGACCGGGTGATGTGGCTCTGCCACATCACAATGAGAGAGGAAGAGAAATAAAAAAACAAATTACCCAAACCCAAACAAAGAAAACCCGGCCAAACTCTCTCTCTCCCTTTCACGCCTCTATCACTTTCACGCTTCTCTCACTGCCGAATAATCTGCTTCTCTCGTACCAGCTTCCTCCTACAACAGAGTGAGAATCAAAATCATCCGACTTTCAAGGTATCTTCTTCCCATTTCGTATCCTCCTCCTTCTCCCACCGTTACTCCCTTATACGCCTAAATTCTCAAAACCCTAAAATTTGTGTTTTGGTTGAAATTTTGTTTTGGGTGAAAACTCTAGGACCAAATCAATGATTCTGCAATAACTACTGACTAATTGTACAAGTAATTTGTGTTCAGTGACTTCATTGGTAAAAAAAAGCCCCATATTGTGGTATGGTTTTTCCTTGCTCATCTGTACTGTGATTGTGGTATAAAAAAGCCCTTATTGTGGTATACCAAGTTACTGCTCCTTTTGGGTGATGGAATAAGTTGCCAACTACCATGTTTGCTTCAAGTTAATTAACAAAATTTTACAATAAATAATAAGGGTCTATTACACCAAAAAAAATACCAGCAACAATGTTACCATGAAGTATATTATGGTAAAATTAAAATTCAATTCAATAGTCTTATTTGATAAATTCTAAATAATATTGAATATGCTGGTTTGCTTTTATGTTCTGATAAACTAATTTAATGTCTACACTTGTTTATATATCTATGACATGTAATTAATATATTTTTATAAATTACAGAAATGGCGTGTAGTGATGAGTTTAATTCAAGTATGAGAATGAATGATATTGAGGAATGTGTTATGGCGGATGACTTAGTAGAAAGTGAAGAAGCTGATGAAGTTATTAGAGATCCGGAAGTAGGAATGAAGTTTGGTTCCGTTGATTTATACATGGAATATTACACAAATTATGGTAACCAAAATGAATTTCCGGTGAAAATAAGATCAACGGAAAATGGAGAAAATGGAGAGACTAAAGTTGTGGTTCTTGCATGTGCTCGGTCAGGATGTTCAATAAGCAAGTCAAAGAATGCCTTCAACTTACGCCCTGTTGGCAAAACTGGTTGCAATGCTAAGATTAGGGCTGCAGTAGTCGAAGACGAAAAAGTGCGAGTAAAGACTCTAACACTTGATCATAATCATCAGTTGAGCCCGGGAAAATCTAGATTTTATAAGAAAAATTGGATTATGAGCAAGTATGTGAAAAGGAGACTTGAACTTAACGATAGAGCTGATATTAGACCAAATAAAAATTTTAGTTCTTTCTTGGTTGAAGCTGGTGGGCATGAGAATGTGTCTTTTTCACAGAAAGATTGTTACAATTATCTTGACAAAGTTAGGCAGTTAAGACTTGGTGATGGGGATGCTATGGCACTTCAAAACTACTTCCAATAAATGCAAACTAATAATATTAATTTTTATTATTTGATGGATTTGGATGATGATGGGAGACTACAAAATGTCTTTTGGGCAGATACAAGGAGTAGGGCAGCTTATGAGGAGTGTGGGGATGCCATTTCCTTTGACACAACATACTTAACTAATAAGTATGACATGCCATTTGCCTCGTTTGTTGGAGTTAATCATCATGGTCAGTCAATACTCTTAGGTTGTGGATTAATATCTCATGAGGATATTGAGTCATTTAGTTGGCTTTTTAAAACTTGGCTTGCATGTATGAATGGTCGTGCTCCTATCGCAATAATCACTGACCAAGACAAAGCAATGAAGAAGGCAATTGAAATTGTGTTCCCCAATGCACGACATAGGTGGTGCTTGTGGCATATTATGAAGAAGTTACCCGAGAAATTAAGTGGTTGCAATCAATATGAATCTATCAAATATTCAATGCAAAAGGCAGTTTATGATTCATTGACTTGTAAAGAGTTTGAAGAGCGATAGGGTAGTTTCATTGAGAAATTTAACTTGAAAGACAATAATTGGTTGACTGGGTTATACGATGTGAGAAGTCGTTGGGTGCCTGTATTTTTAAAGAATACTTTTTGGGCTGAAATGTCCTCAACTCAAAGAAGTGAAAGTATGAATGCTTTTTTTGATGGTTATATGAATTCAAGGACAACCTTAAAACAATTTATTGAGCAGTATGAGAATGCATTAAGAAGTAAGGCGCAAAAAGAGAATGAGGCGGATTTCAATTCTTTCGACCATTGGATTCCATGCCTTACTGACTATCCATTTGAGAAACAATTTCAAGATACTTATATCATGACAAAATTCATGGAATTTCAAGAAGAGGTAAAAGGGAAGCTTTATTGTGCCATTGATTCAATTAAAGAAGAATGTGGTTTTGAGGTGTACGATGTTACACAGGATATGTTTGGAGGGACTCGAGAAGCCACTTTTAAAGTTTATTTTAAAGAAGATGAATGTACCATTAAGTGCAACTGTCAATTATTTGAGTTCAGGGGAATATTATGTAGACATGCCCTTACAGTGTTGCTGAAAAAACGAGTTCGAACCTTACCGGATAAATTCATTCTTCGAAGGTGGAGGAAAGACGTGAAGAGGTGTTATAAGAAGGTTGAGATAATATATTCTGACTGGACGTTGAATCCAGAAAATGAACGTTTTGATAGGATGTGCAACTCTTTTTATGAAGCGGCAGACTTGGAGTCAGATAATGAAGATAAGACAAAAGTTGTTATGCATTGGATTAAAAAGCTTGTTAATGTACTAAAAAATTATGGAACGTGTGGAAGTAATCAGTCGACTCCTTCTAGACAAGACACCCATGTGGGTAGTGGTTGTAAAGAAAGCAACAATATTCGTAGTCCTTTGTCGGTTCATCGTAAAGGTCGGCCCCGCTTTAAAAGGCTTCAATCTAAGATTAGTTGTTAAAAGTATAAGAGTGATGAAAGGGAAAGAGAAAGGGAAAGGGAAAGAGAAAGAGAAAGAGAAAGACAAGGCTATTGAACATAACATGAATTTCACTAATTTGGTAAAAAAAATTCTTTAATTTTTTCAAATGTAAAAACTTATTTATTTAGATTAAATGCATGTCTTATTTTACTGTATTTTCTTTTGTGTAGAGTTCTCAAGATGACTATTTTGTTAGCATACTCAATAACCCATATCAAGTCGAACATCAAGTTGAAAATGGTCCTGAAGACTACACGAGACATGGTGCAATAGATCTTAATTTATAGGTTTGTCACTAATTTATATGAATAAATCATATTCTTAGAGGTTTTAATTGATATGAATGATCATTATTTTAAACATTTTAGGTTGGAGACTTCTCCACCAACGCAAATCTGCAATCGTCACATGTTAATGACTTGCCATTTGCCACAAATCATGATGTCTATTATGGAGGGGGTTTCCCCATTCATTTTCAGGTATAATGTCTTATTTTACTACTTTCTTTTTCATTTTGTGGTGTCTTATTGGATGTTATTTGTTGTTAAAAATCATCATTTTATTTTTCTTGTTGCAGGATTATTATAATCCATATTGGAGGAGTGGTGAAGGATGTGATCCGAACAATAGGAGCGGATAAAAATAGAGGGGCTGACTGACTGTTTCAAGACTGATCTTCTTTTTACACATTTCCAGTGAACCGACTACAACTACCTGGAATTCAGTATTGGTTACATTGATGGATTCAGTATGTTTATGTAAGATGAGAGTCCCAAGCCAAGTTCTTTTTCAAGGCAGAAAACAACTAGTCTGCCTCTCTTTTTTATAAATATAAATAGTTTGCAATATCCAATGTTGTTGTGCATGTATAAGTGAATGAGAAAGAGAACATATTTATGAACTTTAATTTAAACAGGTTTCAGTGGTTGTCTAGAATATATTTATGAACTTCTTGCTGCAATATTTTGATTGAAAGCAAATAGCAACAAGCTCTGCCCTTTTTCCTTTCTAAATTGAGTTTTGTATTTCAAGAAAAAAAATATGTTTTGTATGTTTTGTATATTTCAAGAAAAAAATATGTTTTGTATTTCAAGAAAAAAAAATATGTTTTTCCTTTCTAAATAGCAAATATGTTTTGTATGTTTTTATAACTTGTTTTTTTTATTATTGTTCTCCTTGAGAAGGGTCTGTTCTATTTGAACCAATAACTCTAACTAATTCTCTATGTAGGACTTTTAAGTCTTATGGGGAAGCTTTGGCTAAAAAGATGTACCATATAGTTATTATTGAAGCTAAGCTAAACATTCAATGCATTATTTGTACCTCATAAACAACCATTTCTTTACGTAATTGATCCTCAACAGAGGCCACAAATTTGTCATTACTAACACCAATTACAATTTCAGTGAAACTCAATTAAAATTTCTTTCACAACTTCTCCTCCATTACAACTTCCAACAAAAGACAACTAGTTTTTCATAATAACAAACAAACAGAGAATAAGTATTAAAAAAATTAATTTCTTTAATAATTTCATTTCTTGTCTCATTTCAATAGTCACTCATGATTTTTCTTCATTTATAGCTTTGCACCATCTGATGATAGGCTTGAGTGTTGCACAATTGCACCCCTCTGACTCTGTGGAAGACCTCATTTAATTGGTACTGAGGCAGCTCCGTCTTGTTGAACTTACTTTTCTGGTAGAATCAGTTTTCCTAATGCAAAATATATATTTTTTGAATAAATTGTCACTCGTGTAAATGCAGAATTAAAATGCATACCACAATAACGTGGCATACTCGAAAAAATCTCACTTGACCATAGAAAATGAAGAAATAATTTTACGATGAAAGATGTTTGTACTATTACCACATACAACCTGTCAACTCTATTATCATAGGATTGTAGGAATTAAAACCAATAAAAAGGGTAATAGTGCTTGAGCAGAAATAAGTTCATTCAACCTTGAATCATACTCCATAGACCACGACTGGGTTAATTCAACAGTACAATGCAGGATGCAGCACATCAAACTAAACCTAGCATGTCAGCCATACTTAAAAGTATTCAACAAAAATCAAAATCCAACCATGACATGTTCTAAAACTGCCTATCAAGTTTTCTACATTTATGACAACCAGAAAATAATTTTACATGTGTACTTAACGAATAAAACAATCTGTCTAAGTAGGCAGCATTACTGGACACAATTTCCATATTCTTGAGGGCCCATCTCGGTAAACAATCATACTATGTTTTAGTGATTACTAAAACTGTAAAACAGAGACTACTTTCAAGGAAAAACCACTAACAAAATAAAAATAAAAATTAAAGGTTTTTGGAGAATGAGGAAAAGATAGTTTTTGCAAATAAAATCTAGCTTTTTACATAGTAATGTAGTTCAAGTAAGAGAGTAATGATTACTATAATTTACAACCACTGGATAAGGGTTTAGGTTGAATCAAGTCACTCTTTCTGAAAAATTCCGAAAAAGCATTCACTTAAATTGGGATGGGAGATAGGCCAATTTTTTCCCTCATTCAAAAATAATAAAGTTACTACTTACACATTCAAAAGTTGATTTGAATATCCCTGAACCTTTTAATTAATTATTTCTGCATAAATCTAAAGTTAGCAGACATACTTTCCTCAAGAGGTGCATCGTAAGTATATGAACATGTATGGAACACAATCACAGTACAGATGAGCAAGGAAAAACCATACCACAATACGGGCTTTCTTTTACCAATGAAGTCACTGAACACAAATTACTTGTACAATTAGTCAGTAGTTATTGCAGAATCATTGATTTAGTCCTAGAGTTTTCACCCAAAACAAAATTTCAACCAAAACACAAATTTTAGGGTTTTGAGAATTTAGGCGTATAAGGGAGTAACGGTGGGAGAAGGAGGAGGATACGAAATAGGAAGAAGATACCTTGAAAGTCGGATGATTTTGATTCTCACTCTGTTGTAGGAGGAAGCTGGTACGAGAGAAGCAGATTGTTCGACAGTGAGAGAAGCGTGAAAGTGATAGAGGCGTGAAAGGGAGAGAGAGAGTTTGGCCGGGTTTTCTTTGTTTGGGTTTGGGTAATTTGTTTTTTTATTTCTCTTCCTCTCTCATGGTGATGTGGCAGAGCCACATCACCCGGTCATAAAAAATGTCACTAAACCCATGTCGCCCCAGAATTACTGTAATAATAATCCAAAAATGGAAGTGCGTGATGCTATCTTTAAATGGAAAAGTGAAGCAACAAAGTGTTTGGAGAGAGAATAGGTAGGTTGAAGAAAGTGTTGTAACAAAAAAGAAAAAGATCTTAGGAGTCCATACCAATAGGTCCAATACCATACATACATATGAAACACGTACATTCATTCTTCACTCCACCAAACAAAGTACTAAGAGTTAACCCTAATATATGAGTTATGACTGTTGCCATACTAGCTAATGTAACATGACCGTATCCCGTGCAGAAGGCGGTTATATATGAATTCGATAGTCATGGTGCAAAATTTGAAATAAATATAAATATACGTACACAATATAATATCCTCAATATCATGATGCATGCATGCATGCATGCATGTATATATATGGTATTAATTATTCAATTTGGAAGATAAATACAACCAATTTAAATGGACTTCTGTGGGTTATATATCTTCCTTCTTCTCTCAGAAATATATATCGTTACAACCATTAATTGTCATTGTGGACCAAAAGGATATCAAAGAGACATTTTTTAATAAGACAAGTAAACTAGCTAAATCGATCATCTCTCCCCTCCCCTCCCCTCGCCTCCCCTCCCCTCTCTCTCTCTCTCTCTCTATATATATATATATATATATTTTTTTTTTTTTTTCTTTACGTGCCAAACATCTCGATCTCTCAATTTATAACTTAATTCTTTGAGACGGTATTGTTGACCCCATTCTTGACTGCTATATATATGAATTAATATATACAACTTCTTAGCATACATCCAATATTCCAATTAACTACAAAACAACACTCCAAGAAAATAAAATTTTCAACTTTTTCTCTCTCCCTTTGGTACTTTCTTTCTACCCTTTTTTGGCTGCATATAGAGAAAAATACAAGAATATTGACAAAAATCAGAAAAGACAGAAGAATAGATGTTATACCCTTCACTCAAATTTCCGAATCCGTACAAAAAATAATAAAAATAAATAATATTCTCTATCTATATATAGTTTTTCCTTTTTACAATATCTTGTATGCGACATTCAGACCTCATTATTAAAACAAAAAAAAATTAAAAGAAAAAACTACAATTTTATGTTTAATCCAACACCGCCTCTCACCAAAAATGAACATGTATAATCTCAATTTCCATCTCTCCAACTAATGAGAAAATCAAGAAAATAAAGAAATAACCCTTAAATTAAGAAAAAGTGAGAAAAGTAATCAAGTTTACTCTCAATTCCCTGGAAAACTTGAATTTCCTACTTTATTGTTGCCATTGCTATTATTGTTGCTAGTACTCGCGCTGCCATTGTTGTTGCTATTGGTTGTTGTGACATTGGTATTATTATTAGGGCTATTATTTGGATGAGCACCGCCACCAATAATAGTCGATATGGCTGCCGCTAGAGCTGCAGTGAAGCTCGGATCCGCGGTTAGCGCAGTCACCGTGTCAGCCAATGAGCCTGGCTGCGCTTGGTGGTGCATTGGTGGCAGCGAAGGCGGCTGGTGGCCTAATCTAGCAGCAGCTTCCATATCCTGAGACATTTGAAGGCTGGAGAATTTTGACTGATTATATAATGCCTGACCAAATATCTGAGGCAGAATAGTAGCTGGTGTGGCCCCACTGAAATTTTGTGGCTGGGGATTTTGGAAGGGAAGTTGGAATTGGTTTTGTGATCTTTGGAATTGTAAGGGGTTTGGGGATTGGGTTAAGTCTAATGTGACAGTAGGAAATGGCGCGGAGGCGGAAATGGTGGCCATGCTAGAGGAGCAAGGGAGGAGAGTTCGGGCAAGGAAATTGGAGTTCATTATACCGTCGGCGCTTGGCATGGAACCGGAAAGTAGCATTCGGGCTGCGGATGAGGTTGTGGAGGCCATTGCCATGGCTGCCGGAGGCAAAGGGTGGTTGTGATTGCCTTCGTATGTTGTGATGAGGATGGTTCTATCTTCTGCACATCTTTGTACCTGTAGATATATTTTACCATTATTTTTTTATTTTGTTTTGTTTAAGATTTATTTCTTACTCAACTAGCTGGGTAGAACTGAAATATATATAACACGAAATTTATATAAGTAGTAATTTTTGAATTAATTTCTAGATTTTAATTAGAAGGGGGTTTGAAAGCAGAAAATGACTTGGAAAGAATGATGCATTGCATCTATATCTGTGAAAATGATGTAAAACATATATCGAAATCCGACGTGATCATTCTTGCTAATATATATAGTTCATCACCGAAAATTAAACAAAGGGGCATAGAGGGGGTATAAATGGTAAGAAAGATTATGCTTGGGGGTTATATGAATATGTATATATACAAGTAATCTCACTATATATTTCCTTGTGATATATTTTTAAAACGATAATTTTTAAAAACAAATTATCTTTCTAAATATATATATATATATATATATATATATATATATATATATATATATATATATATATATATATATATAGTCCGGATCCAGTCCGGGATCCCGGACTCTACTAAAATACGGACCTTTTTTTTTTTTTTGGCTTTTTTTTTTTGAAAAAAAAAAAAAAAAAAAATTATGGAATTGAAATTTTTCCATAATACAGTGTTTTGGGCGTGATTTGGATGCCTATAACGAAATATGTCTGTACAGTCTGGGCAGACTGTACATACATTGGTTGGTGTAGGTATTAGAAACACGCCCAAAACACTGTATTATGGAAAAATTTCAGTTCCATAAATTTTTTTTTTTTTTAGTTGTTTTAAAAAAAATAAAATAAAATAAAAAAATCAGGTCCGGGAGTCCGGACCTGATCATCTCTGTATATATATATATATATATACCGGTCTTAATATTAACTGATATTAAAAATTAAAAATGATGGTAGAAAATAATGATAAATTAAAAATATCATCTAATTTTATTATATACTAAAATAAAAATGTGTTATTTTAATATATAGATTCAAATTAATTGTATCTCTAATTTTGGAATTGAGAGATTAGTTTAATATTTTTTTTTCATATAAAATAGTTGCTGTTAGGTTTTGTATTGACAAAATATTATTTTTTGAAAATTTAAGGTGTAGTTTGGATCATTATATTATAAGAGTTAAATTGTGAGGTAAACGTACTTGTTTCCGAACCGGACAACCAGCAGCCATGGTACACCGATAATAAGCTCTAGGACATGGATTTCCCTTGGCTATTTTCTGTCCATATTTTCGCCATTGACATCCATCTGTAATCTGAGTTGGGAAAAATATTCAATGAATATAATTAATTCTACTAACACAATAAAATTCTAATGTGTATCGATCAAATAATGTGCATACCATAGGCGCTTCTGATCGAGCTCTAACAGAAACTCTAGCTTTCCTAATAGTAGCCTCAGTCGCTTGGTCAACATTTTTAGCCGGGTTCAATCTAGAAATTTTGTTCGGCCCTCCCCAAACTTGAGACCCTTGATCGGGACTATCTTCTGTATCCTCCGTGTTGTTGTTGTTATTATTATTATTATTGATACGAGCGCGTGAAGGGTCACCGCCCTCGGACGAAGACAATGAAGGCTCTTGATCTGTTTCAGCATTAATTGGACCTCCTAATCCCAAATCAATGAACTGTCTAGGTACCATATTGCCACTACCACTATGTTGTCTAACTAATTGGTCAACCTTAATATTAGTACCATGATCACCGGCTTGTTCTAATTCATCCTCGGCCGCAGTTTTTTGATTCTGTTGTTGCATAAGTGTGACTAAATGCATCTGGAGAGTGTTGTAATTGTTAGTCACCTGATTTATTAAGTCTCTTAAACGCTGATTCTCCGTGTTCATACGTTCTAATTCAGCTCTAAGAACTGCCAGCTACAACATTAATAAATTAAGAAAAATCATCAAAAATCAATATTATTTATATATTAATTCGTACGCATATATATATAAGATAAGTAAAATTTATGTTAACGTTTTCTGGTAATTATATATATATACCTCACTTTTAACTCTTCTCTCTTCGGAGTTTGGAGAAATGCCATCATCCACTATTGACTGATCGCTGCTGGTGTTTGCAGTGAGAAGATGCAAACCAGTCTGTCATGTGGTATATATATATATATATATATATATATATATATATATATATATATATATATATAGTAAATGCTAAGTAATTAACCAATTAAGCTAATAAATAAATACAAATAAAATGATAAAAATGGTTTTATTAATTTGGATAATATTAGTATAGATGCTTACATTTACATTAAAGGGAGGTCCACACAAAGCAGCTTTATCGTCATCAGCATCACTGTTGTTATCCGTTAATCCCTTGTATTTATGATTATCATCTTTTTTATGGGCAAAAAAGTCCATCTCATCGATGATCGGCCGCTTGTCATCGGACGGCAAGGAGTGGTCTTGGTCTTGGTCTTGATCATGATCATGTGTGGTGCAGTTAAGGTTGAGTGGGAATTGGATAGTATTGGGTGGTGATAACCTGTTGTTGACCGAGGAGGAGGTAATTTGATGATGATGATGATCCATGGGCGGTGATGATGGTGGTTCAAGCTTCAACTTGTGGTGGTGGTGACGGCGGTGTTGCGGTGGGAAGGAAGAATTGATGGTGACAGGTGAAGGCTTGTTGGGAAGGAATAATCTGAGGGGATCTGGAGGATCAATGGAGAGTCCACTCCCTTTGGCCATATAATTATATATGAAGAAGAGAGAGAGATTTGAGAGAGAAAATGGAGTCTTGAAACGGTGCAATAGACTAGGCAAATAAAAAGGGAGGAGGGTGAAGACCAAATACAAGGTGAGCTAAGTGTTTAGATTTGTTGGAAGAGAAATACAAGGGATTTTATCACACTCTTCTTCATTCACCCTTTATCTTCTACTTGTTGTGGTCTATTTTACACTACAAGTCTATAACTACGACTTGCCTTGTCATCACTCTTTTTAACTTTGACTACAACCATTAAAAACAAAATCTCCCAAATTTTATTTCAACGAATGCAAAGAAAAGTTGTCAGTGTGATTAATATTTCATATATATATATATATATATATATATATATATATATATATATATATTACAATTAAATGATTATTACACACCATTTAATTAGAAGACTAGTCTTACATACGAGTTGGAACTATAATTCTAGATTGTTCATAAATCTCGTAATCCTATAACAAAAAAGAAGAGAAAAAAATTACAACCCGCATTATGACTTCAACCTAAAGGTGCAATTGCTGCCTCCATTGTAATAATACGCTTGTGCATTCATATGAAATAGTACTATTTATAATTAGAAATTTATTTTCAAAATAACAATTAATTTAACACACGATGTCACTCCCTTCCTTCCACATAAAGAGTTTTATTCGGAATTAAAATTTTAAAGATGTCATTGTTCTTTGTTTTGTTAATTTATCATTTTATACTTTTACAAAAAATGAATATTTTCAAGAATAAAAATTGACGAAAAAATTGAAAATATGTCTATCTCTTTGATTAAAATTTTAAAATTATAGTTACAAAATTATACAATATATTTAAGCTTACAAATATGACTTTATATAGAATATAGATACATGTATCAACATCTTAAATTAAATTATAAACCGCATTTAATTTATTAGATTTTGGTAAAATATGAAGATGACTACTAGAGGTGTAGTTTCAATTTTGGGGTTAGAAATTAAAGATAAGATGGGAAAAGAAATTCGGGAGTTAGTCCACGAGAGTGACAGCTGTCAGAGGGGGGGTCCACATACTCGTGAGCGATTGACATTGATTGCGTCTGGGATTTGTCAAAGAAAAGGAAAGATCCAAAATTTAACCGCCCCAATTGGGCCGGCACTTCCACGTGAGACGCCGGACTCCCAACCTGGCTTCCGGAGTCTTTCTTTCTTCCTTCTTTAGATGAGTAGGGTAGCCGAGGCCGGGGTCAACGAATTTCAGGGATTCGGCCCACCGCATGACGACTGGTGGGGTCCATCTTCTTTTCCTCCCCGGACTCGGTCACGCAAGTAAAGATGATGCCTTCCCACTTCTTCTATTGCATTTTGGGTTGCCCACTTGTCGACTCCATCTTCATTTATGCTCACAAATATTAAATGCAAATTCCTGGTGGTCTAAATATTTCTATTAATTCAAACTTCAAAAAATATGTATATATTTAACATTAAACATTCACTTAAAAAAATCAATCAAGCTTAATATATATATATAGATCCAAAAATGAAAATGTCTGAAGAAAAAATTCCTTATATACCTGTTGGGTCATAATACTTTATGTACTGGGCCAAACCGAATGGACTCATCTATTTGGATTTCATTTATTGGGCTTAGTCATTGGGCCGGACTCAATGAGTAAATTATCTCTTCATTTGGGCTTTGACCGGTAATGATGACAGAGATGGCCGTTGACCGATATGTCTGCAAGGCATTAATGAGGATTGGACTTGATCGGCCGGCGATGGCCAACAGTGATGGGATGGAGCAGGTGGACTGCATGCAGTCGGCTGAGATCACCAGGAGTGGGGGATTGTGTCAGATGGTAGTAGGTGGTACAAGAAACCGGACGTGAGGGTATATGGGGGCGAGGATCACACAAAGAAAAGGTAATCATTTTCTCTCTCAAGACTCTAGATATTATTTTCCTCCATTGTTAACCTTGTGATCGTTTATACTGACTTTCACGCCTGAGCTATTCTCCGACGGTCGAAGCCGTCAAACTTTTGGTGTTGTCGTATTTACTGTGCAGAATTGGACGTGTCTTACGTAATTGGGACGCGTGAAAAGAACTTGGCGTTAAGAATACCAAACACGCTACATAATTTCCACATCTAAAGATATAATAATCTTGCCACCTTATCAATTTGATATCTAGATATTTTCATTGAAAAAAAATATATACTGCGACTTTTGTCTTATTTTAGTTTTTGAAAATTGTATATATAATCATTCCGCAAAAGTTTAACTTCAACTGAATTATAATTAAAACGTATATTTATATACATGAAATAAATAAAAATTAAGAATAATATATCTTACTCTAATTTATTTTATTTTATCATATAAATTTTTAAATTGATCTCAATTCAATTTTTTTACATATAATTTTTGTAATCATATATGTTATGGTATCATTTAGCCCAATGTCTCCTTATAAAATGATACAATTAAAAAAGAATATCGTACTGATTTTATTCCAATTGCTTAATTTCCACCTTTTTGGTACGTACGTACAGGTAGCGAGTGAGCCAAGCAATTGTAGATTCATTTTTGCATGACTCAAACTTGGAATATTAAGAGTAAAATTATAAGTTTTGCGGCCAATTACTTTATTTATTTTTTTGGCTTTTTATGTTTACTTTCTTTTGGCTTGTAGCTTACTAGTAACTTTATGGAGATTATGGAGGCGGTCAAACGGATGGTAGTATTTAACTTGTCCTCTCCTCTCCTCCCTCGAGTTACAGTTAATTTATATACAAGTATTAAAATTATATACAAGTATTAAAAATAATAATTATATAATATTAAATATTTATATTGCACTTATATTATAAAAAGATATTATTATTTATTGGATAAAAAATAGTGAGAGAACCAAAATTATATTTAATATTTGGGTTAATATTGAAAATTAAGCAATTAATGTTTATTTGAAATTCCAAAACGTCATATATTAAGGGATAAAAAATTTCTCTAAAACGTCTTATATTAAGGGACTGAGAGAGTAACATCTACACCTAATATATATTAATTTTAATTTATTCATTTTTTTTAAAACAATATGTAAAATGTGTTAATTTGTGCGTGCATGTTTTTGTTTGGCTAAAAGACGTGAATAAGATGATATGAGATATTGTCAAATATTTCTGCCAAACTAGTAACGCCTCAACTAAGATAAAGTTTAAATTTAGTTTTGTTGGGGGGGGGGGGTTGGGGGGGGGTGTTATATATATATATATATATATATATATATATATATATAGAGAGAGAGAGAGAGAGAGAGAGAGAGAGAGAGAGAGAGAGAGAGAGAGATACTAAAGTTTTAGCTAGCTAGTAATCGTGTATAAGACTTCAAATGGAAAATTTAATTTATACGTACTATTATATACATGGCCTACATGAAAGTATATATCATTCTTGAAAAATCATCATTTAAAGTAAATTGTCAATTTTCGTTTAACCTCTTTTGAATCATTTAATTAATAATATTGATACATATATAGTGAAAATTAAACTTAATTACTTTCTTTAAATAAAATCAAGAGTATCATATTTGTGACAACCCCAAAATAGGTCCATTCCATCCAACCCATTCTGAGTCGCCAAATACACATGGTACAGAAACAACTACAACTTTTACAACCCATAAGCTGTGAGTTTGAATACAAACATTATCATCTAGACAATATCCACATGCAAATAAATCCCCATCATAATTATTGATACATAATTTTATAAAAAAATGGTGAGGACTACTAAACAACTTTCTCTAGAACCTTCATTCCATACCCTGACTAGTACTCGCTACATTCTCGCCTCCTGAGAAGAAAAATGGAACAACAAGGAAAAGGGTGAGCTCAACTAGCCCAGTAAAGAATATTATGACTAAGATAATGTACAACAAATTATCCTTAGTCTTCAACAGGGAAAAATCTGATAGAATACAATAGACAACAAGTTTTAGATCAACAACTGCAGCGGAAACAACAATTCATTAGAAGAGTTAAGTAGAGAATGAAATCTACTAACATCTATGAATTTAAAAGTCCATCATCAATATTTTATCCCTGTAACATCAATCAATATATATCTTAAATCAAATCAAATATTCATCTTTGCACTACAGGCCAAAGATATTCATCAGTCGATCATGTTCATCTAAACACCTGTTCATCTTTGCACTACGGGCCAAAGATATTCATCAATTGTTCATGTTCATCTCATCACCTGTACATCTTTTCACTACGGGCCAAAGATATTCATAATAAAATCAACCATCTTTGCACTACAGGCCAAAGATATTCAGTAACACCATCATTTAGGACTGAGGATGATGAAAAATATTTTAAAGGAAACGAATCCAGTGAAACAAAATAACAAGTATTAAAGATCCGTGCTTTAAACAATCTGAGTTCAAAAATACTTCATAAATAATCATACTGAAGTAAAATTCAAGAATGATCAAAACATGGATACAATCAAAGCTAGTATCCAGAATAGATATTTTGGACAAAAAGAAGAAATTTCATTTTTCGGTGAATAGTGCCGTATTCGTGAATAGTGTCGTATACATGAATAGTGTCTTATACGTGAATAGTAACTCCGACACCAAAAGATAGAAATTTCACAAAAAACATCTTCACGCTTCGTGAATAGTACTCGTGAATAGTAACTCGTGAATAGTAACTCATGAATAGTAACCCCGACATGAAAAAGTTCCAAATTTGATAAAAAGTTCCAACCAACATTTCAGCATAATGATATTGAAGAAATAATATCATTTGAGAAGAAAATAACATCTCTTACCTCGAAAAACAGTATTTCTGGTTGAAACACCGGATATAGGCTATGACTTGAACTTGCACCGTATAGCAATACTCAAAGTATACTCAAAATACTCACAAGAATACGCTCGATAATATAGAGAGAGAAAACTTCAGTTTCTGGTGTGATTTTCAATTCTAACCTAAGCACCTATTTATAGGAAATTGCTTAGAACACCAAAGCAGAAAATTTATTAAATTATTAATATATATAACAAATTCTCTACGCACCCTTCTAGATATTGAAATCAGCAACTAACATGTGCAAGTGGAGCAACCCAAATAAAAAAAACGTTTTTATTGTTAAAAATATTTTAAACTTCCAAAAATCAATTATTTCGGAGCTCCGGAACTTCAATAATTCATAATAAATAGCCCTTTTACCAGAAAATTCGAATCTCGCGAGTTTTTACAGGAAATTCAATTCTCTACAACTTTGCAGAAGGAAGTTTTTTCAAATTCCAAACAAAAATGGACCGAAATCCACAAACAGGCGATTTTACAGGCTATAATCAAATTTTCAGTCAATAATTGTGTCCACCAACACACAAAATATGTGTTAAACATTTAATGCCACAAAAATACTCTTCCTCCTCATATACTCATATATCCCACATTCATCGTAAAAATATCATCACTAATATATTATTAAAATAATATATTTAAATGAATTATTTTATCAGAAAAAGATAAAATATTAATTTTCAACAATTGTCACATTAAAAATTTTCTCCATCCATATCCACATAAAATCAATATTTTTCTCATCATATAAATCAATAATTAATTATTCACAAATAATATTACAGAATCACAACACTAGCAACCAGGCCGTTCCCAGGAAAGAGGGGGCTTTCCAATAAGAATTTATTCTTACTGGCGCGCAATTAGGTGACCAAACCTCTCCTAAGACAGAACTTTCTAGACATTGCCAATAATGTTATCTAATAATATTATTCAGATAATATGAATTATTGCTTCGATAATGGAAAATACTGTGTAATGACAATTATTGAAATAACAGTAATATAAAATATCAATGCAGCAATTATTGAATCAATAACATAAAATACTGAACAGTAATTACTGTAACCATTATTGAGTAGTGCCTTCTTACGTAAGAATCAATAATTGGTGCAATACCGTGTCCTACTGTGCAACAACGCGTATTACTTTACTTTACCCACCGGGTATTTCAACAGTATTAACGGTAACAACTACGCCGTTATTTATAAACAACTTATACTTGTCGTTTTCTTCATCCAATCGCTTTCCGTTATGGGGCCCACAAAAGACTGCGCCGTCGTACGAATATTCCCCGACAGCAAGAATATTCCACGACCAAACGAATATTCCTCGTCAACAATGAATATTTTATAACCACCTGCTTATTTAAAATATTTGCGCATTTTACCCATAACTAATCACATTAATCAAATTCACCCTTACTATTTCAAAATAATAAATAAAAGAAATTCTTTTTTATTTAAAAATTTTCGGGGTCTTACAACATTCATTTTAATTTCTATTCCCTTCTACGAAGCCACTCATAAAAAGTAAATATATAATTGGACGTTGTGGCAGCTTCTGAACAACATTATTCATATGTTTTATTGACGATGGTCTTGTCATTTTTTCAATTTCATTAATAATATTATTATTTTTCAAATCCATATAATTTGTTAGCACTTTTCCATATATATATATATATATATATATATATATATATATATATATATATGGGAGCCCTTCCATAGCAACCGGTTGCTGTGAGAACTGTGCAACAACCTCTTTTTGGACCGTTGATAAACTTATTGGAAGGCTGAGATGAAACATAAATTTATCCCAGCCGGCACAACTTGTACCGGCTTTTATTTTAATATGAGGACCCCACCACAGTCAACATGTTGTCAGTTTATTGAAATAAAATGAATTTTTAATATTAAATAATGCCCGACCGGGACAAGCTCTTACGGCTGCTAAAAAAAAAAAAAAAAAAATTTCCAAACCGTAAGAGCCTCTTACGGCTTGCACAAAAAGAAGTAAAAAAAAAAATTACACTATCACAATGCACGAGTGAATTTTGACAAATTATTAAGAAGGCATATGAGACTATAAAACCAAAAGTAGTGGAAAGAAAGGCAAAAAAAGTTTGGAAATTTTTTATAACTCTTTCATTTAATAACAAATAAAGAATTATAATTCAAATAAAAAATAATATCCTATTTTATAAAAAGAATTATTTGCTATTTTTATAAAAATATTTTATAAAAAATAAAGAATATAACCTATATAAAGTTCTAACGGCTGTAAAAAAAAAAAAAAAAAAATCAAAGCCGGTAGAGCCTCTTACGGTTTTGATTTTTTTTTTTTTTTCCAGCCGTTAGAACTTGTCCCGGTTGGTACCTTTTTTTTAAATTTTTTTTTTCTGTACCGGCCGTAGGAAGCTCATACGGCTGTTGAAGAGATATTTTTTTTTTCCGGCCGGTACAGGCTCATACGGCTGATACCTTTTTTAAAATTTTTTTTTTTCTCTTTTCCGGCCGTAGGAAGCTCATACGGCTGGTATTAAAAAAATTAAAAAAATTATGTTATTCAAGCAACTCGCTGCTAAACAGACTCGAACACACAACCTCAAACTCCAAACACACGTCATATGACCACCCGAGCACCACGGGCCTAGCTGTCAATATCAGCCAAGAAAATCTCTTTACATTAAAACTTCACCATCCCCCAAAAATCTAAATTGTTGCATTATTATTATTATAGTACGATTTATTATTATTAACAAGTCTATATAATACATATGGGGGTTTGATATTTAGAAATAAGTTAATATCTATATTTATTAAGCAATGATTATTACAAATGATTTTATATATTAAGCAATGATTTTATTATTAAGAAATGATTTTATACAATAATAAAACTAGTGAAGTATAATAATAATGTCACACTATCGAATTTATAAAAGTAGTGAAGTATTATTATAATAATAATAATGTGATTATCAATATTATAAGTTCTAACGATTATACCAATACTAGTACTGCATAAATATATCAAAAGAAATAGTACATATTACATGTTCATTTTCATAAAAAGAAAAAAAAAACATAGAATGATTAATACAACCGACGCCTATATTTTTGGCTCAGGAATCCCTAGCACTCGATAGTGGTTTCGCTTATCGTGGTCGGTTTCAAAGCCACAAATTGCACATTTTCGATGAGTTTTAGATGGAATGATTTTCTCGAGTGCACTCTTGAATCTAGATTGTTTTTTGCGGCCCTTTGTTTGAGAAATATTAGGCGGCAAAAACTCTTCTTCTTCTTCCACCTCTGCATCTTCATCGTCATTATCGTATACCATATCATGATTTGGATCTCCAACTGTGCAATCAATGTCGTCATCTGCCAGTTCAGTAATATTCTCATCCGGATCATACTGGTCAACCAACTCTTTTCCTCGATGAGAATATTACTGAACTGGCAGATGACGACATTGATTGCACAGTTGGAGATCCAAATCATGATATGGTATACGATAATGACGATGAAGATGCAGAGGTGGAAGAAGAATAAGAGTTTTTGCCGCCTAATATTTCTCAAACAAAGGGCCGCAAAAAACAATCTAGATTCAAGAGTGCACTCGAGAAAATCATTCCATCTAAAACTCATCGAAAATGTGCAATTTGTGGCTTTGAAACCGACCACGATAAGCGAAACCACTATCGAGTGCTAGGGATTCCTGAGCCAAAAATATAGGCGTCGGTTGTATTAATCATTCTATGTTTTTTTTTTCTTTTTTATGAAAATGAACATGTAATATGTACTATTTCTTTTGATATATTTATGCAGTACTAGTATTGGTATAATCGTTAGAACTTATAATATTGATAATCACATTATTATTATTATAATAATACTTCACTACTTTTATAAATTCGATAGTGTGACATTATTATTATACTTCACTAGTTTTATTATTGTATAAAATCATTTCTTAATAATAAAATCATTGCTTAATATATAAAATCATTTGTAATAATCATTGCTTAATAAATATAGATATTAACTTATTTCTAAATATCAAACCCCCATATGTATTATATAGACTTGTTAATAATAATAAATCGTACTATAATAATAATAATGCAACAATTTAGATTTTTGGGGGATGGTGAAGTTTTAATGTAAAGAGATTTCCTTGGCTGATATTGACAGCTAGGCCCGTGGTGCTCGGGTGGTCATATGACGTGTGTTTGGAGTTTGAGGTTGTGTGTTCGAGTCTGTTTAGCAGCGAGTTGCTTGAATAACATAATTTTTTTAATACCAGCCGTATGAGCTTCCTACGGCCGGAAAAGAGAAAAAAAAAAATTTAAAAAAAGGTACCAGCCGTATGAGCCTGTACCGGCCGGAAAAAAAAAAATATCTCTTCAACAGCCGTATGAGCTTCCTACGGCCGGTACAGAAAAAAAAAATTTAAAAAAAAGGTACCAACCGGGACAAGTTCTAACGGCTGGAAAAAAAAAAAAAAAAAAAAAAATCAAAACCGTAAGAGGCTCTACCGGCTTTGATTTTTTTTTTTTTTTTTTTTTTTTTTTTTTTACAGCCGTTAGAACTTTATATAGGTTATATTCTTTATTTTTTATAAAATATTTTTATAAAAATAGCAAATAATTCTTTTTATAAAATAGGATATTATTTTTTATTTGAATTATAATTCTTTATTTGTTATTAAATGAAAGAGTTATAAAAAATTTCCAAACTTTTTTTGCCTTTCTTTCCACTACTTTTGGGTTTATAGTCTCATATGCCTTCTTAATAATTTGTCAAAATTCACTCGTGCATTGTGATAGTGTAATTTTTTTTTTTTACTTCTTTTTGTGCAAGCCGTAAGAGGCTCTTACGGTTTGGAATTTTTTTTTTTTTTTTTTTTTAGCAGCCGTAAGAGCTTGTCCCGGTCGGGCATTATTTAATATTAAAAATTCATTTTATTTCAATAAACTGACAACATGTTGACTGTGGTGGGGTCCTCATATTAAAATAAAAGCCGGTACAAGTTGTGCCGGCTGGGATAAATTTATGTTTCATCTCAGCCTTCCAATAAGTTTATCAACGGTACAAAAAGGGGATGTTGCACAGTACTCACAGCAACCGGTTGCTATGGAAGGGCTCCCTATATATATATATATATATATATATATATATATATATATATATATATATATATATATATATGGGAGATGATCCATGGAAAACGTTAGATATTAACACTATTTCAACTAACGCTAATCTAGCCGTCCAATATTAGAGTTAATGGCTGAGATGAATGCCCAGCCGCTAGAGGGAGTAGCGGCCAGCAATAAATTAAAAAATCATCTCTGCTGGCCGCTAGAGGGAGTAGCGGCCAGCAGAGATGATTTTTTAATTTGGCTCGACTGGCCGCTACTCCCTCTAGCGGCCAGTAGAAAGGATTTTTTAATTTGGCTCATGCTCCAGCCGCTAGAGGGAGTAGGGCCAACAGTAGGGCCAACAATTTTTTTTGGCTTAATTACATTATCCTGATTATCCTCTCACATACTATTTATTAATCAATAAATAAAATAATAAAAAATTATAAGAATAACTATTAGGATAATCAATAATTATCTTTATACTTATTAAGATAATTACTGATTATCTTTATAATTATCCTTGTAATTATCTTAATAAGTATAAAGATAATTATTGATTATCCTTATAGTTATTCTTATAATTTTTTATTATTTTATTTATTGATTAATAAATAGTATGTGAGAGGATAATCAGGATAATGTAATTAAGCCAAAAAAAATTGTTGGCCCTACTCCCTCTAGCGGCTGGAGCATGAGCCAAATTAAAAAATCCTTTCTACTGGCCGCTAGCGGGAGTAGCGGCCAGTCGAGCCAAATTAAAAAATCATCTCTGCTGGCCGCTAGAGGGAGTAGCGGCCAGTCAGCCAAATTAAAAAATCATCTCTGCTGGCCGCTAGAGGGAGTAGCGGCCAGTCAAAACGTCGACGTTTTGACTGGCCGCTACTCCCTCTAGCGGCCAGCAGCGATGATTTTTTAATTTATTGCTGGCCGCTACTTCCTCTAGCGGCTGGGCATTCATCTCAGCCATTAACTCTAATATTGGACGGCTAGATTAGCGTTAGTTGAAATAGTGTTAATATCTAACGTTTTCCATGGATCATCTCCCTATATATATATATATATATATATATATATATATATATATATACACTGAAATAATCTCTCTATTATGTAGCCGAAATAGATCAAACGGCAAATAGTTTCAATATATTAAACCTGTCAATAGTTATTAATTAAATATTAATCCTTAGTATGGACGTGTAATTTACTTCAAAAACCTCGTAAATAAATTCTATTAATATAAAATGTAAAATTAATAAATGCAATTGGATCTCATTAAATAAAGTTGTTGAAGTGAAATGAGAATAGCAAAAGGGAACGTAGTCCCCCCACAAGGAAGAGCACAAGTCCAGAAAGAACTGGTGAGATATGAAAACATGCATATGCATGGTAAAAACTAATACTAGTACTTAGCCAATTATAATTGATACTTTTTATGTAATAATCAACTAAACTTTTAAAAATTATAATTATTCAATTAAATTAATTAAAATTGTGAGATAGTACCACCCTGTCAAATTAATTGGATGAATATAAACATTTGAAAAATTAAGAAATTGACATATAATAATATCAACATATTTTCTCTTGATATCCTCTTATTCTCCACTTTGCATGGTTACATGTTCATTGTTAAATGTCAAGCTAGAGAATGAATGAAACGTCTTCTTTTTTCAGTGTACACATTTGTGTTTTCTAATGAAATTTAATTTATCAGTAATGCTATATATTTTATGCCAAATTATAATTGCAAAACATATCGATACATGGAATTGAATAAAATTATAAGTGAAGTTTCTTTTATTACATATCTTTTAGATTACACCACTAATACTTCAATCAAAATAATTCTAACTTATATATTAGTTATTATAATGTAGTTAGCTAGCTTTTAAAACTAAAATCATAATGGCAACTCATTATTCTATAATAATTATATTCCTAAACAACTATATATTTAAAATATAAGAAAAATATTATGAATAAATAATAATTAATATAACAAAATTGAATGTATATTACAAAATATTAATTATTAAATTTAGTAAACAATTTTATTTCATATAGGAGACTTTAAGTTAATTAATTTAAAAAAAATCATAACTTATATATTATTAATTAAAATTTAAATACCTTTTAAAACTAAAATAATGATCATAACTTATTATTTTACAATAATTTTATTTTTATAAAATTTATTTAGTTAATTAATTATACAATAGAGCATGGCTTAAACATTACGTTTAGGTTTTTAGGTTTCAACTCAACTTTGAACTCTAATTAAAAATGCATAAATAAATACAAAGAATTAATTATAAAAACTAAATATTAAATTTTGAAACTATACAAAAACTTAATATTAAATTAAAAATAATAATAAAAAAATCATATTAGTAACACTCAATATATGTTTTGTAGTCTCTTGTTTTTAAACAAAATTTTTAGTCATTCAAATCATAATAATAAGTCAATTTAAAATTTAAAAAATATATTTTATAATCGTTATATAAAATAAATTAAAATTTAAATAATTTATTTTAAAAACAACTCGTGCTTTGCACGGGCACTAAACTACTTATATATATAATACATGAGAACTCATTTTCCTTTGGTCCGACCGACCTTTCTAACTTGTACAAGGCCGAGTCACTTAAATAAGGGGGACGAGTGTTATTTTTATGTTTTTTAAATATTTTTATATAATTTTCTTACGTAAAGATGTGATTCATTTTATTTTAATATAAAAAAATCATATGAAATATTAAAAAAGACATTTAAAAAATATGAATTCCCTTTACATAATTAAGGCCATTTCTCAACACATTTGGGTGTGACCAAATTGACCAAATAGTGAAGTAAAATAATAAATAACAAGAACATATTATTTCCATATCACTCGTTGCTTTATGGAACAAAAACTTACTACAATTATATATGGAAAAGAATCATTAGGTTATGGAGATCGAGTAAGAAATTTAATACTTTTCACTTTATCTCACAAATTAAATTAGCACTATTTTTTATGAGATTTTATTAATGGTATTTTTTGTATTTCACTATATTTCATTAATTATTGTTTTGATATTTTATCAATTTATCAATTAAAATTACGTTATATTAAGTGCATGACATGTACAAACTCGTGTGTCTAAGACACATACTCTTTTCTCTCTCTCTCTCTCTATATATATATATATATATATAGGGCTATATGTATATACACAGCTGTGTATTACACAGTTGGTCTATGGCTACAGATTTTTTGGGCTATAGCGACGGTAAACTGTTGCTATAGCCCAGAATAGCTATGACGACGGATGAAACCGTCGCTATAGCCCAAAAAACCATCGCCATAGTCTACTGTGTAATACACAGCTGTGTATATACATTTTTCCCATATATATATATATATCATGCACATTTCACAATTGCATATATACTCATAAGTCTTGAAAACTTGGCAAATACGGCTGAATGAATGAAAGAAAGAATTGGTCATAAAGAAACAAAATTGAGGAGACCAAACAGTCCCTCCCATTTCCAAAATAAGTAGGAGTATTGCACGCCGACACATTTTAATTAAACATACCCATGTGATGTCCACAAAAAATAGCATTAATTTTTTAGTTTGAAGAAGAAGTGGGATATGGATGACGATGAATAATGATTAAATTACAGTAGAATGTTGAAAATATAGAACAAATTGCAATCAACCAAAGATTAAAAATTAAAGTAAATGGACCAACTCAAAATAGGGATACTTTAATATTAGAGAAAGACCCTTGAACCAAGGACCAGTTAATAAATAGTACAGTTAGGGGACAATTAATTGGAAATAAGTAATGTAGATACTTTTCACACAGATATTATTTTTTTTTGAGTTGTGAATTTGGTCCATGCATCGTTCTCAACGCTTGGACTATTAAAATTAATAATTAGTTCAATTATTTGATCTATTATATAAAAATTATATATAGAGATATGATCGGATCATATATAATATTGATCTAATATATAGGAGTATTCCACGATATAATTATATATATATATAGAGAGAGAGATCAGTTTAATTTTTCAAATATAATTAAGTTGAAAAGGACTTTAGGTTATGGATCTTTAATTAACTCCATGACCAAGTTGTGAATTAATAAAGAAACTAAAGGAGGTAAATTAACTCCCTCCCTCCCTCATTTTATTCCTGAATCTTGATGTTGCCTCTCTCACTGATCTCTCTAAGCACGTGAAGAGATTTATTTAGCTCTAATTAATCCATGGTTACCAGCTAGCGAACGGATTTTGTACCCAAAACAAAAAACGGCCCGTATGAATATTTATGGGAAAATACATAATCTAAATTCTTTGTAATTAAGTACTATAATACTAATTAATAACCCCTTCATGAAATGCAAATTGCTAATAAGAATTTTATTAGGAACCCTACCTACTAGCTACTATCGATCTAAACCATCCATTAATTTTTTTTCCTTGGAAAATAATTGGATTAATCACTACAAGAAAAACACCATGCTCTAGCTTCAATCTTCATGAGTAAACTAGCTACCTAGCTAGCCAAGACAGCCATGTCTTACAGTCTTAGGGATCTTAATTGTGGGAGTTTATTTATTTTTTTCATTGGACTTGCTTGTGTCCGATCCATTCATATTCTTCAAATGTTCCATATATATATATAATATTCTAAAGTTTGTTTTCCAGCTAGCGTTGATAATTGACTAAGCTAATTATATCTGTGAACTTGAAAGAGTGAAACGTTGAATATATATATATATATATATATATATATATATATATATATATATATATATATATATATATATATATATGTAATGAAATAAATGACCACAGAAATTAAATGCACTTTATTACAAAGTATTACTGTATTACATACTTGTATGTATATATAATATATATATATATATATATATATATATATATATATATATATATATATATATATGTAAGTTTTCAATTATTTTTCATCATTTTGGTGTTACTACTATAATTAATCAGATTAATCTCACGTTTAATACGAACCATATATTACGTTCTGCAAAAAGTTATATCTGAACTGAGATGACTTTGGAGTTGTCGATCAGAAACTTAATTCCAATTAAGTAGCCAGCCTGGTAGGGTTTATTTCTTATACAATAAACAAATCATAATCTAGTTCTCTCTCTCCTAAACGAGATTCCATGCAAATATACTGCAGGTTATCCTCAATCTGAATTTCAACTAATTTAATTAGTTGGTTGCGCAACGTTTAGCATGCATTAACTATAAAATTAAATTGTTACAACTAATACGTTTCACATAAAAGAGTCTCATATGTCAAAAGAATTATTTTACGTAAAAAAGAGTATCAATTTATAAATGCAATTTAGATATAAATTAAATGAAACGAACGATGTTATCAAGTTTAATTATTGATCATCATATATGCAAGTGAATATGAAATAAAAATATATATATTTCTAAAAATTGGAAATTTAATTTGTAAATGGAAATCTTTTGCGGAATGATGAAGTATTACTTAAATAAAATTTGAAATTAATATTGTCAAATTAATACCCGTGAGAGTTTAAGTAAGTATATATATATATAGATATATATAGGAATATCCGATCCGATCGAGGATAAAAATTGTAGAGAAATTAGGTGATTTCTTCATATATACTTGACCTTAAGATGATGGAAAAAGAAGCCAGCCATGCTACTCCAAAATCACTGCATGCACATGAAGATAAGTCAAGACCTTAAATTCAAAACATATATGGCAGGGGAGTAGTTGAACGTATCATTTTCAATACGTGCGTGTGACAAGTTACTACAGAATTCCATGGAAAATTGTGTATACACATAATTTTCTAGTAATAATATTCCACCAATTCAACGCAAATCTTCATTGGTTTGCAACTCCTTTTCAATCATGATCTCATTTGTAAGTAAGTAAGAGATACCAAAAATTATACTACTACTCCTATATGCTTTATGTTTATCAGAAGGGATCGGTTAAAATATACAAAAACAGTTCAATTTCCAATAGATCATAATTAATAAACAAAACTTATACATGCATTTAATTAATTTCAAAACACACACACATATATGCTTAAGTTATGGGATCGTCAGCCGCATGTCATCACTAATTAATTTCCAAGAAGATTTGGATCTTATAATTAGCCGACATCCCATGATCAAAGGACACAGAGAAATGAAGTTGAAACTAAGATACTACTAGTCTACTACATACATGTGGAATATATATATATATATATATATATATATATATATATATATATATATTACTCTTTCCTTTCTAAGAAAAATATCATTTACAAAATTACTAATTTTAATTATATGTTTTTTGGAATTGATATTTTTGTATGAAAATATGATAGTTCCACCTGAGTCTTTTTTATACATGAATATGGGCCGCAGTCAGTACTATTATCTTGTAAAAATATTATATTTTCATATGTAAATGTTAATTTTCGTGTATGTTTATTTCATTTGCAACTCTAAATTTATATTATTGAATGTTGAATTGATAATAAAAATTTATACTACCATACTTTTTTATTAAAAAAACAAAAAATTGACAAATTAATGTAATTAACTTTCTTTTGTGTAATAGAAGTTTATTACTAATTTGAAAGTCACTTAATTCCATCCATGGCACTTTCTTAATTAGCTGGATTTCTACATATTCCGGTCCTTATAGTTTCATATATAAAATGATACTTCCTTGGCAAAAAAAATTAGGTCATTAATTTGAAAGAGAGATAATATTAATAAATTATAAGAAGTACTTATGGACTATGTCATTGTATCTAGTATATGCAGATTTCGGGCCAATATTATAGCATCACGCGTATATAAATGATCAATAATTATATGTATATCTTTCACATCCATTAATTTTACTTATGAATCTAGTCAACTTTTGTCATTATTTCCAAACTATAATGAAGTAATAATTCTGGGGCGACATGAGTTTAGTGACATTTTTTGTGATCGGGTGATCACTATGAGAGAGAAAAAAAAATAAAAAAACAAATTACCCAAACCCAAACAAAAAAAACCCGGCCAAACTCTCTCTCTCCCTTTCACGCCTCTATCACTTTCACGCTTCTCTCACTGTCGAACAATTTACTTCTCTCGTACCAGCTTCCTCCTACAACAGAGTGAGAATCAAAATCATCCGGCTTTCAAGGTATCTTCTTCCCATTTCGTATCCTCCTCCTTCTCCCACCGTTACTCCCTTATACGCCTAAATTCTCAAAACCCTAAAATTTGTGTTTTGGTTGAAATTTTGTTTTGGGTGAAAACTCTAGGACTAAATCAATGATTTTGCAATAACTACTGACTAATTGTACAAGTAATTTGTGTTCAGTGACTTCATTGGTAAAAAAAACCCGTATTGTGGTATGGTTTTTCCTTGCTCATCTGTACTGTGATTGTGTTCCATACATGTTCATATACTTACGATGCACCTCTTGAGGAAAGTTTGTCTGCTAACTTTAGATTTATGCAGAAATAATAAATTAAAAGGTTCAGGGATATTCAAATCAACTTTTGAATGTGTCAGTAGTAACTTTATTATTTTTTGAATGAGGGAAAAAATTGGCCTATCTCCCATCCCAATTTAAGTGAATGCTTTTCCGGAATTTTTCAGAAAGAGTGACATGATTCAACCTAAACCCTTATCCAGTGGTTGTAAATTATAGTAATCATTACTCTCTTACTTGAACTACATTACTATGTAAAAAGCTAGATTTTATTTGCAAAAACTATCTTTTCCTCATTCTCCAAAAACCTTCAATTTTTATTTTTATTTTGTTAGTGGTTTTTCCTTGAAAGTAGTCTCTGTTTTACAGTTTTAGTAATCACTAAAACATAGTATGATTGTTTACCGAGATGGGCCCTCAAGAATACGGAAATTGTGTCCAATAATGCTGCCTACTTAGATAGATTGTTTTATTCGTTAAGTACACATGTAAACTTATTTTCTGGTTGTCATAAATATAGAAAACTTGATAGGCAGTTTTAGAACATGTCATGGTTGGAGTTTGATTTTTGCTGAATACTTTTAAGTATGGCTGACATGCTAGGTTTAGTTTGATGTGTTGCATCCTGCATTGTACTGTTGAACTAACCCAGTCGTGGTCTATGGAGTATGATTCAAGGTTGAATGAACTTATTTCTGCTCAAGCACTATTACCCTTTTTATTGGTTTTAATTCCTACAATCCTATGATAATAGAGTTGACAGGTTGTATGTGGTAATAGTACAAACATCTTTCATCGTAAAATTATTTCTTCATTTTCTATGGTCAAGTGAGATTTTTTCGAGTATGTCACGTTATTGTGGTATGCATTTCAATTCTGCATTTACACGAGTGACAATTTATTCAAAAAATATATATTTTGCATTAGGAAAACTGTTTCTACCAGAAAAGTAAGTGCAACAAGACGGAGCTGTCTCAGTACCAAATGAGGTCTTCCACAGAGCCAGAGGGGTGCAATTGTGCAACACTCAAGCCTATCATCAGATGGTGCAAAGCTATAAATGAAGAAAAATCATGAGTGACTATTGAAATGAGACAAGAAATGAAATTATTAAAGAAATTAATTTTTTTAATACTTATTCTCTGTTTGTTTGTTATTATGAAAAACTAGTTGTCTTTTGTTGGAAGTTGTAATGGAGGAGAAGTTGTGAAAGAAATTGTAATTGAGTTTCACTGAAATTGTAATTGGTGTTAGTAATGACAAATTTGTGGCCTCTGTTGAGGATCAATTACGTAAAGAAATGGCTGTTTATGAGGTACAAATAATGCATTGAATGTTTAGCTTAGCTTCAATAATAACTATATGGTACATCTTTTTAGCCAAGGCTTCCCCATAAGACTTAAAGGTTCTACATAGAGAATTAGTAAGAGTTATTGGTTCAAATAGAACAGACCCTTCTCAAGGAGAACAATAATAAAAAACAAGTTGATACAACATACAAAACATATTTGTTATTTAGAAAGGAAAAACATATTTTTTTTCTTGAAATACAAAACATATTTTTTTCTTGAAATATACAAAACATACAAAACATATTTTTTTTCTTGAAATACAAAACTCAATTTAGAAAGAAAAAAGGGCAGAGCTTGTTGCTATTTTCTTTCAATCAAAATATTGCAGCAAGAAGTTCATAAATATATTCTGGACAACCACTGAAACCTGTTTAAATTAAAGTTCATAAATATGTTCTTTCTCATTCACTTATACATGCACAACAACATTGGATATTGCAAACTGTTTATATTTGTAAAAAAGAGAGGCAGACTAGTTGTTTTCTGCCTAGAAAAAGAACTTGGCTTGGGACTCTCATCTTACATAAACATACTGAATCCATCAATGTAACCAATACTGAATTCCAGGTAGTTGTAGTCAGTTCACTGAAAATGTGTAAAAAGAAGATCAGTCTTGAAACAGTCAGTCAGCCCCTCTATTTTTATCCGCTCCTATTGTTCGGATCACATCCTTCACCACTCCTCCAATATGGATTATAATAATCCTGCAACAAGAAAAATAAAATGATGATTTTAACAACAAATAACATCCAATAAGACACCATAAAATGAAAAAGAAAGTAGTAAAATAAGACATTATACCTGAAAATGAATGGGGAAACCCCCTCCATGATAGACATCATGATTTGTGGCAAATGGCAAGTCATTAACATGTGATGATTGCAGATTTGCGTTGGTGGAGAAGTCTCCAACCTAAAATGTTTAAAATAATGATCATTCATATCAATTAAAACCTCTAAGAATATGATTTATTCATATAAATTAGTGACAAACCTGTAAATTAAGATCTATTGCACCATGTCTCGTGTAGTCTTCAGGACCATGTTCAACTTGATGTTCGACTTGATATGGGTTATTGAGTATGCTAACAAAATAGTCATCTTGAGAACTCTACACAAAAGAAAATACAGTAAAATAAGACATGCATTTAATCTAAATAAATAAGTTTTTACATTTGAAAAAATTAAAGAATTTTTTTTACCAAATTAGTGAAATTCATGTTATGTTCAATAGCCTTGTCTTTCCCTTTCTCTTTCCCTTTCCCTTTCCCTTTCCCTTTCCCTTTCCCTTTCCCTTTCTCTTTCCCTTTCCACACTTTTATACTTTTAACAACTTTCTCAATCTTAGATTGAAGCCTTTTAAAGCGGGGCCGACCATTACGATGAACCGACAAAGGACTACGAATATTGTTGCTTTCTTTACAACCACTACCCACATGGGTGTCTTGTCTGGAAGGAGTCGACTGATTACTTCCACACGTTCTATCGTTTTTTTAGTACATTAACAAGCTTTTTAATCCAATGCATAACAACTTTTGTCTTATCTTCATTATCTGTCGCCAAGTCTGTCGCTTCATAAAAAGAGTTGCATATCCTATCAAAACGTTCATTTTCTGGATTCAACGTCCAGACAGAATATATTATCTTAACCTTCTTATAACACCTCTTCACGTCTTTCTTCCACCTTCGAAGAATGAATTTATCCAGTAAGGTTCGAACTCATTTTTTCAGCAACACTGTAAGGGCATGTCTACATAATATTCCCCTGAACTCAAATAATTGACAGTTGCACTTAATGGTACATTCATCTTCTTTAAAATAAACTTTAAAAGTGGCTTCTCGAGTCCCTCCAAACATATCATGTGTCACATCGTACACCTCAAAATCACATTCTTCTTTAACTGAATCAATGGCACAATAAAGCTTCCCTTTTATCTCTTCTTGAAATTCCTTGAATTTTGTCGTGATATAAGTATCTTGAAATTGTTTCTCTAATGGATAGTCAGTAAGACATGGAATCCAATGGTCGAAAGAATTGAAATCCGCCTCATTCTCTTTTTGCACCTTACTTCTTAATGCATTCTCATACTGCTCAACAAATTGTTTTAAGGTTGTCCTTGAATTCACATAACCATCAAAAAAAGCATTCATACTTTCACTTCTTTAAGTTGAGGACATTCCAGCCCAAAAAGTATTCTTTAAAAATACAGGCACCCAACAACTTCTCTCCTCGTATAACCCAGTAAACCAATTATTGTCTTTCAAGTTAAATTTCTCAATGAAACTAACCCATCGCTCTTCAAACTCTTTACAAGTCAATGAATCATAAACTGCCTTTTGCATTGAATATTTGATAGATTAATATTGATTGCAACCACTTAATTTCTCGGGCAACTTCTTCATAATATGCCACAAGCACCACCTATGTCGTGCATTGGGGAACACAATTTCAATTGTCTTCTTCATTGCTTTGTCTTGGTCAGTGATTATTGCGGTAGGAGCATGACCATTCATACATGCAAGCCAAGTTTTAAAAAGCCAACTAAATGACTTAATATCCTCATGAGATATTAATCCACAACCTAATAGTATTGAATGACCATGATGATTAACTCCAACAAATGGGGCAAATGGCATGTCATACTTATTAGTTAAGTATGTTGTGTCAAAGGTAATGGCATCCCCACACTCCTCATAAACTGCCCTACTCCTTGCATCTGCCCAAAAGACATTTTGTAGTCTCCCATCATCATCCAAATCCATCAAATAATAAAAATTAATATTATTAGTTTGCATTTTTTGGAAGTAGTTTTGAAGTGTCATAGCATCCCCATCACCAAGTCTTAACTGCCTAACTTTGTCAAGATAATTGTAACAATCTTTCTGTGAAAAGGAAACATTCTCATGCCCACCAGCTTCAACCAAGAAAGAACTAAAATTTTTATTTGGTTTAATACCAGCTCTATCGTTAAGTTCAAGTCTCCTTTTCACATACTTGCTCGTAATTCAATTTTTCTTATAAAATCTAGATTTTCCCGGGCTCAACTGATGATTATGATCAAGTGTTAGAGTCTTTACTCGCACTTTTCCGTCTTCGACTACTGCAGCCCTAATCTTAGCATTACAATTAGTTTTGCTAACAGGGCGTAAGTTGAAGGCATTCTTTGACTTGTTTATTGAACATCCTGACCGAGCACATGCAAGAACCACAACTTTAGTCTCTCTATTTTCTCCATTTTCTGTTGATCTTATTTTCACCGGAAATCCATTTTGGTTACCATAATTTGTGTAATATTCCATGTATAAATCAACGGAACCAAACTCCATTCCTACTTCCGGATCTCTAATAACTTCATCAGCTTCTTCACTTTCTACTAAATCATCCGTCATAACACATTCCTCAATATCGTTCATTCTCATACTTGAATTAAACTCATCACTACACGCCATTTCTGTAAATTTATAAAAATATATTAATTACATGCCATAGATATATAAACAAGTGTAGACATTAAATTAGTTTACCAGAAAACATAAAAGCAAACCAGCATATTCAATATTATTTAGAATTTATCAAATAAGACTATTAAATTGAATTTTAATTTTACCATAATATAATTCATTGTAACATTGTTGCTGGTATTTTTTTTGGTGTAATAGACCCTTATTATTTATTGTAAAATTTTGTTAATTAACTTGAAGCAAACATGATAGTTGGCAACTTATTCCGTCACCCAAAAGGAGCAGTAACTTGGTATACCACAATAAGGGCTTTTTTATACCACAATCACAGTACAGATGAGCAAGGAAAAACCATACCACAATATGGGTTTTTTTTACCAATGAAGTCACTGAACACAAATTACTTGTACAATTAGTCAGTAGTTATTGCAGAATCATTGATTTAGTCCTAGAGTTTCCACCCAAAATAAAATTTCAACCAAAACACAAATTTTAGGGTTTTGAGAATTTAGGTGTATAAGGGAGTAACGGTGGGAGAAGGAGGAGGATACGAAATGGGAAGAAGATACCTTGAAAGCCGGATGATTTTGATTCTCACTTTGTTGTAGGAGGAAGCTGGTACGAGAGAAGCAGATTATTCGGCAGTGAGAGAAGCGTGAAAGTGATAGAGGCGTGAAAGGGAGAGAGAGTTTGGCCGGGTTTTCTTTGTTTGGGTTTGGGTAATTTGTTTTTTTATTTCTCTTCCTCCCTCATAGTGATGTGGCAGAGCCATATTACCCGGTCACAAAAAATGTCACCAAACCCATGTCGCCCCAGAATTACTGTTATTATTAATTAAATTGAGATATAGCTATTTCAAGTCGTCTTTTGCATGTGGTAAATTATATATATATATATATATATATATATATATATATATATATATATATATATATATATACATACATACATACACACATATTAATTATTTGCAATTCAGTCTTCATAATTCCCGTTTATATATTTGTAAAATTTAGCCCCTTTTTTTTCTTTTCTTTTTCTTTTTTCCTTTTGGTTTTGTGTTAGATTAGAGAAAATCCTTATGAGTTCCATGGCTTCAAAACTCATTTTTAAAAAAGACCTCTAAACTGTGGAAATTAAATATATATAGTAGTTTTGTTAAAAAATGGCAAAGTACGTTGATTTGGAAGCTTAACTTCCAAATTGATCAATATATATATAGGAAGTCCCATTTTATACAAAGGAAATATATTGCAGTAATTAAGCAAGGATGCCGATATATCTATACTCAGAATAGCAACAAATTTTTTTTTAAAAATGTGATCTGCGTTTAGACGTGTAATGAAGTCAATGTGGAGTCTATATCTATATCTATATCAATATTTCACCATTCTCTCATTGAACATGTATATATAATTATATATATATATATATATATATATATATATATATATCTATATCAATATTTCACCATTCTCTCATTATGGACCGCACCATGTTCAACAAGGTACGATTTTTTCTTTCAGATACATCAATCAATTATTGTGTATCAGGAGGTGTTCATTATGAAAAAACCATTTAAGATGATCTAGAAACTTATTGCACAAGTATTTATTCCTTGATCTAATCAAAGAATCTTAATATTTTGTCAATTTGTTTCACTTCTGAATTCTTTGAACCTTTCAAATAATTCACACTTGTATTTCATCAAATACAAACATTCAACTCTTTGAATGATCGTCTCCTTTTCTTATACTAATTTGTTCAATTTGTAAAATAATTTTTCACGTAAGTCAAGTATACAAAATCCAATAAGTAATATTTCAGTTCTATACAAAACATTATTATTATAAATAGAACAACAATTGTTCTTAATTATAATACCAAAATTTTTATTGTCCAACAATAAAATGGAAATAATGTTTCTAACAAGAACTGAAATACAATAACAACTTATTGACTTAATAGATTTTCCCGTAGGCATTGCTAATATATAAGTTTATATGGTTAATGTAGCAACCTTTGCTTCATTTCCCACACATAGGATTACTTATATTTGTTTAGCTTTCTACTTCTGCTTTGTCCCTTCATAAATCTATATTTATGATAACAAAAGTCGATATCCAATACCCAAGTAGAACATTGACTTAAAGGAAAATTTATTTTAAATCATGAACAAAATTGTATTTGTAACCGAAACTTCACTAAGTTTCTTCTAGTTAGCCTCTGCAAGATGCTTCTTGCAGTTTCTTTCCAATGTCCAGGCTTATTGCAGTGGAAGCAAACTCCTTTGCTATCCTTATCAGTTTTGTTCTTATTATCCTTTATTTTTTCCCTTTCTATTTACCTTCTTAGAATCGTTCTTCTTTTCAGAAAATCCTTTGGCCCTACCAGTAAGACTTGGTCTTTCTTGGTTGGAAAGTGACTCTCAACATTTTTCAACATGTTAAGCAAATCAGCGAGGCTGATATCTAGCTCGTTCATATGAAAAATTCACAACAATTGTGAAAGGAGTCCGAAAGTGAGTGTAAGATCAAATCTTGGCTCAACTCTCCATCCATGACAAAACCCATTTGTCCTAATTGATCAATCAAATTGATTATGTTAAGGACTTTTGTCTGTACTATAGTGTCATTGGCCATTCTAGATCGGAAGAGCTCCTTAGATATCTGATATCTATCAGTCTTACTTTCCTCACCATCAACTACTTGATGTGCAGTAGTATAGTAGGAGCATCCATAGTTTCATGCTGACGCTGAAGCTCGTTACTCATGGATATGAGCATGATGCATTGAGCCAACTGTGCATCATCTTGCCACTTTCTAAAAGTAGCAATCTCTTCCTCAGAGGCATTGTCTGCAACCATTGCAGGGATAGGCGTATTAAGGACATAAAATAGCTTTTCAGCCATGAGAACTATTCTCAATTACCTTAACCAATCCGTTTAATTCGGTCCGATTAATTTAGTATCTAATATGCTACGCAGTGATAGTAATTTAGTCATTGTAAAATTCTGTAAATGAATTTGTAATTAACAACATTTTAACATACATTATTTTATTAATTACCAAAATAATTTAGGTCTTGTTTTAAATTGGTATCTCCCACTATTTTCTTCAAACTATATTACCCTCACTTATATAGTTCGGCAAAATCTAATTAAAGATTTGCTAGTGAGAATAAGGATCCCATTTCAAATGTATATAGCCTTGTGTGTGTACAACAAACTATATATAAATAAATAGGTAGACAACTCTTATCAATTACATCAACTATTTAACTCCTTATATTTTGCCTCTTAAATCATAATGGTCAAGTGTGTGCACATCCGAACTAAAATGATTTCAGTTAAGTCAGACCCAGCATTTCCATATAAGTGAAGAGAAAATTACAGCCCTTGTGTGTGCACAACAAAGCAGTAATGTTCAATTCCTTATAAACATCATATGTAATAAAAACAACATCTTAAATATTTAATACTTGCCTTGTGTGTGCACAACAAACTCATATTAAATATTCAATACTCTATTGTTTCTATCATGCTAGAAGGCGACGTTCGATATTCCAAATATCTTTGAACGTTACAACTTAATATAAAATATTTGAGGGGTTTGTTATTAATTGTCTCATCTTGTTTAGCACGCATGCACATATATATATAAAATACGCGTCATATTAATTAACATGCGAAGCATGTTTGCATAATATATAATATATATAGTATAAGCATGCACATATAGAATACTATATTCTACCCGGATTGATTATGGACTTTTATTCTAGTTTGGTTCACTAGAGCCACCAAGTGAACCAAAAGGTCAAACCCTAGGGGTTGCAAGAATTAATATTTAAATATAACTATTACATTTAAACCCGGGCTCCATTACAAACGGGTCTTCACGCGCTCCTTGCTCCTCGATCTCCAATTCTTCAAAATTAATTCTAACTATTCCTATTACAAAACTATTTAAAATAAATAGAAACCTTGATCAGCAGTCAAAGGGAAGTACATAGGAGGGAGATAGAATTTTCATTAAGAAAAATTAGAGAAGACGAGGTACGCAGACCCCATTTTATAAAACCCATACATTTATGCATCCAACTAAAATAAAATCCAATCATGTTGGTCAATAGTCCATAATCAATCCCATTTATTATCATACACATCACCATATGCATCAATAAATAACATTCATCTCATGAATAATAAATATTTAATATATATATTGATATCATTTAATGGGAAAATTTAGTTAGTATAAAATCTAATTTTGAATCAAAATAAACTCCTTTATTTTAATCCGAATTTAAATCAAAATAAAACTATTTTATTTTAATTTATCCAATTTTGAATAAAATAAACTATTTTATTTTAATCAAAATCTTTAATCAAAATAAACTCCTTTATTTTAATTAATTAAGGAATCCAATTCCATGTATAAAAAAAACTCCTTTATTAAAGAAAACACGGATTCTCTTTCCTATTCACAAATAAACTCCTTTATTTTGAATAATATGAAATCTAATTTCATATCTAAATAAACTCCTTTATTTAAGGAAACATGGAATACAATTTCAACTCCAATTAGTTATCATGAAATCAAATTCCAACTCTAATTAGTTAGCATGAAATTCAAATTTTAAAATTAAAATAAACTTTTTATTTTAATTATAAAATTATTAAGAATATTATATATATAACTATTATATATATATATATATATTAACCATGCCCATGACTATAGTAATCATCAGTAGTGAAATCCTTGAATCTCCTGTAACAAATTTGCGAATAAATATATATAGCAGCTTCCCTTTAAAGTGATTCACCTCAGGTAAATCTAGAATCTCCTTAATATAACAAATTCAATGCTTTGATATAAAGTATTCGTGGGTGATATAACAAATCACGAAAACTGATTTTTTTTTTCACTGAAAGCCAAAGCAACAGCAAATAGACAACTTGATATCACTCGCGAATAATGCAACAGCAAGCCATGAATACTTTATACCACCTGCGAATTGATTACGGGGTTTTTTTTTTTAATTTTATACAATAAATTATGTCCAATTAAATTGTTCTAAACACGTATCAATATACATATCAAATATGAACAATTAATAATTTGCATAAAGGTTTGGCTTTGATGCCACTGTTAGGTTTGTAATATTCATGAACGCAATCAAATTGCACAAAATTAGCGGAAGCGTGTAAAAATCAGAGTTTAAAAATTTACAAACCATAAACCCGGATCATCCTTTATGCACAATTATTAATTAAACGAAAAGATATGAACAAGAACCATACCCTTGAAGATCCGAGCTTCCTCAGGTACAAGTTCACCTCCAATCCTTTTCGCGTTCAACTTGAATCCACCGGGTTGGGTTCCTTCCTTTTGATCAACGTTAGCCATCCAAGTGTTTGGCCTATAGAGGTGATCCACCAAGGAAGAAGAAGAAATCAAGAAGATGGGTATTTGGCTCAAACCCTAGTTTTCTATCTCTATAGAAAAAGGGGCGTACTCTCCAACAATTGGAATAACGTATTCTAATAATACGTCAACTACACCCACACACCCAAAATAAGACTCCTCTTATTTATAGATGTGGGCAACCCATCCTTAACAAATAAGGAATTGGGTTTTATTTTAATTAATTAAACTCTTTTAATTAATTATGCTCCTAATCTTATTAGGAATAATTAATTAACCTTTTAATTAATTAAGCTCCCTAATCTTATTAGGGATAATTAATTAAACTCTTTTAATTAATTTGCCTCCTAATCCTATTAGGATATTTGAGAGTACTTTTATTAATTAATTCCCAAACTCCTTTAGGAATTAAATAATAATAATAGTAATAATAATAATAAGACTCCTCTTATTAATTTATATTTAATATTTCCAAAATATTAAATAATAAATATTAAGTTATTTAATTTATTCTATCACCATAGATTAAATTAAATATACTTAACTTATTATTACGATTATGCCATTAACTTCTTAAATAATTATTCTTCCTTTTATGGTGTGACCCTTTAGGTTCTCCATATTAAACCGGTTGTGAATAAATCATTAGAACAATTCTAATCTTATTTAAATAAATAAATTAAACTAATAATTTATTTAAATAAATAATATTTATTCTACAATAGGGATAAGCCTCCCTAGCGATCAACGACTTTCCAGATAATATAGATTTCAACATTAATCATAAAAGAACCTTTGAGTAAATAGTTACCGTACAATTCAATCCTTCCACCATACAATGTCCCAATTAAATATAAGACATGGAATTTCTGTCAAGTCTTATTTTATTTAATTATATGTATTTCGACTCTTAAATGCACAACTCCAAATAATGCAAATTAGAAACTCCTTTCTAATTTCATTCTACCTTGACCAAGGACTACTGAGTTGTCATTTATCGAATCACATAGGACATTTCTCTTCTTTTACTAGAAGTGATAGATTCTTTATTGATCATACATTATCTCCATGTACAACTTATTATACCCAAGCATACCCTTTGATATACCCTAAGGGTCTTAAGGAATAAGTCAAAGTATAACTCGTCATACACAAGATATTATGATGATCTCAAGTCCAAGGATCACTTGTACTACTATCACTACAGGAATTCCTATTGACATGCAAGTAAAACTCCATTAGGTATTCCTTAGCGAGTCACGTTCAGTGAACTTATTCTCTAATAAGCACCTACATACTTGCTTTAGTGTCTCCACACAAATGATCATGAGATCAATCATCCTCATCCAATGAGCAAGCAACGTATGTACCAATCTATCCGGATTCACTAATCCCAAATTTAGTAATCCAATGATTGGGAACTATTTTAGTTTTAAGCTTTCTAAGAATTTAGATCTCATTAGAATGATCATCATCATTATTCTAAAAGCATTGCTTAAAACTATGAGTTTATCACATGTTATAAAACAACATCATGTAGATAATTAAAAGCCTTTAATAAATTAATACTTTTTATTAATAAATGAATAAGATTGTTTACAAAGTATATGCTTTATCATCAAACATGATTGGCTTGTGTGCATACTACTTTCAAAAACACCATTCCAACGTTGGGTTCGCCTCACCCTCAACAGCTATAGACCACTGTTCTATTTCCCTGTTATCCCCCTCGACCCAGCTACACTTTTATTACCTGAAAGGAATTGTGAAGCAAAAAGGTGAGCACAACTAGCTCAGTAAAGAATATCATGAATAAAGATAATTAAATTATCAATAGCCTTCATCAGTAATAAATCAGAGATTTAGAACATATGGTATATGATAAAAATTTTCAACCATAGTTGCAGCGGAACGAGCAATCCATTATAAGAGTCAAATAGACCATAAAATCTATTATCTTCTCCATGTTAAAAATCCACCAACAATGTTTTATCCCTGTAACATCAATCAACATGTCCTTTCCACAATTATATGAATAACTCATAATCATAATTGTAATTCTAAATTCCTCTTCGCATCCAGGACGAAGATAATTTTTATCACATGTCTTTACTTAAAACATCAAATATCATGGTTATACCAAATCACAGTTCATGTTCATAATCATACTAATAACTTCATCTTTGCACTACAGCCAAATATATTCGTCAACAGTTCATATTTGCACTACTGGCCAAAGATATTCAACAACAGGTCATCTTTGCACTACGGGCCAAAGATATTCAACAACAGATCATCTTTGCACTTTAGACCAAAGATATTCAATAACAGTTCATCTTTGCACTACATGCCAAAGATATTAATATCTCAAAGAAATATATAATCATTTCAAAATCTATATAAACCATAATTATAACCATGTTGATCAATTCATATTTGCACTTAAGCTAAAAATATTCAATTGTAAATTCAATGGTCATGATCATACTAGTCATAATTCATCTTTGCACTACTGGCCAAAGAGAACCCATAATCACGATCATACCAATAATCTACCCATCTTTACACTCAAGTTAAAGAGAAATTTCTTCACCAGGATTATAAAAATGTTATATATGATAATAAAAATAATATGATCAACAACTGCATTTAATTTTTAATACCTTCATTCCGACAAAAATACTGATAAAATACCTCAACATTAATTCCTTCATCTATAACCACATAAATAAATCCATCATTTATATCCACATCAAATAAATATTTCTTTATCATATAAATTAATAATTAATTATTCACAAATAATATTACAGAATCACAATTATGACAACCAGACCGTTCCCAGGAAAGAGGGGGCTTTCCAATAAGAATTTCTCCTTACTGGCGCGCAATTAGGTGACCAAACCTCTCCTTGACAGAACTTTCTAGACATTGTCAATAATGCTATCTAATAATATTATTCAAATAATATGAATTATTGATCTGATTATGAGAAATATTGTGCAGTGATAATTATTGAAACAACAATAATATAAAATATCAACGCAACAACTATTGAACCAATAAAATAAAATATTGAACAGTAATTACTGTAACAATTATTTAGTAGTGTCTTCTTACGTAAGGATCAATAATTCAATAATACTGTGAAATACCGTGTGCTACTGTGCAACCACGCGTATTACTGTATTTTAACCACCGGGTATTCCAACAGTGTTAACGGTAACGATTACGCCGTTATTTATAAAAACTTAATTTTGTCGTTTTCTTCACCCGACAATTATTCTGTTATGGGGCCCACAAATGGCTGCGCTGTCGTACGAATATTCCCCGACAGAAAGAATATTCCACGACCAAACAAATATTCCCCGACAACAATGAATATTTTATAACCAGTTGTGTATTTTGAAAAAAAAAATCATATATCACCCTTAACTTTAACTTTTATCAATTTAACCATTTACTGAATAGTAATTATAAGAAAAATTGAATACTTTTATTTCAAAAAATTCAGGGTCTTACACATAATATCATCAACAGAGGGGTGGATGATATCATCAACAGCTCCTCTTGAATAACACTCACTTATAATGGGCAAATTATAAATAAAGAAGCATAAAATTTTATAGTTCAGGTAATGGAATGTAACCTTACTGAATTTCAAATAGTTTCACAGAGATCAATCAGGGGGTGACATATCCAAGCTATGATAAGAGTTAACATGTTTGGTTATTCTTTAAATAGTACCAATGGTAGATAGTGTAAAACTTAAAATCTTCCCAGCAAGAGTTTACCTATTTTCTTTTGTATTATATTGGCTATATTATTACCTCAGTCTTTAACTGTCAAATTTTAATACCAATAAGTAAAATACGTATGACCCATAGTCTATTAATAGAGATAATCGTAAAGTCTGCATTAGCCAGATTAAGAAAAAAATGGAATTATACATATTTGCAAAGAAACACAAGAATGAGTAAAGACATAAATATGATGGACAAATGCATAGACTAACAAAGATTGAAATTAATTGAGACATATTGAAGTAATTATTTTTTAATTTATGTGAACTGGTTGGTATTTTTTTTAAATGTACATATTAGAATTTTTAATAGTGTTGGATCTAGTTTTACTTATGTAATAATTTTATTTGTCAAAATTTTAAATATTTTAAAGAATGATTCTACATAATCAATTATACTCATCCATTAGAATAAAACTAGCCATGCACTGATTGTATGATATAAGGAAAAAGGGCCCTAAAAAATTTTGGGCCTAAAGCCCGGGCACCTTGGGCTTTAGTCCAGGGCCGGTGCTATATATATAGGGTATCCATCCACAACAACCGGTTGTTGGGAGAAACTCTTTTTGGCCCAACCGCTAAAACCTGTAGCGGCTTATAAAAAAAAAATTTGTCTAAGGCCGATACAAGTTGTAGCGGCTGGGCCAAAAGAGGTTGCTCCCCAACAACCAGTTGTTGTGGATGGAATCCCATATATATATATATATGTGTGTGTGTGTGTGTGTTGTGACTGAATTCTATATATCATGTGTATACCCTGCTGATTTAAATGGCTTGATTCCTGCAAGAGTTGGCTAGCATTATATGCATCTATATCTATACCAACTGCTTTCTCCTTCCCTTTTTGGCATACATTAAACTGCATGTGTTGAAATCAATGAGATCAGTACTTAACTGTTAATTTGGCAGAGAGAGTTGAGAACTAGTTAGGGGTGTAAATCGAGCCAAGTAGTTCGGTACTCGACTCAAGATCGGCTCAAAAATATGATCCAAAGCTCGAATTCGAAGTTGATCCGAGTCGAATCAGATCTATACTCGTTTTCTGTTTAATGATACACGAGTCGAATTCGAGTATACCAGTGTTTGCTCATATTAGGGTTCGAGTATTTCATTTTTTTCTCGAACCATACTCGATACCTGCTCGGTGGATCATATTCGAATATTGGTTTTATCCATGATAGTAAGCTAAATATGTGATATTTGTATCAATCTTTATAATTTATAAAGTGTAGTATGAAATTGTGTAAACTTGTACTTGAATAAATCAATGAATTGAATATCAATTTTTATTACATTATTTATAATTTCAATACATAAATAAAAGTGAAAAAGTTTTATATATAAATATTAGTTAAGTAACCAATTTAGTATGTAGTGGTTCAGTTTTAAGTGAAATGGTTCATATTCGAAACTCGATTTGAAGGCTCATGAGTAACTCGCTTTGTAAACTAGTCGAGTACTTTCAAGTCGAGTAGGTTCGAGTAATAATCCGAGTCGAATCTGGTGCAAAAATATAAACCTCTTATCGAATCCGAGTCGAATTCGAGCTCAATTTTTTCGAATTGAGCCGAATCTGAGCATGAAGTTGGTTGTGAATAGACACATTAATTAATTATTCATTTATTTGTATTTATTTCATTTATAAATTATATCATTGTATCTGCTTGTAACAAAATCGACATATTTTTGTTGCAATATATAGAAGTAATCAATTAAAATGGTTGCATGGTCTAAACTAAACTAAAATAATATTTTAATATTACTGTTTACTTTCTAAACTTAAAAAGTTGCATGTTTGAAAGTGGAGGTTTGCTCGTTGGGTTTACCCCGTTTGGACAGAGTTAGAAATGGTGTCCAAACAAGGCCCAACCAACTAACAACTTATACCAAAGAGATTTCACTAACATTCTCAAACAGCAGGCCCTACAATCTTCAGGCCTAACCCAAGCACCCCCCAGGAACAAGAATCCCAGTCCATTATATGAACACTTACACATTCTAGAAAACACTATTTTTTGTTTTTGATATAAAAAAAATTAAAAATTAAATAATTACCAAACAAAATATTTTTGTTTTTTTTGATATCTTCACAAATCACCTCTCCTCTCGTACTATTTTCTCCATTTAGAAAACAATACTACCCTTTTCTAAATTTTTATTTAAATATTGGTATTGGGGACTCTTAGATATATCTTTAATTATTTTTTATATTAAATAATTCCAAAGAATAAGAAAATTTATCAAAAGAGTTATTAATAGAGTTATTTATCGGGCAGGTATACTTTCCAATTATTTGTCCATTTTTGACTTTTTGCTCAAAGGAAAGTAGTAGTGCAGTTTCTAAGTTTGGTTTATTCTGTTATTGTTTTATCCATATCCTCTTCCTTTCCTCTCGATTCTAAGGTGAGTAGAAATGTTTACGTGTCTTCTTTTGATATATGTGATTTCTTAATTTCTTATCTTCTGTTTGATTGATCAGAAACTAATTAGGAATTTAGAAGAAAAACCGGAAAATCTAGAATATTGTGATCTATGATCATGATTGCAGGCTTTACCAAATGTTAATTTATTTATTTTTACTTGTGATTATTAGTTAAGAGTGTAGTAATTAGGTTTCACATTCACATACTTTGCACTTTTGATCGGAGGAGTGAAGTTTTTCGTTTTGAATTTGCACAACTTATAGTTGATTCTGTTTGTTTGTTGTTTGGGTTAATTGACGATGATGATATCCGCAGAACTTATTCTCTGGTTTTAGTCAACAATCACTTTCTAGAACTTATGTTCCTTTCTTCTTCTAATATATCTTTAAAGACTCTTTTAAAATGACTTTTATAGACTCTATGAAATACGTAATAGACTTTTATAAACTTTTTATCAAGACTGTGATAAACTTTTGTATACTTCTAATATATCTTGCAACTTATATTAATTGTTAATTAACTCATGTGTACATCTCTCTCTTTTTTCATGAACTAGAGTAAATCTCATTATATTATTGTGGCATGAGATTTTATATATGTTGAAAGCGTTCATATTATTCTACTCATTTCATAATACATTTGGATACTCGGATACCAATAAAACTTTAGAAACTACTGACGCAATACAAAAATTAAGCTCAATTTTCATTGAGCTATATATAATTTATGCATATGCGTACGTTTTTTAGTAGGAATACAAAACTCTGTTTTTCACAAAATAATATGACAATGAAAATCTATATGATTAAAAGTTAAAAAACTTCATACATGTGAGTAAACCACTAACAAGTAACATTAGCATACTAGTCCTCCATTCATTACCATTCTCTCGTTACCGGCCATTGTTATTATTATGATCGACGTTTCTCCACATGTCAGAAGCTATACTAGTCCTCCATTCATTAGCATTCTCTCGTTGTTGCTCTTGAGTTTCAAAAACTTGTTCCAAATTATCTCCTTGATTGAGTGGTAACGATGAAGATAGTGAAGACTCGTTTTCTAGTTCAATAGGAAATTCATCTGAACGACACTCCTTACGAAGAAAATTGTGGAGTCCTACACAAGCTAGTACAAGCTCTGCTTGAGTTTTATAAGGAAATGGAGGTGCAGACTTGAAAATTGTGAATCTCGATTTAACTATACGAAATATTCTCTCAATTGCGTTCCTTAAGGAAGCATGACTAAGATTGAACAACTCGATTGCATTTTCGGGGTCACGACCCTGGCCAGCAAAATCTTGAAGATGATATCGAACACCTTGAAAAGGAGCTAAAAATTGGCGCCGATTTGGAAATCCACAATCCACCAAGAAAAATTTGCCTAATTATATGCCATTTAAAAAATTACTATGAAATGTAGGATCTAAGATCAAACAAATAAAATGAAAAACAATATAAGTACATACCTTGTGGCACTTTAAGTCCGTTCCTTCTTGTTAAAGAGTCACTTAGCACTTTTGAATTATGAGTTGAACCCTCCCACCCACTAAGCACATATATGAATTCCAAATCAAAATTACAAGCTGTTAATACATTCTGCGATATTTTTCCATGACGATTACGATAACTGCTTACATTACATCACGTCCTTTTATCATTGCTGGAATGTGCGTACCATCAATAGCTCCAATGCAATCCTTAAATGAATTAATAGACATTTTTATTCAATATAACAGTGATAAATAACAACAAAAAAACAATGATAATAATAAAATTTTCATTACTTACCTTAAAGTACGGAAAAAATCTTGTGATTTCTCTTATTTTAAAAGGTATTGTGGATCCAGGTTTAGCCATCATTTGAGGTGCTAGTGTGTTCAAAGCCTTCAAGACTTGGTTAAAATTTCTACTAGTAGCAAAATGGGATCGACCAAAAGTCTCACGAGTTAAACATTATCGAGAATTTTGACCGACAGTGAGTAGAAAAGTTGCAACCATTTCTTCAATACAAATAAATCTCGTATCTTCTAAAAGTGTTTTCTCTCTAATAATATTGCATAGTTTGCGAAACACATCTGGATACATTCTATAGACTTGTCGAAAGTTTTCAGGTTCCTCATCCATTACATTATGTATGTAATTATACCCATTCGATGTAATTGGTCGTCGCATTAATGGACGTCCAATATGTTCATCATGTAGTATAATCATAAGCTCGTTTAAGACATGCATCACAGTTTCAATTGCCATTAATAAGTACCTGATCGCTTCATAAAATTCTTCTTCCATTGCTTCTTCCATATTTTCTTCCATAGCATCCTCTATCTCTTCCTCGTCTATTTCTTCTTTTTGTAGTACATCCTCTCCATGTACTCCATTATCTCCTTGCATATTTGCGTGAGACATTATATTTGATCTTGCAAAAAATTAAAAGTAAATTATATTGTCTAATATATCATTCATTTGGTACAAAATTAATATAATATCCTAACTGCTATAATATGAATTTAGCTGTAGAAGGCAGCATGTAATAGTTACATAATTATTGGTAAGAGCCATGAAATTATAACACCAATTACATATATTTCAACCAAATCCCATAATGTTAAACATGCTTGCACCAATTACAAAAACCAAACATCACATATCCAAACCAAATTCCAAAATGCTAATTAGGCATGCCAACACCAATTAAAGAAGTCAACTAGAACATACATGAAAATCAAAATTCAGAATGTTAACAAGCCTACACTGAATGCAAAAACCAACTAGAGCATATTTCTCAACTCGGGCCATCATCTCAATAATTGCAATTATTCTAACAATTTGTATGTTATCCAATCTGAGCGCTCTTCTGGTGACATTTTCAAGAACATATCTTTCTTTGATTTGGTATTAAGCAATTCAACCGCCTTGTAACGCATTTGGTTGTTTAAATTTGGTATCTCCTTGATAGCATCCCAACAACTTTTAAAGACTTTGTAAAAATCTTAATTCAATACCACCTAACTTTTAAAGACATTAAAAAAGTTATAATTGAATACCACTAAACTTTTATAAACTCTTTAAATGTCTTGATTGAATACACTCAAACTTTTAAAGTCTTTAAAAGTTTTTAAAAAATACACCCCCCCTTAGTAACTAAATATAGTTATTGTGATGGGTTTTACAGTTTTTGACATGGGTACCAAATTTGGAGCGAGTTTGGTTGCCTTCGTCCTGTTGTTGCTTCTGTCTCCAACTGTATTTTCTTCATCCAGTAATGGATTGATCAGAGTTGGATTGAAAAAGAGGAAATTGGATTCAATTAACCGTCTTGCTGGAGATGTAGACTCAAAGGAAGGTAATGTTGTACAAAATTATCGTCTCCGTGGTAATTTGGGGGATTCAGAGACTGATATCATCGCCTTAAAGAACTACATGGATGCTCAGTATTATGGTGAGATCGGTATTGGCACGCCGCCTCAAAAGTTCACAGTGATTTTTGACACTGGAAGTTCTAATCTTTGGGTGCCCTCTGCAAAGTGCTATTTCTCTGTGAGTTTCTTCTTGATTCTCTGAAGTTCTGGAAAACGTTTCCCCTTCCCCTGCATCTATTTCCTTTGCAAAATTTATGGTTTTGTATATGAATTTAGGTTGCATGCCTTTTCCACTCCAAATATAAGTCGAGCCATTCAAGCACCTACAAAAAGAATGGTAAGAAGTTTTTTCTGGTTCTAAACTTCTTCATCATATTCATAGATACTTCCAGTCGTGAATTTTCCTTATTTACCCTTAATTGGTAGTTGAAGTGATCAATAACTACGTTGTCCATTGCTGACTGGCCTTGGACTAATTGACTATGAAATAATGGTGACTGAAGACTCGTTGAACATTGAAAAGAAAAGAAAATTTTCTGGCGCGAGGAAGTCAAATAATCAAATTAAGAAACTGAAGGAGAACAAGTTCATCATAAACACTTCATGTTCTGCTAATCATATACGGCAACCATGAAGCAAAGCTATATTCAGAAGTTTGGGATTACTTTTGATTCAGAAGTTATTTAAAATGAAAATTATGGGGTGTTCTATTTTCCAGTGAGTTATGGTAGCAGAATGAAGAGTCTTTATTATACAGAAAACTGACGCATGAACACGTTATCTTTTTAATTAGATCCTCACATCTTGTTCTTGAAAATAAAATATAGTATGATGCAAATGAAGAAGCTAAGACGAAACAATAAAGAACTTAGAAAATGTCATAAGGAGTATGAATCGTATGCATCCCATCAATATTGATGCGCATGGTCTCTCACTGTTTCCTTCTTATCTCTTAGTGGATGGTTTTCACTTTACATAAACAAAGGAAAACTTTATTGGATGTGAACATGGTTTGAAATTATTGATGTTGTCATTTCTGAATCAGGCAAATCAGCTGCAATTCATTATGGAACTGGATCTATCTCTGGTTTCTTTAGCCAAGATAGTGTCAAAGTTGGTGATCTTGTTGTTAAGGAACAGGTAACTTTTTGAGAAATTCAGCATTTGTGTTATCGTTATTCTCTATTGTAGTTAGTGTTTCATGCTATGGCATTTCTGGTTACTAGGATTTTATTGAGGCCACCAAAGAGCCAAGCATCACATTTTTGGCAGCGAAGTTTGATGGCATTCTTGGACTTGGATTTCAAGAGATCTCTGTTGGCAATGCCATTCCTGTTTGGTAGGTTTATCTGCCTGCTTTAATCAATTGATGGCTGTGTTATCTAAAATTGTTAGTTCCATGACCTAGCCTGCTGAATTTATCAAGTTGTATATGCGGTTCTTTCATCTTGATGCATTGATTTATCTTGTTCTTGCTCTTTTCTTCTTTTATTATTATTTTTTGTTTCCATAGAATGTTAATGTTTTTATTAGCAACTGAAAATGTTTGATGATTTAGATATCTGCAACTTTGTATAGGTACTCGATGGTTAATCAAGGTCTTGTTAAGCAAGCAGTTTTCTCATTTTGGTTTAATCGCAATGCTGAAGAGGGTGAAGGGGGTCAACTTGTTTTTGGTGGGGTTGATACTAATCATTTCAAGGGTGAGCACACATATGTTCCTGTAACTAGGAAGGGATATTGGCAGGTGGGCCTTCTTAGACTTCCCTGCATGAGTTTGCATGATTATTCCTGTAACCATGTGCTATACTTCATTCTTGCTGAATTTAGTTGTTTTTCTTGTTCTCAGTTTGATATGGGTGATGTCCTAGTTGGTGGTGAAACAACTGGTAATTTTGGGAAACCCTGGTTTGTGTTGATCTTATTAGGAGACAATAAATTTCAATATATATCATTTCTCAAAATTATTAGAGCCATGTGCTTGTGAAGAAGGACTTGAGAGATGCATGTTTTTGATTTCAGGATTTTGTGCTGGCGGTTGTTCAGCAATTGCAGACTCTGGAACCTCATTGTTGGCGGGACCAACTGTACGTATTTTATGCAGCACAAGAAATCAAATCTCATGATATACAAATTTCTTACTATTAGCTGCTAGTTGATAAATATTTTGAATCAAGGAGACTATGTACTGAAGAAGCACGTGGAATTATGAATCTCTTATTCTGTGAATAGAGATTTATAGTCTATTTTAATTATATATATATTTTTTGCTTTTCTAATGTTTCTTTTGAATATAGGTAAGAGGGCTTAAGCCATTTTTTGGGATCATATTTGTTACTTGATTAGTTCTTTTATATCATACATCTGGCCATGTTAACAATATCTCTGAAATTAATGAACTATAATATGGTTTCAACTACATTCTCTCTTTTGATGCGAACACTAGCAGCTTATTTTTTTGGTTCTCTGAAGTTCGATAGTTGGTTTTCTTTTCCCATATTTGGTGCACTGTTGCTAGTATTCTAGAAGACGCAAGTTACTAACTTTTGTTGTTTGGAATCTCGTCAAACAACTGATTGAGTTTAAATACAATTTGTTAATGTTTTGGTGCATCTATTCATGTTTGTGGACTGTTGCTACTTATAAGGTTATACAGACCCTTTCTTTTCTTGGTCAATAGAGATGTGGGTTGAAACAACCCGGGTCAAATCCCGAGTCCGGAACAAATCTCGGGTCAAATCCCAAGTCCGAATCGAATCAAATCCATCAAAATAAGGCCTCAAACTACTGGCCCAATAGTATCTTCTTGGGTCATCGTAGCCCACCACAGGCTCCCAAAAAGTCATGACTTGAAGATACTATTGGTAGTAACTTATTTCCTTATATGGAGACAAATTTTTCCCCTATCTTTCGATATGGGACTGTAGTGTTACATGGGTGGTTCAATTTTCTACGCAGGACCCTAATAATCAATTATATTTTGCAATCTAGCATCTAGATTTTGCTTTTTTGTGCATCCATTCTCTTGTTGTGCACATCTTCACTTTACTGCTATTAATGTGGCTACCTAGATTAACACCTTCTGGTCTTATCATATTTACAGACTGTAATTACACAAATTAATCATGCAATTGGAGCTTCAGGGGTTATAAGCCAAGAATGCAAGTCTGTGGTTTCCCAGTATGGCAAAACCATACTGGATTTACTGTTGTCTGAGGTAAATCATGATATGTACTCAGTTTCTTTCATTTCCCACCTGATAAATAACAGAAATTTAGTGCTGGTACCTGGTGGTCTAGTTTACGTGCATCCTCACCGTTTTGTTTTACTAACTTCGCACGTTGCGACTGATTTTGGGTTTTATTGATGGTGTTTCATAGGCACAACCCCTGAAAATCTGCTCTCAAATTGGCTTGTGCTCTTCCCGTGGTACTCATGATGTTAGGTCAGTTTCAACCTGTTGCTGTAGTGACTAGAATAGTCCTATTAGTTGTAGTCATCATTTCAACTGGTTAAAGATGTAAAATATTTATATTTAAAAGTTGACTACCATAACTGATAACTATGAAATGGCTACTTTTGCTTCAATTGTTTCTGATTAACTATCATTCAGTAATATAGGTTTTAATCAGTAATTAATATTTACTTGGATGGTACAGTATGATAATTGAAAGTGTGGTGGACATGAACACTGAAAAGTCTTCTGGTGGTCTGCATGATGAGATGTGTACTTTCTGCGAGATGACAGTTGTGTGGATGCAAGGTCAACTTAGTAGAAACAAGACAGAAGACAAAATTATAGACTATATTAATGAGGTGAGTAGCGTCTGTTCACTCATTTTTAGTTTATCTCATTCCATCAAAGGCTTATGCCCTTGTCTCTAACTGCAGTTATGTAACCGACTGCCTAGTCCAATGGGAGAATCAGCTGTTGATTGCCACGGTCTCTCTTCCTTGCCTCGTGTTTCTTTTACACTTGGTGGTAAAGTATTTGACCTCTCACCAGAACAGGTAATTGTCATATGCACATCTAAGTTATATATGGCGCCATATAATAATAATAATATTTTTTTTCTTTTATATCTTTCAAAATAATAGTAACAATGATTACTCCAAGAGAACCATATTCTGTTGGATTTCATTTTAGCAATTAACTAGCAATTTCTCATCACACGGTTAATTATGAAGGATCGTTGTTATTTGTGGTTCGTTAATTAGAGCAATGCTAGATGTTCCAAAATGATTTATAATATCTTTATCTTGTAGACAATCATTTGTGATGCGAGTAACTAATGTGTTAGTGACACATTATCTGGGATCGGTAGAAATTTTGGGACCTCTAGCAGTAATTTTTAACAAGTAATGCTACGGATACAAATTATAAACAAAAAGTTGTGCACAAACGGTATAAAAAAGAGAGATAAAATAGGAGGCGGGACCTACCGTTGGAATTTTCAACATATTTTTATTGGTACGCAATAGTTGGGTCCTACTATTGGTGTACAGTTTTTTGTCTTTGTGTATAGTTTGTGCATATAGAATAATTCTTTTTAATAATATGGTGCGCCTTCAAACTGTTGATCTTCTCCTTACTTTTTTATTTGAACCACTACCTGGTAATAATATAGTGAATTAGACATTTACTCCCTCCATTCCTATATGTAGGTCGTTTTAGACTTTTTTTTATTCCTAATTATTTGTCGTTTGTGGTTATCTAGGAGAATTGATTACTATTTTTCTCAAATTGCCCCTTATTACTCCACCTAATTTTTTGATCCATATTTATGAGATAAGTGAGGTGAAGGGTATTATAGACAATTGATAATATAGTTCATGCTTTTCAATCATTTCCTTAATTCTTGTGCACATGTCTAAAACGACCTATATTAAGGAACGGAGGGAGTAATTTTTTATATGGTACTCCTTCCGTTCCTTAATATAAGTCGTTTTAGAGTTGTGCACAAGTATTAAGGAAATGATTGTAAAACATTAAATATACTATCAATTGTCTATATTGCCCTTGTATTGAAAAAAAGTGTTATTTATTGGGCAAAAAATATAGAGAGAACCAAAGTTAATATATTACTTGGGATAATATTGGAAATTAAGCAATTAATGCTTACTTGAAATTCTCAAGCGACATATATTTAGGAACAAAAATATTTCTCTAAAACGATTTATATTAAGGAACGGAGGGAGTATCAAGTAGCAACTTGTGTTACTCGGACTCGCCATTTTTGGTGGAGTACCCGTGTCGACACGGGTACGGGTGCGGGATTCGGCCACATGAATTCGGATGCGGCTGTTTGGGAAGAAGAGACGCGAGAGGAGGAAGAAGAAGAGCAGTATGTCGAGAGGAAGAAAAAGAAGAGAGGAGCCATCTGTTCGACAGAAGAAGAAGAGGAGTGAGATCTGACAGAAGAAGATATCCATGTAAAATTACAATTAGGTACCCTATAGTTTTTTAAAAAAAATTAATTTAGTCTCCTAGGTTTTTTGAAAGGTCAAAATAGCCCCTAGAAAACTACATATCAGTCCCTATAGTTTTTTTTTCATTTTTGCTCATGTTTCTTTATATTTTTGCATTTCAGTCCCTAGAGCAAAAAAATTTGGTGACATAATTTGAAACATTATTGTTAAAAAATCATAACATACCGTATTCCCGCACCCGTGTCCAAATTCGGATCCATATTCGCGTATCCTCTATTTTTTGACTTCACATGTTCGACACTTAGTTTCGTACCCGCACCCTAGTCCGAGTAACATAGGTAACAATAGTATTTATACATTATATTATGACATGCATTATTTTTGCTAATTGTATATGTTTTTTTTCCAGATCAGATTTAATCTAGGCACGTGGAGCAACAACCCTGAAATTTATTAACATTAATAATGGCTTAGATTATTTTATTTTATTTTGTTATGTTTTAATGTGTTTGATGATATTATTTAGATGTGACTCTGTCACGCCGGACTACTTCTTTTACCTCTTTGATTGTGTATGGTCGAAAATAGTTCTCCAATAACCAACTTAGACCAATATATTAAAAACTGTGTATTCATTAATTTTTGCAAAAAGTTACTATTCATGTAAGTTGATATTAGAATTTTCTCGTAATACACTGGTGAACAGGATTGAACCTTTCATATAGGATGTTACCTGATACCGACAATGTGTCAGATATCACTTCTAGATAGAGCATTCATGACTGGTTAGCGAATGAATATCCACTAAAATATAGGTTGTCAGCCAGATATATTGAATTTAAATTTCAGAAGGACCTGGTAATGAGAGAGTGCCTCTAGGAAACGATACATATGAACGTTTGGTTTTTATATGGTACTCCATCCGTTTTTTAATATAGGTCGTTTTAGAGTTGTGCACAAGTATTAAGGAAATGATTGTAAAACATTAAATATATTATCAATTGTCTATAATCCCCTTGTATTGAAAAAAATGTTATTTATTGGGCAAAAAATATAGAGAGAACCAAAGTTTTATTTATAACTTGGGATAATATTGAAAATTAACTAATTAATGCTTACTTGAAATTTTTAAACGACTTATATTTAGGAACAAAAACATATCTCTAAAACGACTTATATTAAGGAACGGAGGGAGTATCAAGTAGCAACTTGTGTTACTCGGACTCGCCATTTTTGGTGGAGTACCCGTGCCAACACGACACGGGTACGGGTGCGGGATTCGGCCACATAAATTCGGATACGGCTGTTTGGGAAGAAGAAACGCGAGAGGAGGAAGAAGAAGAGCAGTCTGTCGAGAGGAAGAAAAAGAAGAGAGGAGCCATCTGTTCGACAGAAGAAGAAGAGAGGAGTGAGATCTGACAGAAGAAGATATCCATGAAAAATTACAATTAGGTACCCTATAGTTTTTAAAAAAATTTAATTTAGTCTCCTAGGTTTTTTGAAAGGTCAAAATAGCCCCTGGAAAACTACATATCAGTCCCTGTAGTTTTTTTTTATTTTTGCTCCTGTTTCTTTATATTTTTGCATTTCAGTCCCTAGAGCAAAAAAATTTGGTAATATAATTTGAAACATTATTGTTAAAAAATCATAACATACCGTATCCCTGCACCCGTGTCCAAAATACCGTATCCCTGCACCCGTGTCCAAATTCGGATACATATCTGTGTATCCTATATTTTTTTACTTCACGTGTCCGACACCTAGATTTGTACCCGCACCCGAGTCCGAGTAACATAGGTAGCAACAATATTTATACATTATATTATGACATGCATTATTTTTGCTAATTGTATATGTTTTTTTTCTTCAGATCAGATTTAATCTAGGCACGTGGAGAAACATGCCTGAAATTTATTAACATTAATAATGGCTTAGATTATTTTATTTTGTTATGTTTTAATGTGTTTGATGATATTATTTAGATGCGACTCCGTCGTGTCGGACTACTTCTTTTACCTCTTTGATTGTGTATGGGCGAAAATAGTTCTCCAATAACCAACTTAGACCAATATATTAAAAACTGTGTATTCATTAATTTTTGCAAAAAGTTCCTATTCATCCAAGTTGATATTAGAATTTTCTCGTAATACACCGGTGAACAGGACTGAACCTTTCATATAGGATGTTACCTGATACCGACAATGTGTCAGATATCACTTCTAGATAGAGCATTCATGACTGGTTGGCGAAGGAATATCCACTAAAATATAGGTTGAGCCAGATATATTGAATTTAAATTTCAGAAGGACTTGGTAATGAGAGAGTGCCTCTAGGAAACGATACATATGAATGTTTGATTATGTTAATATAACTACCTTTAGATAGATGGACGTATTATGTACTTTAAAAAAGAAAAGGAGAAACGAAAAGATAAATAGTATACAATATTTGGACTTCTCCTTCATCAGATGGAACGTGTCTTTCTCCAGTATCTCTTGTCATGCGTCCTTCTGCATTGATTATCTGAAAGTCAATTTTCCATTATTATCTTGCTCTTGTTGTTTCTGTTTACGGTGGTATTATATTGAATGAACAATGCTGATGCTCTTCTTGTTGGATGGTGGTGGCTGTCACTGATCAGTACGTCCTTAAAGTTGGCGAGGGTGCTGTAGCACAATGCATCAGTGGATTTACAGCTTTAGATGTGGCTCCCCCTCGCGGACCTCTATGGTAAGTACCTCTTATTACTGTTTCTACTTGAATTTTCTGCTTTGGCTTCAATTCCGTTGTCCCAAACTTAATCTATGGGTGTTTAACATAAATCTCTAGTCTGATTGAATCTTAGATTTTTTTTAATAAACCTCGAGTTATAACTTGTGAAAAAGATTTGGGTTAACAATTATGGTAAATGTTGTTTGGGCGATGCAGGATATTGGGAGATGTTTTCATGGGTAAATACCACACAGTATTTGACTATGGGAATCTGAGGGTGGGATTTGCTGAAGCAGCCTGAGTGTGTCCTTTCTTCTCCTATATTTTATATATATTAAACATTTGCATCATCATGTAAATGGCGACTGTATTTGTTCAGGTGCCAAGCTTGATCCGTACTTGTTTGCTGTAAATATTTAAAAGCACTTACTTACTTGGGTGTGTTGAGATTAGTCGGTTGCTAGACTAAAGTTTTGTCCAACCTGAGCTAAGCCTACCGGTTGGCTTGAGCTGTCAAATAATTAGGGGTGGGGTGCGTGACCAAACCATTTATGCATCTATGTGGCCGAAACGTAAAGAGAATCTTAAAAGTAGAAATTAAAGATTTAATAATAGTTCAATCTTTATGTTGATAGAAAATTCACAAATGGCAAGAGTAGGGCTGTAGGGAATTAGCTTTTTAGTCCCCACCACCCTAAACAACACACGCACGCACTGAATAATAATTCTTTGTATTCCTAATTAACGGAAAGTAAAAGCGATGAGATGTTGGATAGCCGACAAAGCAATTCCAATTCCATCCAAAATTTGGAATTTAATTCTATCATCAGTCATACCCAATCAAAACTCTCACTAGCAAAAAATGAGTTTACAATGAGTTGGTTCAATTTGAAACAAAGGGTCCATATAAAAACCCGCCTATGCCTATGAAGCGTCTGTGTCCATTTAAATTACTACTACGTAGTGTACCCCTTGAGGAGAAGTGCCCCCAAAAACTAATCATTTTTTTAAGGTACATATGTATATGAAGAAATTAAGTAGTAAAATAGAAAGGGCAGGGCCAGGGGGAGGACACGTGAGTAAAGTGTGACAACAGCCTCTTACGTGATGATTAGCTACCCTTACAAGTCACGCATCAGATATTGATTGATACATATTCTCCATAACACTGTATTATGTGTATATATCTATCTAATAAAATACAAATGATTTTGAATTTTTTGCTCACTCAATAAATCATCTGGGCCGTCCAAAGTTTGACATAAATCTCACCGTTCATACATCTATCTAATAAAATACATCTATCTATCTAATAATCTAATAATAATTTAATAAATCTATCTAATAAAATACAAATGATTTTGAATTTTCCGCTCACTTAATAAATCATCTGGGTCGTCCAAAGTTTGAGATAAATTTCACCGTTCATACATTTATCTAATAAAATACATCTATCTATCTAATAATCTAATAATAATTTAATAAAATACAAATAACTTTAAATTTTTCGCTCACTCAATAAATTATTTTGATCGTTCAAAATTTGAGATAAATCATATTGTCCATACAGTGCCGGAGGCACGGGACCCAGCTAGTATATATATATTATACTACTAAGATATACTCACTCCGTCCCAGGATAAAAGTCCTGGTGGACTTTTCACGCATATTAAGAAGAGGAATAAAATGATAAAATTGTCTATAATAATGTCATTAAATATGGAGAGAGAATTAGAATAAGAAAAGTATGAGATATTTAATGCTACGGGCATAATAGGAAAAAATGTGTAAAAGTTTGGTTATTAAAAGAAAGTAGACATTTAACATGGGACAATCCAAAATAGTAATAAAGACTTTTATCCTGGGACGGAGGGAGTATATGGTAGTGTGTTATCATTATGCTAGCTATGAAATGAAATCAATCCAAAATGATGGGTTGAACAACTAAATAGGAGTCCTTATATATTGTTAACGTCAAGATCTTCTGCTACGTCCTAATCATGTAAGATGTCCCGATCTTGTACAGTAAACACGATCAACACATAAAGGTTGACGGCTGGACCGTCGAGGGATAGCTCCGGCGTGAGAGTAAGTACATGCGATCACAAGTGTTAACAATGGAGGATGAAAATGTCTAGCATTTAGAGAGAGATAAAAATGTATGCGTACCTTTTGTTAGAAGACTCCCTTGCTAGGTTATACTCTCATGCTCGATTTTTTGTCCCACCAACCCTAATCTGACACAGCTCCCCACTCCTCTATGGTCTCAGCCGGATGCATGCGGGTTGTCACCTTTTTCTTACTGTACCTGCCGCCGGCTGGATAAAATCTCATCCACATTAATGATCTGCAGACTTTTGGTCAACTGCTCTCTTTTTTCATCATTACAAGTCAAAGGCTTAGATATAAAAAGCTTTAATGGATCAATTCTTAGACACAGCCCATCATTATGAGGATATGATAAAGGTAACATAAATATTAAGCCCAATGACTATAAAATTCAATAACAAAGATCCAATAGGTTAATTAAATGGATAGGTCCAATCCGTCCGGCCCAATACAGAAAATATCATGACCCAACATATATAATAAATAGTTAAATATATATACTAGTAATAATTAGCAATGTCGTTGGTGATGAAATTAGGATTTGAGTCTAATATCTCAAACAAGCCATGCACTACATGAATTGCAATGTTGTTTATGTAACAAATGCTTCTTCTTTTTTTGAAGGACAAAGATATTTTCGTACGTGCGTACGTACCTAGCTATTTATGCGTTAATCGAGATACAATTTTTTTCATCTACACTGACTAGTTAAAACAAAATGAGTAATGGAAAGTATCATATTCAAATTGAAGAGTGTGTAATAGTAATTACTAATACTAATATTTATGCCATTCCACTTCCAAAAGCAACACTACTCCTAACGGCTTGACTTTTGGCCAATTGGTCTTGGTTTTCAATCATAAGTACTCCACATTACTTCCTCTAACCTCCTCCACATAAAAATTATACCACTGCAGTAATCGTATAATGAAAGAAGTAATTAATGGGCCAATGGGGGGCGGGTGGTGGTATATTCTGCTCATTGCACCTAATTTCATCACATTGGAACCTTAATTTACAAGTCACGGAACAACCATTGGCATTGCTGTGGAAATGGACATTGAACTAGCAGCAGCTACCTACTTTATGACTTGTTAATCTTTAGCTTCCTGGGGAAGGGATAAAAGAAAAAGAAAAAAGTATTTTGTTTTGACCGTCTGCTCTTAGGACTGAGCAAAAAACGGGTATAACCGAAAAATCGAACACAACCGAAATAATTTAACTGAAATATTCTAACAATTCGGTTATTTTAACTATTTCGGTTATATCCGAATTTTTGTACGGTTTTCGGTTAGTTTGTACGGGTATTACTTTTAAGCTATCCGGTTTAACCGAACACCGAACAAATAAGCCCACTGAGTCTGCTGTCTGTCTAGCCGGCTAGCCCAGTAAGTAAGCCCACTTCAATCATTTAGTCATTCTAATTCTCTCAATCTCAAATTCCCAAACCGAGTCTACCCACTTCCTCCAACACACTCGGTGCAGTAAGAGAATTGTTCAAGAATGAAGCAAACCAGAGGCCAGATCTCAAACCCCAAGTCTCAATCTCTCATCCCAAACTTAGATCTCGAGCTCTCAAGTCTCGATCTCCCTTCGACCGACGACATCGCCTCCCTCGACCCTCATCGCCTTCGATGGCTCTTCATCGGTCATCACTCATCCGTCAAACTCATCGGTTGCTCTTCGGCCGACGACATCGCCTCTCTCGAGTCATCCCTTATTGTCTTCAACTTCGTCGTTTTTTGTCATCTTCAGAATCCTTTAAACCCCCTCCCGTTCTCCCTCATCGAAGAGTTGTCATCACTGGAATTAGGGCTATAACTCCTCAAGATCTCAACATGAATGCGTTTGATCAAGGCACCCAATCGCACACATTTGATCAATTGACTTCTAAAGTTTGCTGCAATTGTTCCTTGTGGAACTAACCCAGGGGAATTTAATGACGAATTGACGAGTTGTGGCTCACTTCCAAAGTAAATTCTGTTTTTTCCTTACCAAATTATTTGTTTTGCTGTCATTGGTTCCCAATTTTGATGAAGGAGAGGTTTATATGTTATTTAATAGGTATGTATGCATTTGAAGGTAAAGTGGTGTACGAAAGTATACTCTTTCAACATTTTTGAACAACACCTAGACATATTATTTTAGATCTAGAACTGGGTTGCCGTTAAATCTTTTTAATTCGGTTATTAACCGAATAACCGAATAACCTATTCGGTTATTCGGTTATCCGGTTAGTACAAATTTCGGTTACTTGTTCGGATAGTTAAAAGAGGGTATTTTCGAGTTTCGGTTATCTACGAAATGATGATTCGATTCAGTTATTAACCGAATGCTCAGTCCTATCTGCTTTGCCCACACTTCATAATGAACGAATTCCTTCCTTTATTTTCAAATTTTACTACCCCTTTTAGTAATACTCCCTCCGTTACTAAAAGATTGTCCTTTAAGGTTTTGGCACATGGATTAAAAAAGTATCATTTATCAAATAAAATTTGTTTAAAATTTCATCACTAACCCTTTATGGGAAGTTGAAAACTATTAATACAAGGGGAAGAATTTCTTGGAACAATGAGAGAATGTAAGGGTAATATAGAAAAGTAAATAATTTATTTTTCTCGAAAGTTGTAAACGACAAACTTTTTAGAACAATTTTTTTTTCTAAAACGACAAACTTTTAAGAACGAAGGAAGTAATAGATATTCAATTTCCCAAGTTATGACAACCAACACCATTGGTTTAATAAATCATTTTGGGTTAATTTGTTTATCTTCTATAGGAGTATTTGTTTGAATTAATGATGCATAACATAAAATTATTTCTACTAATTTAATATTATTTTAAAATATTTATCCTATTATTAGTCCAATGAGCGGACAATATTTTTTTCATTTCTAACTATAATTACTCCAAATAAAGATATGTTATTATATAATCCTCGTTTGATATATTAAATAACCTTAAAGTGATAACAAATAAATCATGAGATGAAATAAAAGCTAATCATGGGTGTTAATGTCAAAATATGACCGTTCGCAAAATTATCAAACAATGAACGAAAAAGCATGCACAATGAACAAACCATCACGTTCAAAAGCTTGAAGACCGGGGCCGCCGAGGAATAACTTCAGTACAAACTATAAATGTCAACAATGGAGGAATATATTTGCTATAGTAGTGCGTAAAAATAGGTATGTGAGAATAATATATGTACAATATGGTATAACTTTGTATTTAATAATAGTTGATCGCACACCAATTTTATCGTCCTATTTCTAAATTAGAATAAAATTCCTTATCATAATAACTACTACTAACATACTAGGATGTTCCTAGGATAGAAGTCAATCTCAAAAAAAATAAGAAAGGAGGAGGGATTTAATCCTTGATCTCATTGCCCCAACAATGAGATAAGTATTTTCCAAAAATAAAACTTTCTCCGTCCCAGAATAAAAATCCTGATGAACTTTTTACGCATATTAAGAAGAGGAATAAATGATAAAATTGTCCATAATAATATTTCATTAATCATTTTCAATGTAGGTGAGAGAGCGACTTTCTAATTTTTCAATTCAAAATATTTTCAACACATAACTAATTATACTTATTAAATATGGAGAGAGAATTAGAATAAGAAAAGTATGAGATATTTAATGCTAAGGGTATAATAGGAAAAATTGTATAAAAGTTTGGTTATTAAAGGAAAGTGGACATTTAACATGGGACTACCCAAAATAGTAATAATAACTTTTATCCTGGGACGGAGGGAGTACTAAATTAGTATAAATAATTCGGAAGTGGTTAGCATGAAGTTTATTTTTAGGTAAGTTGGTCAATTGACCAATTGAGTGGTGACACGCAGGCGAGACTCTATATGTGTCAATATTCTATTGATCAATTGAACAATTTATAAAAAAAATAAACTTATGCTAACCAAATCCAAATAATTCTATTTCATGTATCATTGGTTGTTGTACCCTCCCGTCCATCCTAAGAAGGGATCAAAAAGGGGTGGGGGCCTGGGGGAGCCCGAGGAGGGGAAGCCCACTTAAAAGTTTCTAAACTTTCTGTTCTCCTTTGATAATACACTTGATAGTGGTAGTTGGTTTATTAGTTGCATGTTCAGTAGTAGTAAAATATTTAAAAAAGGTGAAATTAATATGGATATTAATTATTAAGTGACACCAATATTCATGTGACATAAAAATCTCATATTTAATTTTATGTAAAATATTATTTTTTATATGAAATATTAATTTCTTATAATCATCCTAAAAACTCGGCCACTTATAATCAACATTAATTTTGTTAATATATTGGCAGGTCAATAGGGGGGGGGGGGGGGATTGATAGTTGACCACCTACTTTCATATGCCTCTTTGACTAATTAGAAAATAAATAAATAAACTAATATTTACCTTTGCAGGTGTATACTACTATACTTTATACATTTCCAAGTGTAAGACTTCAATTTTGGTGCGTGTAAACTCACACCATATAAAAGTAAATTGCTAAATATATCTACCAAAAAGAGGAATATTTTTCCCAAAAGAAGAGAAGAGGAATATTCAAAATCAACCAATACAGTGGTTCAACCATAAAGAGCCATATAATCTCCCAATTTAATTTTCAAACTCCCTACTATATATATATATTGAGTAATGCTATAGACATAAACTATTTTATAAATATTTTGCAAACTGTTGATGTGTCATAGTCCACCTCAACATATTGATTAACAAATCTTTTCAATGTAGTCTTCGGCCCCACATAATATATTGATGTGAAATATGTCACATCAACAGTTTGTAAAATATTTATAAAATAGTTTGTGTCTCCAGCATTATTCATATATATTACTCCCTCCGTCCCATGATAAAAATTCTTATTACTATTTTTGGTAGTTTCATGTTAAATGTCTATTTTCCTTTAATAACCAAATTTTTACACATATTTTCCTATTATACCCGTAGTATTAAATATCTCATATTTTTCTTATTATAATTCTCTCTCCATATTTAATGACATTATTATGGACTATTTTATTATTTTATTCATCTTTTTAATATGCGTGAAAAGTCCAACAGCACTTTTATCGTGGGACGGAGGGAGTATAACTCTACCAACCAAAACTAAGAATCCAAGTAGAAGATTTTCGGATTATCCAATCCAAACTAATCTAATCTACCACTACCACAATTCACGATCCAACCTCCTTCCACCAAACCAAATCAAGTACTAATATATACGTACTTGTCTATTTATTGCCCATTCCCACACCCTTTATAATTCGTTCTTTTATCTTGCCACGTGTTCACGTCCCATTTTGCCAAGTAATCGCCGCCTTTGCCCACCAAAGTCTTTACTTGCCAACCATATTTTGACACGTAGCCAAACTTCCGTTAAAGGAATCGTCAGCGGTAGAGAGAGAGAGAAGACGCCACCTATCTATAGACTTCCTAACCAACCAAGAAGAATTTACCTTTCAAAAACGCCATCTTATATATAAACCCACTATCCAACTACTAAAACATAACATAATCAAACTTTCTTATTCATTTCACATACCCAAAAAAATGGACTGGAGCAGAGGCATTACAATTGGTCAAGGTTCCTCTGCCACCGTCTCGATTGCTACTTCTTGCCGGTCCGGCGACATTTTTGCCGTGAAATCTGCCGAGTTTTCTCAATCTGAGTTGTTGCAAAGGGAGCAAAAGATGTTATCTACTTTGAACAATCCATATGTTGTTAGCTACATGGGGTATGACATTACTAGAGAGCACAACAAGCTCATGTACAATCTTATGATGGAGTATGCCCCGGCTGGCACGCTAACCGATGCAATTCGCAGGCGAGGCGGCTGGCTAGACGAATCGATGATCGGATATTACACACATCAACTTGTACAAGGGCTAGAATACCTTCATTCTAGTGGCATAGTGCATTGTGACATCAAGGGTCGGAACATTTTATTAGGCCAAAATGGTGCCAAAATTGCTGACTTGGGTTGCGCCAAGTGGATTAATCCGGAGGGTTCTGCCACCATGCCAATTGGTGGCACGCCGATGTTCATGGCGCCGGAGGTGGCGCGTTGGGAAGAGCAGGGGTTTGCAGGTGATATTTGGGCACTTGGGTGTACAATGATTGAAATGGCCACCGGGGGGTCACCATGGCCTAATGTCAATGACCCTATTTCAATTCTTTACAAGATTGCATATTCTGGGGAATTGCCAAATTTCCCAGATAATCTTTCCGTCCAAGCAAAGGATTTCCTCAGTAAGTGTTTACGGATCAATCCGAAGGAGCGATGGACGGCTAAACAGCTAGCCAAACACCCATTTCTTGAAGAATTCAATTCCGGTAGCAAGCAAATTCAAGAATTCACTACAAATTCCCCCACAAGTATTCTTGATCAAGGGGTTTGGAACTCAATAGGTGATTTTGTCCAAACAAGATCTCTGAATTCTCATGTGCAGAGAATCAGACGGCTGTCGTTGAATTCAAGATTGCCAAGTTGGGCATTGGAGGAAAGTTGGATCACAATCAGAGGAAATAAAGATGAGAAGGAAATTTGTGGGTCGGTGACAGTTGGTGGTGATGATATGGAGGAGGTGGAAAGTAGTTGCGGTAGTGTTAGTGGTGAGGAAAAGAGCAGTTAATATTAAGTTTCTTAGGTAACAATTTTTGTTGCAGAAATAGGTCTAGTAAATCTTAATGGCATGCACATGTACAAAATATTATAACTAGAACTAGTCTTAATTTTGAGAGATACAAAGAGATATTGTTATTTAATCAAACTCGAGTATTTTAATTTCTGAAACTTGCAAGTGTTTTTCCATTACTAGTTGGGAAGGGTAAGGGGATTCTTAAAAATAATCTAACGGTTACTGTTGATAAAAAGAATACACCTAAAGGATATTCTCTTTTGTTTCCTTTAAACAAAATGAAAGGATTTCACGAGTCTCTCAAGTGCACAAAATTGGTGGACTTAGGGTCTGAATTTGAATCTGAATGAAAAAAACTGTTTGATAATTGATATGTCTGAAACATCTGAATGCCAAAACTTTATTATTTTACTTCCTCTAAAAAAATTCAAAATTATTGTAAATTTATTTAATATTACTTAATATAATAGTTAATATTTTTTTTTAATTTTTAAATTTTTTTTACTTCATTCAACTGCTCATTCAGCCATTAAGCTCAAAAAATCTGACTTATCCATTCAGCTTGTCTATCTTACCGATTCAGCCATTCAGACCAAAACAAACGCACTGACCGAATCAGCCATTCAGATTCAGCTCTAAACAAACACCCCCTTATTTTTTGAATTAAATCTCGAGTGCGGAACAAATTTCGGGTCAAATTCAAGTCTGAATCGAATTAAATTCTTTATATACAGATAATTTTTTTTCCAAATCTTTCGTAGTGAAATTGAGGGTTATATTTTTCTTAAAATAACTTGTTATTTAATAGAAAAAATAACATATGAAAAAAGATAAACACTTGTATTACCTCGGTCCAATTGTGTGGGATTACTTTATCTTAAGATATGTTTGAAACTTTAAAAATTCAAGAAAAAACTTAAGAAGTGAAATTAAATACATTTAAAAAAAATTAAATCCTAATCATTATTTTTAATATTTGTAAAAGCCCACAGCTATGGGCTCACAAATTGCACTTTTTTGGGCCTAATGCTTGTGATAAGAAAAATGAAGGAAAAAAGAAGAAGAAAGAGAGCATACGAATAAAGAAAAAAAGGGTACCCGCTAAACTGTAAAGCCCACTATCTTATAATGCAGACGAAGGGAAATGAGAATTAGGTGTTGGTCCAAAAGATAATCTTGGGCTTGATCTGGGAAATATTTAACCAACAAGTAGCTGTTTTAGTTTTCCATGTGTATTTGGAGGAAAATATAGGTCTCCCATTAACTATTTTTTTACAAATTTAAAAATATATTTTTATTTTACGTCACGATTACCCCTAAATCTAAAATTCAAGGTGAGTAATAATTTTGGTATATTTTAAAGATGACGTGATAACCAAATTGTGATAATAAATTTGAAGTTATATAATTGTTTAATACTCCCTCCGTCCCAGGATAAGTCATGATTGACTTTTTGCGCATATTAAGAAAGATAATAAAATGACAAAATTATCCATATTTAAATTCACATTTAATTGTATAATTTTCTGCTGCACAGTACTAGCGATGCTCCATAAATATGCGTAGAGAATAGAAATATAACAATTAATAATAAAAATATTATAGATAAATTATTATAATTAAAATATAAATCAATTAAGTAAAGTAGATATTTAATTTAAAATAACTTAAAATAATAATAAAGACTTTTATACTAGTAGATAACATTTTTATGTTGTGATCGGTCCTAAGAGTAGTTATAAGAAGTGGGGAGATATTTGCATCAATGACGTAGGTGTAAACTAATTAACTAATCCGGATGAATTAATGGCGGGTCTACTAAAATATAACTAAGTCAAAAAAAATGATGTGTCATGTTTACCCCTAAATCCTGATGAATCAACGACGGGAGTAGTTAAATATAAAAATAAAATGTAGATATATAGATGATGATTGATGTCTTGTCGTAAGATTGGTTTATGATGTTTTTGGAAAATAATATATAGAATAATTATCTGAAATATGTAATTGATATGAATTAATATTATTGTTATTATAAATTTTGAACAATTTAAAATTATCAGACCCATAATATATCAAATCGAAAACTACTCTCCTTCTATCATTTTTAAAATATTCTCAACAACTTACAAGGGGCATACGTTATTGAATCTCCAAGGATAAATCCGTTGGAAAAAAATAAAGCTATAAAATAATGTGTTATTCCCACAAGTAATTAAAAAAAGAGTTAAATTTCTAGAAACTCTCTTACTGATTATTATTTATGTGGAAAACATCGTAACAATAACATTTTTACTTTGTGGAATTATTATAATTACAGATTTAGCAATAATTCTTGGGTAACAAATTAAAAATTGAATACAAAATGATGTGTGTGATATATTTATTAGGCGTGGAAGATCAATTAATTACATTATTTGATTTACATTTTTTAACCGTCTTTTGTAGCTACAAACTTAGAGAGCTTCCTAAAATAATTTCATTTGACAATTAAGGGTACTGACATTAGAATTATTCCCGTCACGTACTCTTGAGTAAGAACAGATGAATCATTTTGTGGAGGAATTAGAACTTGAAGTTGGAATATTCAGTTCATCGTCAGAGGGAGAGAACAGATGAGTATTTAGTCCGGTGAAGACCAGTAAAACAAGGGTAACAAGAACTGAAAGTGCCGACATGATCATCATTAGCAAGTTGGCTATGCTGCTCTTCACCTCCTGCGCGTACTCCGTCGAAGATAGCGCCAAGACTGTTAATGAGAAAGAGTAAGCCCACCATGCAACGTTGAACTTCCTCATTGATTTCTTGAATAGGTTTGGCCTCGATACCTATATATATATATTTTCATTTACATAAAAAAGTACTATATAATTAACAAACGGATTAATAGTACGTAGTACCTACTAATTATTAATGGATAATTAATTCTTGTTGCATGTACGTAAGAAAGTGCGTAGAAAATCAAGGCCTTTCAATCCGTCACACATCAAATAGGCATCTCTAGGGTTTATGCTAATTTATTTTTCAATCTAGTCTACCTAGTTGTAAATAAAATTTAGAGTTTCCTAATTGTCAACACTTTATGGTAATGCAAATGAGACACGGCTTAAACTTTGAAAATAAGTAGTGCGGCGCTCCGTACGTGCACATGGCCATAAAGTATAGTTTTTTTCTTATTCCATGATAATGAATGCACAACAGTACTGGCAAAATATTTTACACAGGACCAACTTGAATACTGAACTATCATGCATGTTCTTTCTCTGTGATGTCATTGTAATGCCTTGGTTTCACATCGAAATATATAAGTTAGGTTCGTTTATGTATATATGACTTTGATTCCTACTAAAATACCGATATAAGTTTTGGATGGATACGTAGTGGTACAAGATGACCCAACTACCTAATACTTTTAACCGGGATTTTATTGTGGGTTGCTAGTCATTACGGTCAACATCAAGGATTTGTTGGACAACACTCGGTATGTTTCCCTACGAAGAAATTGGAATGGTCGGGTTGCGTAAGCACACTTGAATACCTCTACTTCACATTGTCCCTCTCAATCTCTTGATGTTTATAGTGAAGGTGACACCAATTAATAGTCCAACAAGATAATTAATCCTTTGAAAAAAAAAAGAAGGAATTAAACAAATGATACTACATGTTGGAGTTGAGTTCTCACCAGGGACATGAAGAGAAACAGTGAAAGAAAGTAGAGCATCTTTGAAGAAATATCAAATTTCCCACAGATAGAAATCCAAGCTAAGCTTGCCATGCTCGGAGCTGCAAAGAACAAAAAGAAAACCGGTCGTAGCATCGTAGGAAGCGTATCACACCCCGACAATCTTTGATAAAGAGTAACAAATAGGACTAAATAATGTACCATCCCAAAAGAGAACATACAAATTGCACTCTCCTTCCATCCCATTTGTGCGGCTGCCCTTGCCCCTACCAAATTACCAATAACCGATAATTGGCTAGCTGGATTCGCCCGCGCCGATAAAAATTTCTTCCCTTTAGTAAACCATTGACCGTAAATCTTAATATCCAACACGACTATCGGTACGATAAATATCCACCAAAGTAGTAGATAATAAATATTATTTGGAGCAAAAAATGGGACTGACTGGAGCAAGAGAAGCCAAGATATCCATGGTGCAAATAAGTAGTTGACTCCTATATGGTTCAAGAACTCATTTTTCACACTAACAAAGAGAAATATACATTTTAGGGTATAAAGGAATGATAGTAAGATTAACGTGAATAAAGCTAGTGACCAAAGAAGGATGAAGGCGGTAGCGGGTAACATGCCGAGCATGCGCCTATAAGCGTGTGCATCAACCGGCGGTTCGCCTAGGGTTTTCCATAATAAGGCTTGGCTGCAGAGAGAAAGGCATATTCTGAAGTAACCAGCATGAAATTTAGTTAAGATTGGCAAAACTAAATTCTTCATTGTTATGGCAATGCCTTGTTGGGTTTGGACCGGGTCAGTTGGTGATTCATGGATCACTAGCTCGATATGGGGTTGGGATTTTTTGTCATCCATTTTAGTGTGATGTTCTTGCTTCATGTTAAAGTTTATTTAGAAATATAGGGGAGTGTTAAGTGTTTATATATACATATGGTGAGTGGATATTGCAGAAGAGAAGGGTACGTAAGTTCTATGAAGTTTACCAACATTGATTAAGATAAGAATATTAGGTAAGGCAGCTAGAGGCGGCTGAGTTGGCTAGTCTTTTTGGACTATGTGGCATGGGATAATGAGTTGTGTTCTACTCTTTACAGCCAAAGTTGATGCGGCCCCTGTACCCATTTTAGATTAGGCTCGAGTTTTACTATTAATGGACTCAGACCACCCGTCACCACGATGGATACCTAATTAATAAAATTACTTTTATGGCTCTTAAAGTCTTAATTAATTGTAGGGATTAAAGTCATTGGCGCGATCAAGTGTTTTTAACTAGCTAGGCTTGCGGTGTGTATCCCAGCTATGTTAAAAAAAATATATACATATAGGATTAGTATTAATTTTTTGAACTAGGTTTAAAATATATTAATGTAACATTTTTCCCCCATAGTCGGGCTTAAAAGTTTGAGTTTAAATCCCTAAGGTGCATGGTTTAAATTTATACTCCATTTTAAAATTAAATAATATATATATATATATATATATATATATCCGGACCTTTTTTTTTTTTTGCTTTTTTTTTGAAACAACTAAAAAAAAAAAAATTATGGAACTGAATTTTTTTCAAAATACAGTGTTTTGGTCGTGATTTGGATGCCTATACCAAAACATTTCTGTACAGTCTGGGCAGACTGTACATACATTGGTTGGTATAGGTATTAAAAACACACCCAAAACACTGTATTATGGAAAAATTTCAGTTCCATAATTTTATTTTATTTTTTTAGTTGTTTCAAAAAAAAAGAAAAAAAAAATACGGGGTCCGTATTTTAGGACCAGTCCGGGAGACCGGACTTGATCCTTGTTCTATATATATATATATATATATATATATATATATATATATATATATACACACACACACTGACACACACTTGATTTGTCTACTGCAAAAGAATGTGTGAACACTTAACTCGAATCCTACTCCATTACTATATACTTAGACTTAAGCTTCTTTTCCTAGCCGGCCAATGCTTAGTTAATTTCCCAAAAACAAACGATGGATCGATTAATTAATTGACTTCTTCCTTTTCTTCTTCTTTTTTTGGTTTGGTAAGCCTGCAATTTTGGATTTATTTAACATAAATTAATTACACATCTCTGCCTTTTGAGCTGGAAAAGCACATTAACGGATGGAAAAAGCGGGCCATTCATTCTAGTGCTAATTAAATTAAGACGACAGAAAGTAAATATATATATTTACTGTGCTTGTTTCCTGGCAGAATTCTTAATTGTTCATCACAGAAAAACGCAAACCATCATTAGTGAAATGGGAAGTAGAGTTGGACTTTTTTCCCTGCTTTTTCTCCCACGTGAGAAAAGGAAAATCTCAACCAAATCTTTAGGTGCCAACTACCGAGTTGAATCTCATTTTTAAGGGTGTAAACAAACCGAGTCGATCTGAATATTGAGTTGTTTAGATTTGGTTTACAAAATTTATCGAGTATAAAATAAGGTTTGATTGAGGCTTATTTAGCTACCGAGTCGAACACGATTCTGAATCGAGTCCGAAGAGTTTGAACTTTTCGAACGAATATGATCCGAGTATCAATAGAAAATTACAATTTGAAGAGGTTCGAGTAATTTATCGAACTTTAAAATTTGCTCATATTTGACTCATTTATATTTCGAATCGAATTTTTAGTCGAACGAGTACGAATCGAGTCTGAATTATTTGCTCATTTTACAGCCTTACTCATGTTAGTGGAATCCAATTCATACATGCTTTAATTACCCTTTTCTTCTTGAACTAATTCTTGCATGCTTTTAGGTCTTGAACTTATATAGCTAGGAGATCGATGGATTTTGGCAGTTGTTGTTAGCTCTTATCCGTAACGTAATAAATTGTACCCAAAAATGTGGATCATGGAATATTTCATTGTCTTTAATTGTGCAATGGAATATTCATTGCCTTTAATTGTACCCAAAAATTAATTTTTTTTTATGAAATGGAGGAAGTTTTAAACATGCAAAGAGTACTTAATTAATTAGAGCTTAAAGTAAACGATTCATCTAATACGTTAGTATTAAAAAAACACATCATGATCCAGTATTACTTACCCTGGTCTATATACATCATACAAATCTTGTTCAAGAGTAATATTACACCGAACGACCGAGTAAGAATTTGTTAAATCTAAAACAACAGTTTCAAAAGTAACATACCCTCTGGCATACCGGAACTTCCCGGTGCCGCCGACCACCGCTACCTCTCTGGCCTTCTCAAGCTGCCGGCTAGGCCCTTGTATTTCTATGGTGCTCCCACTGTACTCCTCATTTGTACCCACAAGTGATAGCAACACTTGTGCAATTGACCCATCCAACGATGAGATCACAAAAATGCCCTGAGCTCGTCCGATTTGGGCCGAACTCTCTTCCAGGCCTTCAGTGATAGGATCGTCGGCGCAATATACGGTCCCGAAGCTGAAGTAGGTCCAAGCCTTACCATGGATTCCGGCGATGGGGACTACTGTGGTGTTGGGGCCCCTTGTCCGGTCTTGCAGGTAAACGGTCATGATTTTAGCTTCTTGAAGCTGGGAAGCTTCAGATTGGATACATGTAAATATGAAAAGGATGAAGCATAAGGACAGTTTTGTGGGTGAGTTTGATGCCATTGTTATCAGTATTTACTACTAACAGCCGGGAATCAAGATTCAAAAGAGTTCTTAAAATTAATTGGAGTAACCGGCTTGTTCTAGTAGAGGAGAGAGAGACAGCGAGAGAGAGAAAGAGGGCAGAATGGAGTGTTTTTTAATGAAAAAATCAATTTATCAATGGGTTGTAATCCATGTAAATTTTAAAATTACAAGTTTATTACGAGTTGTCCTTCTCATGTAATTAAAATTATATGATTTTTATTATTTTTTGTAAATAAATTTGAGATATTTTTAATTTTATAATTAAAATAATTTATTAAAAATTATGATTTTTTTTATAATAAGTACTTTTTGTTAATTTATAATATTTATTATTATAATGATTAAAATTATAATTTTTAAAAAATTAATAATAATTTTATTTTTTAAAACAATGAGAGGAGTACAGAATAAATTTACTCTAATTAAACCAACTAAGACTTCGGAGGCAGAGCCATCTTTTCAGATTGTGGATTGTCGGCCATTGCGGTCTGCAAACAGGGAAACTAAGTACCACAAATTATTTTAATAAGAGTAATGCTACACAAACCGGTTTATTGGATATTTTTAATTTTTATTTTTATTTTATTTATGACTCTCAAAACATATATAATATTTATTTTAACCGAAATTTTTATAAAATATAATATTTTAGGTATAATTTAGATACATATACAAAAATAGAATTATACAGACACTATATGTATATGTATATGTATAAACAGGGTTATACAAAATATAGTGTTTTTGTATATGGATACATATATAAAAACATGGTTATACAGACACTATATACAGACTGTATAACCCTGTTTTTATATATGTATCCAAATTATACCTAAAACACTATATTTTGTAAAAATTTCTGTTAGAATAAATACTATACATTTTTTGAGAATCACAAGCAAAAAAAAAACAAAAAAAAATAAATTAAATTAAAAATATCCAATATTCATGTCCAATAAAAATGTCTGCCAAGACTTATTGTTTTAATAAATTTAGACGTGAATTCTTACTATTGTATATTTATTTTTTAATAGTTTAAAACTTTTAATGATAACATTAGAATATAATTTTTAACAAGGATGTATTGTCTGTAAATTTATTTTTTAACTTGATATACATTAAAAATATATTGATAATTATTGGAGTAAAATTAGATATTTAATTCCGGCGCTAGAGAGACAGTTCTATCCCTAAATACATTAATTATCTGAATTACACATTATATTTTATTTATCCATTTTTTTAAAAATTACAACAGGTTCTCTCTCCCGTATTCAAAAAAAAAATCTTAATTACTTCTTTCGCCCCATAAAACTAATATTATTTATTGTCAGCTTGAAAATAAAAATTCAAAAGTAATACAAATTTATTTGATTTTAATTATAATAATAATTAATATCATGAACTATATCAAAGTATTGATAAATAAATACCAATGTGAATAAAATTTTTGTGAACATAAAAAATCTAATAAAAAATATAGGATCAACATTGAGCTTTTAAAATCAACTTGAGATATGTTTAAATTAAAATTTTATGTGATTCATTTAACTTTTAAAAATAATGTGTAATAAAATTAACATTATTACTGTATAATTCACACTTGTATAGTCTAATTTATATCGAGACCCTAAAAATATTACTGTATAATTTACACTTGTATTTTGTCAAATCAATAAATGTTGTTTAAAATGTTAATTATGACCGGAATAATTATATAATGTATATTTATTCATATATTAATGATACATTAGTCAGTAATCACATTATAGTTTCCACACTTTGACCCTTGCTACTTCTTAAATTGCAAGGAAAACTTGGTCTTAATTAATTTGAATAATGTAGCAGGGTGATGTTGCACTCAATAACCGAGTAGGCGGCTGCCATATCAAGGTGAACGGTCTCGAACGTGGCGTAACCCCTCGCAAATCGGAACTTGCCGGTTCCGGCCACCACCGACACTTCTCTAACCCTCTCAAACTGAGGACTAGCACCTTGTATCTCTAGAGTGCTGCCCTTGTATTCTTCATTTGTGAACACCAGCGATATAAGTACATGGCTATTGGACCCATCTAAGGCCGAGGTCACATAAATACCTTGGGCCCGTCCTATTGGAGCTGAGCCCGCATGGAGGCCCTCAGTTATTGGGTCATCAGTACAAAAAATGGTACCAAAATTATGGAAAGCCCAATTCCCGTCGGCTCCGACGCCAGTAATTGGGAGCAATGTAGCATTGGGGCCATATGCATAGTCTTGGATGTATAGTGTCATGCTGGTTTCTTGAAGGAGGCCCAGTTCAAGCTTTGTTTCTGAACACAAGAACATGGCTACAAGTAAAATTAAGGAGAGTTTGATGGGTGCCATCTATTATTATGTTTTAGATAAAATAGGTAGAATAAGTAATGATGATTTGGTTGATTTGATTTTTATCTGGTGGAATGGAATGACTTGTATTTATTTATTTATAGAGAGAGAACCTCCTGGTGGTATCCGCCATAATATGGCATTTAGGTACCTCTCCTCTACTCCTATTCCATTTTTCGGATGTAGTGGGGTGTAGTGGGGTGGGGTGGGGTGACCCAAATTTTGTACTTTACAAAAAGGATGAAATAAAGAATGAAATTAGGATTTATCCGCCCAAAATATTAATATATGCTTGTGATGATTTATTGGGAATATAATGACTATATAAACTTTTAATTTGTCTTGTTTTAAATTATTGTTAAATGATGTCTTGTAGAATGAATAATTGGGAAATATTTGTTTTCCATAGTTGTTAAATTGGTACAAAATGGGTTTATGTTTTAAATTATTGTGAAATGATCGTGTAGAATAATTGTTTTATGTAAGATCCTGACTTTTATGAAATAAAAGTTTAATTTAATTTATAATTATTATTATTCTAAAATTATAAAATGTTAAATTGATAAATGGTCAAACAAACAATTAAACGGATAAATGAGTTATTAAAAGAGGAAATAAATTTAATTATTATGGCATGGGCCCAATATGGCATGGGCCCAAGTGAGCCGCTGAACTTGGAATTGGAGGAGAGAGGAAATTATTTTTGGGGCAAGGAAGAAAGGAAAAAAATGAAACCAAGAAAGGTAATCATTTGATTTTTAATTATAAATGTAAATTTCATGGATTTTATGTATAGATGATATGTTTATACTTGTTTTAGATGATTTAAACAAGAGAAAATAAGGAATTAAAGAGATTAAGCTTTGCTGGAATTTCGTCGAAAAACTTAGATCTAAGTTTGCTTTCAAATCTAAGACCATGATTGGACTCCTAAAATATAGTAGATCTGATTTGAGCAGAAAATACTGAAAATATCGCCAAAAAAAATTTGGATCGCCGAAGAAGATGACCGAAAAGTTGCATGGTTATAGTTTATTCACTTGTATTTATAACAATATAATATAAATTTTTATTATAAAAGTGATCAATTTGACCAAAGTAATCAAACTAAGCCAGTTTTAAGGGACAAATGGAGTATAAACATGTACATTTAATTTTAAAATAAATATGTTTTAAATACTAAATTTTTCTTAAAAGATCATAGTCTAAAATAAATATGTTTTAAATACTAAATTTTAAAATAAATATGTTTAAAATTAATCGTGTTTTCATCAACGGTCCTGATCATGACATAAAATAATTCATCTTTGCTCCCTTGGCCGAAGAGAATCCATAGTTATAATCATACCAAAAACTGTCCATCAATGTACTACGGGCCAATGAAGACTTTTAATTTTCACATCATTTGTAACATTACGGTCATGATTATACCGAATAATCCCTGGTCATAATCATACCAAGTCCATCTATGCACTACAGGCCACAGATGACTTTCAACATAATATAAACATGAGGATGATGACAATGATATAAGAATTCAATTAAACAAGTTCAAGAATTAATTTGTCCAAGAACCAATAACGTTCAAATTGTCAACATGATACTTCTTTGTAGCTAAAATTCAAGAATGCTCAGAAGAATATTTTCACAAAAAGATACTGGATGAAGCGCAAATATCAAGGATATTCCACTAATTTCATGGAGTATAGAAGTCAAAATTTTAATCAACTGAGTATAATACTGAATAGAATAACAAAAGATATCACCATGTATGCGGTACTTCGCATAGACGGTTATTTCAACAGAATAATAATAACGGAACCAGGTCAGGTGAAATTCACACCGATAGGATGTTCCAACAGAATAATAAATACGGAATAATAAATGATGGAACTAGGTCCGGCGTATAGCACAGACAGGATATTCCGAAAGAATAATAAAGACGAAATAATAAAAATAGAACCAGGTCCGGCGTATAGCACAGACAGGATATTCCCACAGAATAATAAAGACAAAATAATAAAAGAATGTCACCAAGTATAGGGTAGCCCGCGTATACAGGTTATTCCAACAGAACAATAAAGAAATGGAATAACAGAAGTTCTCTTCTTGAATACAAAAGAATAATATCCCTTACGAGTATAACAAATAATATCCCCTACCGTAAAGTAATACTTGATATACGAGTAGTGAAGTAGCAGAAAACTTTTCTTCTATCTCTCTATAGTTTCTCTCTCTAGAGTTCAGTAAATTCGTAAGAAAATAATGAAGGAATGAGCTTCTATTTATAAGAAAATGGAATGCATAGTAACTAATCCATGAACGGTCTAGATTGATTTATTTTAATCTGACGGTCCATATTTAAAGAAAAATCTTTTAAATAAAATATAATATATTCTATTTATATAAAAAGATTTTTACTATGCAAACACTATGCGGACACTATGCAAACACTATACATAATAAAATATAATATATTTTATTTATAGAATAACTTTAATAAAGTATTCTATTTTATATAAAAAGATTTTACTATGTAAAATATTATGCATAATAGAATATAATATATTCTATTTATAGAATAACTTTAATAAAGTATTCTGTTTTATATAAAAAGATGTTTCTATTTTATTACGTTAATAATACGAATAAAACAAAACTTCTAAATCAACAATAATTGAATCAAATAATGTGAGATACTATGTAGCAACTATTGTAGCAATAATTGAACAAAACTGAGTGACTTCTCACATAAATATTAATAATCAATACCGTGTGCTACTATGCAACAACGCGTATTACTGTACTTTTACTACCGAGTAGTTCAACAGTATCAACGGTAAAACTTCCGCCGTTATTTTCAATAAAATATTTTTGTCGTTTTCTCAATTCGACAATAATTCCGTTGTGGGATCCACCAATGATTGTGCCGTTGTACTAATATTTTCTGTTAAAACGAATATTCCCCGACCAATCGAATATAATATGACAACTTGCATAGTTTGCAAAATTTATAAATATTACCCACAACTATAACATTATATTAAATCCACACCATAATATTTAAAAAATATTTCGAGAAAATAAAATCTTTATTCATAAATTCTGAGGTCTCACAACAATAATTATAGTAATAATAATAATAATAGTAATAATTTTAATTATAATAATAATACAATAATAGTAATTATAATAATATTAATAACAAAAATAATAACAATAATAATAATTATAATAGTAATTATTATTATTATAACTATAATAGTAATAATAATAATAGTAATTAACCATGAGATGGAAGAAAAGTTAGTTAAATTTGAAACAATTTGGTGTTAAAATAGAACCAACCACCGAAGATTGGGTTCTATTTTAGTACCAAAAAACATTTTTTGATGCCAAAATATAACAATAATTATAACCATTTTGATATTACAATTGAATTTGCTCTTAATAGATTGATGGATTATATTGTACAACTTATAATTAATTAAATAGTTATAATTTTCCATCTGATACGTTGTACTCCAGTACTTAGTAAATGCATGTATATGGATTATTTAATTAACGAGATGGTACGTAGAGCAGGTTATTTAATGAGATCAGATGAGATATGCATGCATATAACAGAGCTCAGACGGAAGTGCTAGTACTCCTATTACTATAAATGGATGATGGATCATGCATGGGTTCCACAGTACCCTTAATTGCCACTATATTTAATTAATAATAGTACAGTATTTGATATGCATGCAATTAACCAGACATGGACACTCACGACAATTATCTAATTAATCTACTTCCTGCCTATACATATATACTACAATTATATCATGAAATATAATTGGCTTATAATATGTGTATAGATATATGTATATATATATAGATACAAAGAAAGAGGAATTAGGGTTCTCGTCAAAATTTCAAATAAAATATAAAGTCTTTATTTTATGAACCACATTTAAAATATGTTATAATGTGATATTATGATGATGAGATGAGAAATAATAAATATATAAATAATGGAAACTCTCCATTTCAAATGAATTAAAGAGTGTACATTTCATAGTTCAGTTTTAAAATATGACATCATAATAACAGGAGAAATGACAATAATAAAAAATATATAAAATATAAAGACACTCCATTTCATTTGAAACGGTACTAGTACTGTAGTAGTGGATCACATTTCATCTTTCTTTTCTCGTAAACAACTTTAATTTGTTAATATCAAATTTTAATAGTATCCATTACATGCAAGTCGATCGGTCTCTATTAGAGATCCATCAACCAACTAACAAAAACAAACACTTTAAAATAAAAGAAAAAGGATTACAACTTTAATGCAGCAAAACATCAAATATGGCAAGCAGTGACTCCAAGTGATTTAGTTTACCGTCCACCACCACCGCTGCCGCTGCCAGACCCGGTACCAACTCCATGGCCAGCACCACCTCCAACTCCAACTCCGATACCTATTCCAATACCAACTCCTACTCCACCACCACCACCATGCCCCCCTCCAATTCCATGACCACCCCCTAGCCCTCCACCACCACCTACACCTCCGCCAGCACCGAACCCTCCCCCATGGCCTGCTCCATCACCTAAACCACCCCCATGGCCTCCACCACCTCCACCGCCGCCTCCTGCACCTCCTCCAACACCACCACCTACACCACCTCCAGCTCCAAATCCTCCACCATGACCCGAACCACCCCCAACACCACCTCCTCCTCCACCACCACCACCGCCTCCACCGGCACCAACTCCTCCGCCGGCCCCACCACCTATACCTCCCCCAGCTCCAAACCCTCCACCATGACCTGATCCACCCCCAACTCCACCTCCTCCCCCAGAGCCTCCACCGCCACCACCACCTACACCAACCCCACCTCCAGCTCCACCACCTACACCTCCCCCAGCTCCAAAACCGCCACCATGACCTGATCCACCCCCAACTCCACCTCCTCCACCGCCGCCACCACCTACACCAACCCCACCTCCAGCTCCACCACCTACACCTCCCCCAGCTCCAAAACCGCCACCATGACCTGAACCACCACCCACACCACCACCTCCACCTGCACCACCACCACCACCTCCACCAACACCAACTCCACCTCCTGCACCACCACCTATACCTCCCCCAGCTCCAAATCCACCACCATGACCTGACCCTCCTCCAATACCACCTCCTCCGCCAGCACCACCTCCTCCGCCAGCACCACCACCTAAGCCTCCACCCCCACCAGCACCTCCACCAAATCCTCCACCTTTCCCACCTCCAAGTCCGCCGCCACCCCCTAAGCCTCCACCCCCACCTACACCTCCTCCAGCACCTCCACCAAATCCTCCACCTCTCCCACCTCCAAGTCCGCCGCCACCCCCTAAGCCACCCCCACCACCAAGACCTCCACCACGCCCACCTCCACCACCAAAACCTCCACCATGCCCACCTCCAAATCCACCACGACCACCGCAGCCTCTGCGGCCACCAAAACGACAATCATCATCACGCCATCGAGTTTTATCGAGCTTGTCATCTCCAAGAGCAATTGAACTCAAGTGAAAAGAAATGCTCAAGAGAAGCAGAAGAGCAAAAACCCATTTACTAGAGAAACTAATTAAACCCATGGCCAGCTGAGCTAGTACAGACTTTACTAGGTTATGATCAGCTCGATCTGATTGATTCACTACTAAAGCTCATAATATATAGGGTTCATCCACTTGGCAGGCAATTAATTGAAACAAAGTCCTGAGCACCCACAACGTAGTCATTAATATGGTGCATATGGCATGGTTATCTATTGATTATGGGTATGTATGTAACGCGTTAGAACCGTTGGGGAAACGGCGGGAACATTAACTCCCAGTCAAAATTAAAAGACGACTTTTGTACATGTTAATTTGGAGTCAGTCAACGGTACCGACGCTTTGATACAGTAACATGATAGACTTGGCTTCACTCCAACTACATAATTTATGATTTAGTATCATATCATATTTCAGCAAATAATACTTTTTCAAAAGGCTGATTAAATTAACTTTTTTGTTCTGAGTAAAGGTATATGAAGTGAATAGTAAGTATGTTATTAATATAAAAATATTTATAATTTTATATAATCTTATATATTGGACTATTATAAATAAATTTTAAATTTTTTTATTCTATTTTCTTTATTTTTATTATTTTTTAATTTACATAAAGATTATACAGTACTACTCATCTTTTGAAGAGGAATGAGTATTATACATGATGGAATGGAATGGAATGGAATGGTTAGACATGATCGAGTGTCTACAAGGTGCAAGTGGAACATTACTCTAATATGTGAGATGTGCCAACATGTATATGACTATATTTAGGAAATAAAAAAAATGACACATTAGGCATTCAATTTATATATATTGTAAACTCGAAAGGTTTTTAAAATACGATTCTCTCTATAACCAACAGTCATCATCTGTTAGTAACAAATTGAAAATCTTATTCAAATTAATAAACTCAAGTTTTGAGTTATATATATATATATATATATATATATATATATATATATATATATATCACATCTATGAATTTGGATTTCTGATGAGGTTACTCCTAAATAAAAGTTGGACTTTGGATATATTAAAAGAAAAAAAATGAGCACGTGGGGTCATCCTAATACTCACACTCAGCTACACAAGAAGAGTCTTATTCGCAAAATATATTAACATTATAAATGTGTTTTTGTTTCATTAATTTTTACGTTCCTTTTATGTAAGTTTAATAGATAATGGAGTGATAATAAAAGGCTTAAATATGAATTAGTACCCTAAATTATATGTCATATTTTATTTCGGTGATCCATCTTTTAATTTTGTCAATTAGGTTATTAAACAATCAATTTTTTCCAATTACACAAATTGAACACGCCACGTCAGCAATTGTTGACGTGGCTTATTATGTGGGGCCTTAAGAAGCTTATGTGGCAAAAAATATTTTTTAATCATAAAATAAATAAATCTGATTTAATAGGGGGCAAAATGGTCAAAACACAATATAAACTTAAATTAAAATAAACAAAAATCAACCACAAAACAATCTTTTCTTCACACATGAATAATCCCAACAATGAAAATAAGAACCCTAACTTTAGTAATTTGGGTTGTCTGATTGAGTTTCTTTTGTTTCTGTCAGTGAATCTTTGTTCTTCTCTCTGATCTGTGAGATGGGATAGGTTAGTTTTTAAAGGAGAGCCATCACCAACTCCTAAATGGCACCAGATGTTTGCTCTCGGCTACAATAAGACGGAAAGGACCAATTCGACGCTGGAGATCTCAGTTTGGGATGAATCGTCAGAGCAATTTCTAGGCGGAGTTTGCTTCGATCTATCCGATGTCACCGTTTGTGATCCTCCGGACAGTCCTCTAGCTCCTCAGTGGTACCGCCTCGAAGGCAGCGACGATCCAAACTCCGGCAGAGTCTCCGACGACATACAAGATGATTAAGCAGGGCTATGAAGAAGAAGAAGAATCCCATCGTTGTCGGTCACGATCTCTGCTCAACTTCGCTTTCTTCGTCCGGATCCGACCAACTTGCCGGAGTTCAGTGGGTCGAAATTCAACTTCAAAGATTTTGCTTGAATGATTTTACTCAAGAGAAGAGCTCGTTTCTTCTTCTTTTCTTCCGTTTTTTCCCAATCTGATATATATATATATATATATATATGTGTGTGTGTGTGTGTGTGTGTGTGTGTGTGTGTGTGTGTTGATGGGTTTGTTCTTTTCCATCTTTTCTTGTATTTTCGTTTAATAAATAAGGTTGAGAGATGTGATTTTATGGGTCATATAGGGTTTTCAAGTGGTGGATGGTTGAGTTTTCAGAAGGTAATGGTAGTTCAGTTTTCAAATCGGTGGTGATAGTTGAGTTTTCTGGTGGTGATTGTGAAGTTTTTTGATCAACCATTGTAGAGTTTTCTGGTGGTGGAGATTGTGAAGTTTTCTGGTGGTGATTGAGAGATGTGATTTTATGGGTCATATAGAGTTTTCAAGTGGTGGATGGTTGAGTTTTAGATTTTGTTCGCCGACGACCATGGCGTGGACTGAAATCTGGTGGTGGCAGGGGTGTTGATTTGTTTGGTTTAAATGTATTCGATTTGGGGAGAGATGGTCTTGGTCGATCGATTGTGATTGTGAAGTTGAAGAACAACAGTGAAGAAGATGAGAAAGAGAAAATGGAATAGAAAATGGAATATTAGAAATGCTAATTAATGTTTTGACTGTTTTGCCCTTCGTTTAATAAGAGTTGTTTATTTAATAGTTAAAAAATATTTTTTTGCCACATAAGCTTCTTAAGGCCCCACATAATAAGTCACGTCAGCAATTGCTGACGTGGCGTGTTCAATTTGTGTAAATGAAAAAAATTGATAGTTTAATAACCTAATTGACAAAATTGAAAGGTGAATCTCCGAAGTGGAATATGACTTATAATTTAGGATACTAATTCATATTTAAGCCGATAATAAAATTATGATGATGAGACTTAAATATATTTTTTTATGTACCCTTTACGTAAGTTTAATATGTAGAGAAATATTTTTATTTTTATTTTGATGTATGGAAAATGTATGTAATTATTTTTGTAAAACGGAGGAATTAATTATAACTGGCCTCTACTTTCGATGACTTAATACCTGAACTATCATTAGCACGCAAGCAAGACAGAAACTCCAGCCTTTGAAACATAAATTTGGGGTCTTTTTTCTCTTTTGGAGATGCCCTCTCCTAGATCTTTTAATTTAGTTATATCATTAATCACTTATTTGATTAGATTTTGTTTTCTCCTAATTAATGTTTATTTTTCTGTTTTTGAGAGTTTGGACTCTCTCTATGTAGAAAGTTGATTTCATCTACAGTGACGGGTAGGTGATATATTGCAGTGATGCTAATTGGAACATGAAAGAGATTAATTCTTGCTCGATCATTCATGGTCAAAATAATTTGATATATGCGTTATGTTTTCACCCATTTCAATATTTTTATTATATTTCTTAAGATCTACTACTGCATGCTGATCAAAGATTATGCAATTTCATTTGTCTCAGAAAAAATAACAATTTTATTAGATAAAGAAGAACACCATTCCGTATTTCAGCTAGTCACCACAATTGAGTAATTAATGTGTTTTAGAGCTCAATTCGTGACCTACAAATCAAAACAAAACATTAATTATTCTTTAATTACAACTTAAACAAAACTTTATATTTAATTATGCCCTCTCTCAACAACAACAAAAAAAAAAAACTTGGGCAAATATTCAAATCCCAATCAAGGCTAAGTTCTGTAATCATACTTACTCTATTTTACCGTCCACCACCACCGCTACCAGACCCGGTACCAGTTCCATGGCCAGCACCACTGCCAACTCCAATTCCTACGCCAATCCCAATACCTATTCCGAATCCCCCTCCACCTCCAATGCCAGCTCCAACCCCTAGTCCTCCACCTGCCCCTGCACCACCTCCGACTCCAAATCCTCCACCATGGCCCGAACCATCCCCTACACCACCGCCACCGCCTCCACCACCTCCACCTCCAGCGCCAAGACCTCCTCCACCACCAACACCTCCCCCAGCTCCAAATCCTCCACCATGACCCGACCCACCTCCAATACCACCTCCTCCGCCAGAACCTCCACCACCAACACCAACTCCACCTCCCGCTCCACCACCTATACCTCCGCCAGCTCCAAATCCGCCACCGTGACCTGACCCTCCTCCAACACCACCTCCTCCACCAGAACCTCCACCACCGCCGCCACCAACACCAACTCCACCTCCCGTTCCGCCACCTATACCTCCGCCAGCTCCAAATCCGCCACCGTGACCCGACCCTCCTCCAACACCACCTCCTCCACCAGAACCTCCACCACCGCCGCCACCAACACCAACTCCACCTCCCGCTCCGCCACCTATACCTCCGCCAGCTCCAAATCCGCCACCGTGACCTGACCCTCCTCCAACACCTCCTCCTCCACCAGAACCTCCACCACCTATACCAACTCCACCTCCTGCACCACCACCAATTCCTCCCCCAGCTCCACCCCCACCTAAACCTCCTCCTGCACCTCCACCAAATCTTCCACCACTACAACCTCTACGACCACCAAATCGGCAATCATCATCACCAAGAGTAACAGAACTCAAGTGGAAGACAAAGCATAAGAGAAGAAGAAGTCCACAAGCCGATTTATGAGCAGTAAAACCCATATGCATGGCTAGCTTAGCTATATGATTGAACAGCTTCTAATCACCGCAGTTTGGTTTGATATATCGATGATTTCACTCAAAGAAACACATACTTATATAGGTTCCATAATTATCCATTAGGCAAATATGAGTGCATGCATGGTTATGACTGTGTTAATTGGAACCGTTGAAAAACTGGCGGGAACATTAACTGAGAGGATTAAAGTCAATATTAAGATAATTAAGGGAGGACTTTTAGTTTTTCATTTGGACTGGACTAGGTCAACGGTATCTACATGCATGTACATCAGTACATCACCAACATGCAAATGAATTGTACTCCAACCTCAAGAGTAAATCTAAGTATCAAAACACTCGAAAAAATTACATTATTTAATATTATATGTATATATTTTTTAACATCTATCTAATAAAATACAAATGATTTTGAATTTTCCGTTCACTCAATAAATCATCTGGGCCGTCCAAAGTTTGGGATAAATCCCACCGTTTATACATCTATCTAATAAAATACACATATCTATCTAATAATCTAATAATAATTTAATCTATCTAATAAAATACAAATGATTTTGAATTTCCCGCTCACTCAATAAATCATCTGGGCCGTCCAAAGTTTGGGATAAATCCCACCGTTCATACATCTATCTAATAAAATACATATATCTATCTAATAATCTAATAATAATTTAATAAAATACAAATGACTTTAAATTTCCCGCTCACTCAATAAATTATTTTGGTCGTTCAAAGTTTGAGATAAATCATATTGTCCATACAGTGCCGGAGGCACGAGACCCAGCTAGTTTAGTATATATAAAAAGTAAGGATGTTTCTAAACAGTGTCAGTAATTTATTAAAGTAAGGATGATATATTTAATGTTACGGGTATAATAGAAAAATATGTTTAAAAGTTTGATTATTAAAAGAAAATAGACATTTAATATAGAACTACCCAAAATAATAATAAAAATTTTTATCATGGGACCGAGGGAATATAATATGTTTACATTTTTTAACATTTAGTATATATAAAAAGTAAGAATGTTTCTAAACACTGTCAGTAATTTATTAAATTTTCATTGATCCCATAAAATCTTTGTATCACTATCCACAACAAAATTTTTCCGTACAAACTAATTAGTACTCACTTTGTTATAAAATTATATATAGATATATTTTAAAATAAAAACTATTGAAGATAATTTCGTTTTTGAATGTACTATTAATTAATATTAGATAATAATTTAATAGTAATAGTACGATGTTAGAAATGATAATTAAATTTTTGTGAGAGCTAATTAGAAATATCTATCATGCAAATTAATTTAAAACTCTAGTTAAAGTAGAAATGTATTTCTAATTCTGAAACAAATGTATTATTAAGCAAAACAAACTAACAAAGTGAACTTCTCTTTCCCATTTATCTCCAAAACAAATTACATTTCTATTTATCATGGATCGATGTTCTAATTTTTGGAACGCAACAATAGTCTTGAGATTTGAGTGGAATTTTCAGGAGCTACATGCAGAAACTGAAATCTTGCATGACAAGCAGATGAGGGCTGTAAAACGTTACCAGTGGCGTTTGTTTTCTTGTGTTTTGTTTATTAAAATGTCGTGTATATGCATTAAGTTGGAACGACCTGACAAGGACTCATATTGACTATGTAATAATCCATTTTTTTATTTAAATATTAATTGATTTTATCTTATACAATTGTATTTAAATTGAAAAAGGTAAATGATTTTGTTTCCCTCTTTTCTTCCTTGTTTTGTTTGGAAAAATTAAATTCTTTTTGTAGATAATTAAATAACTGATTAAATTAAAATTGAAGAGGATAATTCATTTTGTTAAAGTCTTGTGAAAAAATTATTCGGAGCGGGAAGCCATTTGGGAGATGGAGGAGTCTATTCGAGCGGAGTATCCGCATCTTTTGATAATTAGGTACGTTCATTCTTTTGATTCCGAGGACGAAATCCTTTTTAAGGGGTAGATGATGTAATACCCGGGAAAAAAAATATTAAATAGTAAAAATTATTTTATTTTAAAACATATTGATTGAACTTTATTTTTTTTTTATTTGGGCTATTATTTTATTTGGGTCAAACTAATTATTTAATTTGTGTGGGCTAACAAATATTAATAAGTGATGGATAAATTAAAGGGTCCTTTACATAAGTATATAACAAATAGAATGTAATTACAAGAAAAGTGCATCAACTAAATAATTACAAAAAGAGTGTAATTAGGACCCATATTACAAAAATAGTACAATTCACATTAATAAAGAAACCTAAAATCAAGGACAACTAACTACCATAATTAATAATTCAAATTCAAATATTTGGATCTAACAACAAAAATAAATTCAAATTCAAAATTATAATTCAAATTTAAATATTCAAATTCAAATCTTCATCTCCCTCACATACACTTTGAAATAATAGTCCACCGCTACGCCGCCGCTACACCGCACATATTCCGCTGCTACACCGCCACGAATATCTGTTGTCCAAAACGCTAATGAGAATAAGAAGAAAATTTGCCCTACAAAAAGTTTAAAAATAAATAAATGTAACTTTAATGTTCTGAAATTTTTTTATAACTATTTTGTTACTCATAAATAATAAAATGGTTACCTTTGTATGAATGGTTGGCTACCAACTGCATCACATTCAAACGAAATTGGTAACTTAATAAATTTGAATTGGTTACCTTAGTCTGAAGGTTTGGCTACCAACCGCACTATGAAAAAATGCAGGTGTGGATGTGAATTAGTTACTTTGGTATGAAGGTTTTGTTACCATGGTACGAAGGTTTGCTTACCTTGATCTGAAGGTTTGGTAACCAACTGTACTAAGAAAAAATTTAAAGTGTAGAGGTTGATTGGTTACTTTGATATGACAGTTTGGTTACCTTGGGTATGAAGGTTTGGTTAACATCATCCAGTATTCATATCCACCGCCACCACTGCCTGAATTTTCATACCACCTCCATTTTGACCCTTTATTTTGAGAAGCTACTGGAGATATACAATTAGTTGAATCATATATATATATATATATATATATATATATATATATATATATATATATATATATATATATATATATATATAGAGAGAGAGAGAGAGAGAAGGAAATTGCGATTGCCATCCCATAGAGGCCATCCGTCAGGGTTTATTAGATCATCGCTAAGAAGTAAAATCCCAGACTTCTAGAATGCAGGGCACCAAATTTATTAGGTCTGAAGTACAAATCAAGAAGGCTATTTAAATGTCAATTTGTGAATAGTTTTCATATCAGCACCATCCTTAAGGGTACCTTTCACGACATGGTCCCACCACTTAAACATGAAATTATCAACAACTAGTCTGAACCAAGGGGACAGCTTTAAACCCTCTTCACCAGCATCAGCTTTTCTCAGCAACGTACTCTTTCAACTGATCTGGGTTCACATATTTAATGTCAGCCACTTCGTCAGGGTTGGGATCTACATTAACATCCCGAACAATGAAGAGAAGGTAATTAACTGGAAAACGGAGAAAGGGAAGTAAATATAAGTTTATAGATTTTGAAGAATTCAATATATACTTATTACTTTCATGAGAATATAATGTAACTTCCATAAGATTAATATGTGAAATGTGAAACTGGAAAATGATGAATTCAATTAGTCTGAATGAAGAAGAAGGGTGATGACTAACTACAGTTATTATAGATGAGGAGAGACAGAAGAAGCTATAACTAATCCCTAAATTAAGGAATTCTAATTGAATTATAATTCCCTAAATTAAGGAATCCTAATTACACTAGAATATGTAAATAAATATGAAAGTGTATTAGTTATGTAAATATTATATGAGTGCACTATTGATGTAATTATTTTTAAAAATGTATTAGAATATGTAATTGTTGTTCCTAAATTAAATAGGTAAAATTGGGCTTTAAGCTAAGTGGGTTTAATTTTTATAATTTTGTATTTTTTTAAAATCCTTTTAAAATTTGGATATTTAATAAATATATTAATTAATAAAATCTGTTTTTAAGTGAATAAATAAGTAAAACCTAAGTTTATACATAATTAGTCTGGTACGAAGAAGGAAAAATGCGGAGCAGCTTCTGGTGGCGCAGGAGAGTAAATTGTTTGTAATTGCCAATTCTTTTGGTGAGTGATTGTAATTTTTCCTAATTATAATCTTTAGTTGTGATGATATTGTAGTGCAAGTGTAGTGATATGATGACAAAGAGAATCTCATATTCATAGTCCAGGTGAATAATAAATAAGCATGCTTTTATATGAAGTATGAAAACTTAGATTTTTTTTTGTAGCAAACTGACTTCGGAAGTGGGATGATAAGTGAGTATACCAATTTATTAAATAACTAATTATAATGTAATACTTCAAAATTTACTGAAAGTTTTGTATATTAATTCTAATCGAATTCAATTATTTGTTAAAATTATAAAAAAAATTACTTAATAATAAATTAAATAATATTATGTTAGTAATGATTGGATTGTAATAAAATCTTATTAAATTGTTTAAATTGAACGGAAGGAATTTAAAGAGTTATTTTTGAAATATAAATTTTGGAGTATTAGTAATTGATAAAAGGCGATGATTAAAGGCATATTAAATAGATTATGAATTATTTTGGGGATTATTAGTTTGAATTATTTTAATTGAGGTGAATATGTTTAGGTTGTGAATGACGTTTCGTATTTGATATTGTTGGAATTTGAGGATAAGATTTGGTGGAGTGTGCTATAAATGGTTTGAAAATATCAGGTACGGATTCCATACTTTTTCTGCGTTACTCTTGTTAAATTTGATTTGTTCGTTTTGTCGCTCGTTCGAATTTCGTTATTATTTCACATAATTGTTTCCTGTGAAATAAATATATTAGTTTCATTTTGAAGTTGATATATATGACTCGTATTTGTACTCTTTGAATTAGGTTATCATGGTTAATACTATTTATTTTTGATAATTGTAGAGCGGTACGTGTTGCTACCTTCTTTTTGAGACCTTGTGATTATAATTTGATTTGTTTCAACATGTACATATAGAACCCTTTTGTTGGTATTTTATCGCATGTGATGTGACATGATATTTTTGTTAGAATATACCATAGGGTATACCTTAGCTATAACCACCTGTGGGTGTACCACAGGCATGTCGTCTTGGCACGAGAGACATGACACTTTCCGTGGCGGTGTGATTAGTCCACGGCGTCTTCATTTTGGGCTGCGGAGTAAATGGGCCATTTGATGTTTTGTTGTGGGAGGTGTAGTATGAGTTTACCCCACTTTTCTGTTTTGCAGATTGGTGATGTTGTGTCAAACACACTATCCGATTTACATATATTTGGATTCGCGGTCCAATGTGTGATTTGCCTGTGTGACATTATTTTGGTTGCCTGTGTGGCATCATTTGATTTGCCCGTGTGGCATTAGTTTGACTTGCCTGTGTGGCAAGATATATTTTTGAGCTCATTCAGTATGAAATAACTCCAGCCATTATTTCAGCCTATTATTTTATTGGATTAGTTTTGTTGGTTTCTGTTCAGTTCAAGTCATTGAGTTAGTTACTTCAATTTGTTATTTCTTTATTCTTTTATTGGTTTCGTCAATTATGTTGATTCAGCTATATTCCATTCAGATATTTGGATATTATATTTTCGTTTGTATTTACACTTGAGGCTTGTTCAGTATTTTGTCTCAGTTATTTTCGTATATCAGTTGTATATCTTTTGTATATCTGTATCCGTACTAGACAATTGGCTCATGCTGTGTTTTTCTTCCGGCAGGTTTGCAGGGGTGATTCAGGGCTAGTGTGATGAGAGTGTTGCCTTGACCATCTAGGTTGATTAAATTTTTGGTTTTGATTATTTTGATTCTAGTTGGAGAATTATATTTAGTACTTCATTGATGGATAACATTATTAATATTTTGAAGTTGTTAGTACTCTGTTTACTAATTTTGAGGTTTGTTGTGCTTTACACGTGACCTCCCTTTCCCTTTTCGGGAAGGGGGTGTTACAGACTATACTATAATGGTTTGCTGTTTCTATTCTTTCTTTCAATTTTATAGAAAAAAGACAATTTTGATATATTATTGGCATTTTATGTCTCAAAATAAAAATATATATAATAAATTTTATTTATTTATTTTTTAAAAAATGTATCTCTATTTTTTATACCAGAAAACGTACTTCATCCGTTCCTTAATATAAGTGGTGTAAGACCCCAAATTATTAATAAATGAAATTTATTTTTCTCTATTTATTATTTTGAAATAGTAAGGGTTGATTTGATTAATGTGGTTAGTTATGGGTAAAATGCACAAATATTTTAAATTAGCAGGTGGTTATAAAATATTCATTGTTGTCGGGGAATATTAGTTTGGTCGTTAAATATTCTTGCGGTCGGGGAATATTCGTACGACGGTGCAGTCTTTTGTGGGCCCCATAACGGAAAGAGATTGGATGAAGAAAAAGACAAGTATGAGTTGTTTATAAATAACGGCGTAGTTGTTACCGTTAATACTGTTGGAATACCCGGTGGTTAAAACACAGTAATACGCATTGTTGCACAGTAGCACACGGTATTACACCAATTATTGATTCTTACGTAAGAAGACACTACTCAATAATTGTTACAGTAATTACTATTTAGTATTTTATTTTATTAATTCAATAATTGCTACGTTGATTTTTTTATATTATTGTTGTTTCAATAATTGTCACTACACAATATTTTTTATTATCGGAGCAATAATTTATATTATCTGAATAATATTATTAGATAACATTATTGGCAATGTCTAGAAAGTTCTGTCTAAGGAGAGGTTTGATCACCTAATTGCGCGCCAGTAAGGAAAAATTCTTATTGAAAAGCCCCCTCTTTCCTGGGAACGGCCTGATTGTCAGTACTGTGATTCTGTAATATTATTTGTGAATAATTAATTATTGATTTATATGATGAAAAAAATATTAATTTTATGTGGATATAGATGTAGAAAATTTTTAAAGTGACAATTGTTAAAAAATTGATATTTTATCTTTTCTGATAAAATAATATTTTATTACATTATTAGAATATAATAATGAGGATATTTTTACAATGAATGTAGGATATATGAGTATATGAGGATGAGGAGTATTTTTGTTGTAAAAGTTATTTAAAACATGTTAAACATCTTGGTGGACCCATTTCTTGACTGAAATTTGATTATAGCCTGTAAAATCGTCCGCTTATGAATTTCGATCAAATTCTGTTTGGAATTTGGAAAAACTTTCTTCTGCAAAGTTGTAGAGAATTAAATTTTCTATATAAAGTCGCGAGATTTGAATTTTCTGATAAAATTCTATTTATTATGAATTATTGAAGTTCCGAAGTTCCAAAATAATTGATTTTTGGAAGTTTTATTTATGTTTTAAAAGAAAAATGATTTTTAAATGTTTGTGGACATCTTTAACATGTGCTAGATGGCTGAAATCAGATTTTAAAGTGGGCGTAGGAATTTGTTTTATATATAATATTATTATATTCAATTTTCTGATTTGGTGTTCTAAGCAATTTTCTATAAATAGGGTGCTTAGGTTAGAATTAAAAATCACACCAGAAACTACATATTTCTCTCTTTCTCTCTCGATATATTGAGCGTATTCTTGTGAGTATTTTAGTACTTTGAGTATTGCTATACGGTGCAAGTTCTTTTATCACTATATCTAGTATTCCAATCAGAAGTACTATTCTTTCTGAGGTAAGGGATGTTATTTTCTTCTCAAATGATATTATTTCTTCAATATCATTATGCTGAAATATTAGTTAGAATTTTTTTATCAAATTTAGAACTTTGTCATGTCGGGCTTACTATTCATGAGTTACTATTCATGGGTTACTATTCAAGAGTTACTATTTAAGAGTACTATTCACGAAGCGTGATGATATTTTTTTGTGAAATTTCTATCTTTTGAGGTCGGAGTTACTATTCACGTATACAACACTATTCACGTATACGGCACTATTCACGAATACGACACTATTCACAGAAAAATTAAATTTTTTTTTCTGTATCCAAGATTGTCTGTTATGATTCCTATCTTTGATTGTATCCATGTTTTTATCATTCTTGAATTTTACTCCACTCTGATTATTTATGAAGTATTTTTGAACTTGGATTGTGTAAAGTACGAATCCTTAATATTTGTTCTTTTGTTTCACTGGATTCGTTTCCTTTAAAATATTTTTCATCATCATCAGTCCTAAATGATGATATTACTGAATATCTTTGGCATGTAGTGCAAAGATGAATGATTTTATGATGAATATCTTTGGCCCGTAGTGCAAGGATAAACATGTGTTTAGATGAATAAGACCAACTGAAGAATATCTTTGGCCCGTAGTGCAAAGATGAACATGTGTTGAGATGAACATGACCAACTGATGAATATCTTTGGCCTGTAGTGCAAAGATGACTATTTGATTCAAGATGTATATTGATTGATGTTACAGGGATAAAATATCGATGATGGACTTTTAAATTCATAGATAATAGTAGATTTTATTCCCTACTTAACTTTTCTAATGAATTGTTGTTTCCGCTGCAGTTGTTGATTTAAAACTGGTTTTCTATTGTATTCTTTTAGATTTTTCCCTGTTGAAGACTAACGATAATTTGTTCTATGTTATCTTAGTCATAATGTTCTTTACTGGGCTAGTTGAGTTCACCATTTTCTTTGTTGTTCCATTTTTCTTCTCAGGAGGCGAGAATGTAGCGAGTACTAGTCGGGGTGTTGAATGATGGTTCTAAAAGTCATTCTAGTAGGCCTCACTATTCTGTAAAATAGTGTATTAATAATTGTAATGAGTACTTATTTGAGTGTGGATATTGTCTAGATGACAATATTTGTATTTAAACTCACAGTTTTTATGTTGTATTAATAAAGTTATAGTTATTTCTGTACCATGTATTTGACGACTCAAAATTGGTGATGTATACCTATTTTGGGGGCGTCACAGTTGGTATCAGAGAAATGTTTTTCTCTTAATATTAGTCGTTTAAAAATTTCAAATAAGTATTAATTGTTTAGTTTATAATATTACCTCAAGTATTAAATATAATTTTGATTCTCTCACTATTTTATATCTAATAATTATCACTTTTTTTCTAATATAAAAATAATATAAATAATTTATATTATATTTAATATTTTATAATGATTTTTTTTAATATTTGTACACAAATATTCTAAAACCACTTAACGATGACACGGAAAAAAGTACTCCCTCTGTCCCAAATTAACTGCTCAATTTTGACCTTTTTAAGTCAAATTGACTTTTTTTAGAATTAATAATTAAGCATATATAAATATATTTCTAATATTATAAAAATTGAGATTAGTAATAAATTGTATATACTTTCTTTTGGTTATAATCTCTTCACCTATATTTTAACAAAAATAGTAAAAATATTATTTTTAAAAATGGTCAATTTGACTTTAAAAAGTCAAAACTGAGCAATTAATTTGGGACGGAGGGAGTAATATTTTTAAATTATTTAGTGTTGACTTTCTTATGTTCCTGTTCTTTCCCGGCATCGCCCTGCCCCATATGTGTAGCTATTAATATGGTTGACGAAATAGCATGTGACATGTTGGAACCGTTGGGGAAATGGCGGGAACGTTAAGTGAGGGGATCAAAGTCAAATTAATAGAGGACTAGTATTTTACTTGGACTTGGTCAACGTCACCGACACTTGAACTGGAACCATGAGCATTGGATTGAACAAAATAAAATGAGTTTTCTAGTTGGATATAGAAATTAGACATGAAAATTAGATATAAATATATTTGAATTTAACTTATTTATATTTTTACTTATTATTAGAATCAAAATATAATTAAATAAAATTTAAATATACTCATCTCCAATTTTTATGTCCACATAAAATTTTTGAAATAAAATACTGCATGCACATAGGTGCCCGTGATGTGGTGCATCCCTTCGACAATATTTTATTAATTTCGTCTATGGTTTTCATTTTTTGGACTATAATACTCCCTTTGATTTCTTATAGGCCTTTGTTTATACCCAGTCCTGCATTGTAAAATATAAAAAAAAATTATCTATATATAAAAAATTAAATTATTAGTAATCGTACATTTAGTCATGACCTTTTAAGTGAATCTATAGTGGGCTTAGATGACCCAATAAGATACTATTTGACCATTAATTTAAGGTCTTATTTTGATGAATTTGATTTGATTCAGACTTGAGATTTGACCCAAGATTTGTTCTGAAATGTTTTATATGGTATCTGTAAGATCACATCTTTTTATAAATAAAGATTTAATTTCTCTAATTATTATTTTTGAATAATAAGGTGTTGATTTGATATAATAATGTAGTTATGAGTGATATGTGCAAATTTTGCAAAGTAAGCAAGTGATCGTAAAATATTTGTTTGGTCGGAAAATATTCTTTTTGTCAGGAAATATCCGTACGACGATGCAATCATTGGTGGACCACATAATGGAATAATTGTTGGATATAGAAAGCGACAGAAATAACCTTTTTATAAAAAAATAACGGCAAAACTTTTACCGTTAAACTGTGGAAATATCCGGTGATAAAAGTACAGTAATACACGTGGTTGCACAATAGCACACGATATTGCACAATATGTCTGATAATAGATTCTTACGTAAGAAGTCACTCAATAATTGATACAGTAAAAATTGCACAGTCTTTCATATTATTGATGCAATAATTGCTACCGTGGTAATTGAATAGTATTTTGCATTATTGATTTAATAATTGTTGCAGTAACATCTTCACAATATTTTATATCATTTGAATAATATTATTAGATAGCATTATTAATAATGTCCAGAAAGTTATGTTAAGAAAATTATCTCAATACTTTGTTCATAATTGAATTCATATGATAGTTCCTTTGATTTTCATTTTTGGAATTCATAACTTGTACTCTTTGGACTTGTTGAGCATGTTTAGTAATTTATTTTGCTTTTGTAAAAATGCACATGTTAATATATTTTTGGAGATTTTGTGTAAATAATTCGTTGTAGTACATGTACATAAATATTAGAACCTCTCGTGTTTATATTTTATCACATATGTTGTGACATATATATTTGTTATAATATATCGTAGGATATATCTGAGTTATAACTACATGTAGGGGTATTACAGACATGTCTTCTTGACACCGATACACAATACCTTATGTGGCGGTGTGATTAGTTAGCATGGTCATTATTTTTTTACTCCAGTGGGAGTTAGTCATATGGTGATTTTGTTATTATCGGAGGCATATGAGTCGATTCTAGTTTTCTGTTATGTTATGCGGATTGGTGATATTTGTTCTAAATACGCCTTCTAATTTTGCATGGATTAAGATTCGCGGTCAAATGTGTGTGACTTGCCCGTGTGACATTATTTGATTTGCCTGTATGACGAGATATATTCTGTTTTATTTTGAGCCCGGTTTGAAATAAAACCCAATAATTTAGTCAGCCAACTATTTCATTGTGATAATTTTGTTTGTTTCAGTTCAGTTCAAGTTATTGAATTATTTATTTCAGTTTATTATTTCTGCACTCTATATTCGTATTGGATATTTGGCTCGTACTATGTTTTTCTTTTGACAGATAATCAGGAGAATCAAAGGCAAGTGTTATGAGAGCTCCTTTTAGACAATTTATATATTTTGTATAGGCTTTGTTACTTTGATTTGTGTTATAGAATCACTTTACTAATGCATTATATATTTTTTTGAAGTTATATAGGTCACTTTACTAATTCAAAGTCATTATCCTTCTCATGGAAACGATATGTTTATTTATTTACTAATGCAAAGTCATTGTCCCCTTTCTCGTTGGAAACTATATTTTTCAACCACACTAATTACAAATAATGTCATGTGCAACTTAGACTTTGAATGGCACCATACTCTAAGCTAACCAAACATCTCAACTCTCCATCTAGAAACCCCAAATTGTAAACATCCCATATCAATCTTTAACAATATCAAAACGAAGGGGTTGATTTTTCAGTCAATAGGAGCATTCTTAGGGATGGGATATTCATCTCTCCATGAGTTTACTGGCAAATAAACACGAAGATAGAACTGTTGTCCTAAATATTGGCGAGCCCAGTTTACTGACCTAATGTTCCACATTCCCACGTTGTCCAGGGGAATGTAAGCTGCAGTCCATGATTTGGGATATACCTATAAATGTAACAAACATTTCAAACTTTATATGTTTGGTGAAATTATGCTGGCTGTTCTTATAGCTGAGCCTTAACTCCAGCACTAAACCATTATGAAATCTAAGGAATTTGGATGATTGTTTCGTTATGTACCTGGACAGTGCACCAAGAAATGGTGTCCCCTTAAGTTGTAGCTTGATCTGCTTGAAGCTGACCACTGCCCTCCATCCATCCTGTTCATTTCACGGTGTTCAAAATTCCTGCTTACCTTTGATGATTGGAGCAGAATTTTCTAGCCTAATAGTACGCGTAGTATTAACCATTCCATAATGATAAGAGCCTTGAGGATTAGGCCTCGGGTCCACTTGCTGTTAAATTTTGCCTAATAGAGCGAGCTTGATTAAGGGACCAATCGATGTCAATTGTTGGACCAGCTGGGGGAGGACCACGAACAGGTCCTGCAGAGTCGCTGTAATGAAGAACGGAAGTTGTTGTGAGAACTTGAGAGGTGAAACGCGTTGATATGACAATGTAGTAGTCCTGCCCGAGTTGATCAGCCGTGACCAGTACAGATTAGGATTGGACCAAATGGATGTCAAGGGAGGAGTAAGTATTTTGGAGTGTATGTGTCCCTTCTGCTTCAACTAGAAGCATTTTGTGTCCTTGGATTCTGAAATTAATGGAAGTAGTAAGCCCAACATTCGATATTCTGAACCTGTAAGACTTGCCTGGCCAACATAATATGATTCAATGAAATGACAAGAATAATATAGGGTACTTGTAGAATCTAGCTACTATAATAACTGGTTGAGATATTTATTTACCTTGATCAAATGTGAATGTGAATTCATTTGATCATTTCCACCATCTAAAATTGATTTTAAATCCTACAAAAAGTTTTAAGAAGTTTCAATTAGGAAATAGGAATAAACCACAATTACTCGACAAGGGACTTACCGTGTGATTTAGTTTGAACCAGTCGCCAGCGAGTATGGTGAAATCTCCAGCAGGTGGAGGGAATGGAACGGGAATCATAGGGCGGCTAAGAGATTTTGATGCCACCAAAACCGCCTGCAGCCTTGTGGAAGGCAAGGGAGGGGAAATAAAAGAAGCTACCAATTTGATCTTTAACTTGTAGAATGTATGTGAAGTTTTGGCCCGGTGGGATGGGGCAGTTGGTGCCATACACTCCATCCTGCCACGAGTTTCGTCTCTGCTGTATACCGTTCCTGCTCTAGTTTCATCAACTTAATAAATGAAGTAAACATTCCCAAATCATTATGTCTTTATAATTGCTTGGTGATATAGATGTGCTTAGCTAATGAAAATAGGCACAAAGAAATCTATGGTACTTTAAAAAGCTTAAAATATATTAAACGTGACATGTGACAAAAGCCGAAGTGAAGTGGAGGGTTATATAGGTATGGTTGCTAAATTCAAACTAGTGCTTGAAATTATATGTGAAGCACAACAGCTTCCATGGTGACTTGTGGGGGAATACCTCTGTCCTCTCAAAAATATGTATGTATATTGTTCTGTTCGATTATAATAAATACAAGCCCTTAGACACACGGGTTGCGTGTGCAATTATTTTAAGAATATAAGAATAATTTTTTTAAAAAATTTAAAGAACGACACTAAAAGGAAAAAAAAATGTAAAACAATCGAACCAAGCTTGCAGGGACAAAAGGGGTAGGGGATTTGTGACGGTTGTGACGCCCCCAAAATTAAGTATACATGTAAGACCCCGAATTATTTTTTTTAAATAAATGGAATTTCCTTTATTTATTATGTTGAAATAGTAAGGGTTGATTTGATTAATGTGGAAAGTTATGGGTAAAATGCACAAATATTTTAAATAAGCACGTGGTTATAAAATATTCATTGTTGTCGGGGAATATTCGTTTGGTCGTGGAATATTCTTACTGTCGGGGAATATTCGTACGACGGCGCAGCCTTGTGTGGGCCCATAACGGAAAGCGATTGGATGAAGAAAACGACAAGTATGAGTTGTTTATAAATAACGGCGCAGTTGTTACCGTTAATACTGTTGGAATACCCGGTGGTTAAAACATAGTAATACGCATTGTTGCACAGTAGCACACGGTATTGCACCAATTATTGATTCTTACGTAAGAAGACACTACTCAATAATTGTTACAGTAATTACTGTTTAGTATTTTATTTTATTGATTTAATAATTGCTGTGTTGATATTTTATATTACTGTTGTTTTAATAATTGTCACTGCACAGTATTTTCTATTATCAGAGCAATAATTCATATTATCTGAATAATATTATTAGATAACATTATTGGCAATGTCTAGAAAGTTCTGTCTAAGGAGAGGTTTGATCATCTAATTGAGCGCCAGTAAGGAGAGATCCTTATTGGAAAACCCTCTCTTTCCTGGGAACTGTTTGGTTGTCAATAATGTGATTCTGTAATATTATTTGTGAATAATTAATTATTGATTAATATGATGAGAAAAATATTAATTTTATGAGGATATATATGGAGAAAATTTTTAATGTGACAATTGTTAAAAATTAATATTTTATCTTTTTCTGATAAAATAATTCATTTAAATAATATATTAATGGTGATATTTTTACAATGAATATGTGATATATGAGTATATGAGGATGAAGAGTATTTTTGTTGCATTAAATGATTAACACATGTTTTGTGTGTCGGTGGACCCCGTTTTTTGACTGAAATTTGATTATAGCATGTAAAATCGTCCGTTTGTGAATTTTGGTCAATTTCTGTTTGAAATTTGGAAAAACTTTCTTCTGCGAAGTTGTAGAGAATTGAATTTCCTATAAAAATTCGCGAGATTCGAATTTTCTGATAAAAGGCTATTTATTATGAATTATTGAAGTTTCGGTATATCGGGTGTGAATTGATTTTTGGAGTTTAAATTATTTTTGTTAGAAAGACGTTTTTTGTATTTTCTTGGACATCATTAAAATGTGTGGCTGATGTTTTTGACCAAAAGGTGGGCTAAGGAAAATTTGTATAATTATATTATTATTATATTAAATTTTCTGCTTTGGTGTTCTAAGCATTTTCCTATAAATAGGGAGCTTAGGTTAGAATTGAAAATCACACCAGAAACTGAAGTTTTCTCTCTATTTATCTCTCGATATTTTGAGCGTATTCTTGTGAGTATACTTTGATGTTGCTATATGGTGCAAGTTCAAGTCATAGCCTATATCCGGTGTTTCAACTAGAAGTACTGTCTTTCGAGGTAAGAGATGTTATTTTTTTCGTAACTGATATTATTTTTTCAATATCATTATGCCAAAATATTGGTTGGAACTTTTTATCAAATTTAGAACTTTTTCATGTCGGGATTACTATTCACGAGTTACTATTTATGAGTTACTATTCATGAGTACTATTCACGAAGCATGATAATATTTTTTTGTAAAATTTCTATCTTTTGGTGTCGGAGTTACTATTCACGTATACGACACTATTCACAGAAAAATTAAATTTTTTTTCTGTGTCCAAGATTATCTGTTATGATTCCTATCTTTGATTGGATCTATGTTTTGATCATTCTTGAATTTTACTTCAGTATGATTATTTATGAAGTATTTTTGAACTCGGATTGTTTAAAGTACGAATCCATAATACTTGTTCATTTGTTTCACTAGATTCGTTTTCTTTAAAATTATTTTCATCATCCTCAATCCTAAATGATGATGTTACTGAATATCTTTGGCCTGTAGTGCAAAGATGGTTGATTTTCTTATGAATATCTTTGGCCCGTAGTGCAAAGATGAACAGGTGTTGAGATGAACATGACCGACTGATGAATATCTTTGGCCTGTAGTGCAAAGATGAACATGTGTTGAGATGAACATGACCGACTGATGAATATCTTTGGATTGTAGTGCACAGATGAATATTTGATTTGAGATGAATATTGATTGATGTTACAGGGATAAAATATTGATGATGGACTGTTAAATTCATAGATTATAGTAGATTTCATTCTCTACGTAACTCTTCTATGAATTATTATTTTCGCTGCGAATATTGATCTGAAACTTGTTGTCTATTGTATTCTATCAGATTTTTTCCTGTTGAAGACTAACGATAATTTGTTGTACATTATCTTAGTCATAACATTCTTTACTGGGCTAGTTGAGCTCACCCTTTCCTTTTGTTCCATTTTTCTTCTCAGGAAGCGAGATTATAGCAGGAACTAGTCGGGGTGTGGAGTGATGGTTTTAGATAGCTGTTTTAGTAGCCCTCACAATTCTGTAAAATAGTGTATCAATAATGAGGATTTATTTACGTGTGGATATTGTCTAGAAGACAATATTTGTATTTAAACTCATAGTATATAGGTTGTCGTATTTTGCACGACAAATGTATTAATAAAGTTGTAGTTATTTCTGTACAATGTTATTGACAACTCAGAATGGGTTGGGTGGAATGGACCTATTTTGGGGGCGTCACAGTTGGTATCAGAGCTTAGGGATATGATCTCTGGCGGAGAACGGGGAATAGAACTAGGAGGGGAGAGACGAGTAATCCTTCGCTAATGTGTCATACCTAAGCTTATTTCTTGGTCGGTCATAATATAGGGGTATTATGTGATTTGTTAATTTATTTAATTAACCCTTGTTTTATGGCAGTATTTGAGAATGTTAACTGAGAACGTTAACAATTGAGTGAATGAGATTGTGGAGACACCTTTAGTCACCAATCAGGCTAATGTGATGTCAGTCGAAGAAGGAATTAGAGATATTCATGTGGTGAGTGAAGAATTGATAGTTGCACCCAAGATAATCGCAGAGGTAACAGCTGAGAGTGAGAAAGAAGAGGAAGAAGATGTAACTGAGGATAATTTATTAGAGGTATTATATGATCAAAATGTAGAATTTTAAAATCGTATTCATGAATTAGAAGAGCAGGCTGAAGAACGACAGGCGGTTGTGGAACAAAAGGATGCAACGATTCAAGCTTGTGTTACCCAATATGTGATGCTTGAACAAAAGCACTCTTTGGCAAAGTATAAGATGATAAAGCTGGAATCTGAGCTGAAAGAAGAAATAACTGAACAAGTGAGAATGAGTGATGCATGGGTAAAAGCCGCACGATGCATTGATATTGTGGAAAGAGATGTCCGATCTAAGAAGAGAAGATTTAACGATGACGGGAAGACGTCGGAAGCAGCACCAGCACCAGCAACAAATTCTAGGAAAAAAGAACAACCGCCAGTTAGATGCTACAAATGCGGAGAGAAGGGACATATAAGTCCAAACTGTTCACAGCCTTCCAAGTTATGTTTTAGTTGTGGAAAAGATGGTCACATATCTCGATTTTGTCCTGTAGCGAAATCAAGTCCAGCTGGAACGGTGGCACCAAAGGCGGATACGGAAAAGACAAAGTCAATGGTTTCTGAAAGAACGTTTGTCGTGACCGGTCAGAATGCGAGGAACCCGAACGAAGTTTGAACGGGTTAGTTAATTATAAATTCTTGCGAAATTTATACCTTATTAGAAACAGGTTCTACCCATTCATTTATCTCTCCTGCTTATACTCAACGTTTAAACTTGACTCCGGAGAAAATTAGACTTTGACTTATCTGTTGAAACTCCGTTAGGAGAAACTTTCATCACATCTACTGTTTATAAATCTTGTTTGATTCAAGTTGGCACTGTCACATTACCTGTTGACCTTATTTCTTTAAAGATACTTGCTTTGGATATGATTTTGGGGATTGATTGATTAACTACTCATCATGCCAAAATTGATTGCTTTTGTAAGGTTGTTAGTTTTCATATTCCTAAGCAACCTGTTATTCGAATTTAAGCAACCAAACCATTGAAGTCAAACTCTTTTATATCAAGCCATAAAGTCATTCGTTTATTGAAAAACGGATGTAAAGTTTTCTTAGCCCATGTTATGGATTTGAATAAAGACACGTCAGATTTGAATAATATTCCTGTTGTTATTGACTTTCCTGACGTATTTCCTGAAGAATTTCCTGGCCTACCCCAAAGTGTGATATTGAATTTTGTATCGATTTTGAACCCGGTACAAAACCCATTTCTAAAATCTCATGGCTCCTATTGAACTTCAGGAGTTAAAAATTCAACTGTAGAAGTTTGTACCCGGACCTTTATCTGGTGACTTCCTTTGTGGAATGCACCGAAGCCAGACTCTCCGTAGAGGATGCCATATTCATGTGGTAGTAAACTGATAGGTGCCATTGTGACGTGCTATCCAAGATTTGGATATGAGTAACAGTTGAGAGCAACCTAAGTTAGTAATCGAAATACGTAGCTTTCTAGGCTTAGTTGGTTATTAACGGAGATTCGTGAAAAGATTTTCTCAAATCGTTAGTCCATTAACACAGCTGACTCGTAGAGATACAAAATTCGAATGGAGCAAGGAATGTGGGAAGAGCTTCGAAGAACTCAAGAGGAGACTCATTTCGGCACATGTTCTGACCATACCATCCTGAAAAAAAAACGAACGTGGTAGCTGACGTGTTGAGTAGAAAATCGTATGTGGTTACGAGTGCGATGTTTTTAACAAAAAGACCCATTTCGTATGACTTACAAATGATAGAGATAGAGTTAAAGACTCTATGGATCACGTGATGATATACAAGTAGAACCGACTTTAATCGTTCAAGTTACACACCGGAGCTGATGAATATGAAGAAGGAGGTACAAAAAGTTGTTATTCCAAAAGCGAGAATTGGCGATGTGAGGAAAGCTCAAACCTTTGATTTATTAATCCATTTGAAATTCTCGATCGAGTAGGAACTGTGGCCTATAGACTCGTTTTACCGCCAAGTATGTCGCGTGTTCGTAACGTTTTTCACGTACCGATGTTACGTAAATATGTGGACGACTCGAACCGTGTTATTGAGTTAGAACCAGACGAGATAGCCGAACACTTAACGTACGAGGAGGTACCTGTTAAGATTTTGGATAGAAAGGAGCATGTCTTACGTACGAAGGTCATACCACAAATTAAAGTTTTGTAGAGGAACCACGCTATAGAGGAAATGACCTGGGAGTTGAAAACGAAAATGAAAGCGAGGTATCCTCACCTTTTCGAAACACCAGTTACGTACGTCAATTTTGAGGACGAAATTTCATAAGGAGGGGAGGTTGTAAGACCCCAATTTTTTTTAAATAAATGGAATTTCCTTTATTTATTATGTTAAAATAGTAAGGGTTGATTTGATTAATGTGGAAAGTTATGGGTAAAATACGCAAATATTTTAAATAAGCACGTGGTTATAAAATATTCATTGTTGTCGGGGAATATTCGTTTGGTCGTGGAATATTCTTACTGTCGGGGAATATTCGTACGACGGCGCAGCCTTGTGTGGGCCCATAACGGAAAGCGATTGGATGAAGAAAACGACAAGTATGAGTTGTTTATAAATAACGGCGCAGTTGTTACCGTTAATACTGTTGGAATACCCGGTGGTTAAAACATAGTAATACGCGTTGTTGCACAGTAGCACACGGTATTGCACAAATTATTGATTCCTACGTAAGAAGACACTAGCCAATAATTGTTACAGTAATTACTGTTTAGTATTTTATTTTATTGATTTAATAATTGCTGTGTTGATATTTTATATTACTGTTGTTTTAATAATTGTCACTGCACAGTATTTTCTATTATCGGAGCAATAATTCATATTATCTGAATAATATTATTAGATAATATTATTGGCAATGTCTAGAAAGTTCTGTCTAAGGAGAGGTTTGGTCATCTAATTGTGCGCCAGTAAGGAGAGATCCTTATTGGAAAGCCCCCTCTTTCCTAGGAACTGCCTGGTTGTCAATAATGTGATTCTGTAATATTATTTATGAATAATTAATTATTGCTTTATATGATGAGAAAAATATTAATTTTATGAGGATATAGATGGAGAAAATTTTTAATGTGACAATTGTTAAAAATTAATATTTTATCTTTTTCTGATAAAATAATTTATTTAAATATATTATTTTAATAATATATTAATGGTGATATTTTTACAATGAATATGAGATATATGAGTATATGAGGATGAAGAGTATTTTTGTTGCTTTAAATGATTAACACATGTTTTGTGTGTCGGTGGACCCCATTTTTTGACTGAAATTTGATTATAGCCTGTAAAATCGTCCGTTTGTGGATTTCGGTCAATTTCTGTTTGGAATTTGGAAAAACTTTCTTCTGCAAAGTTGTATAGAATTGAATTTCCTATAAAAAATAGCAAGACTCGAATTTTTTGATAAGAGGACTATTTATTGTGAATTATTGAAGTTTCGGTATATCGGGTGTGAATTGATTTTTGGAGTTTAAATTATTTTTGTTAGAAAAATGTTTTTTGTATTTTCTTGGACATCATTAACATGTGTGGCTGGTGTTTTTGACCAAAAGGTGGGCTAAGGAAAATTTGTATAATTATATTATTATTATTATATTAAATTTTCTGCTTTAGTGTTCTAAATATTTTCCTATATATAGGGAGCTTAGGTTAGAATTGAAAATCACACCAGAAACTGAAGTTTTCTCTCTATTTCTCTCTCGATATTTTGAGCGTATTCTTGTGAGTATACTTTGAGTGTTGTTATATGGTGCAAGTTCAAGTCATAGCCTATATCCGGTGTTTCAACTAGAAGTAATGTCTTTTGAGGTAAGGGATGTTATTTTTTTCGTAAGTGATATTATTTCTTCAATATCATTATGCCGAAATATTAGTTGGAACTTTTTATCAAATTTGAAACTTTTTCATGTCAGGGTTACTATTCACGAGTTACTATTCATGAGTTACTATTTATGAGTTATTATTCACTAGTTACTATTCACGAGTACTATTCACGAATCATGATGATATTTTTTTGTGAAATTTTTATCTTTTGGCGTCGGAGTTACTATTCACGTATACGGCACTATTCACGTATACGACACTATTCACAGAAAAATTAAATTTTATTTTCTGTGTCCAAGATTATCTGTTATGATTCCTATCTTTGATTGGATCTATGTTTTGATCATTCTTGAATTTTACTTCAGTATGATTATTTATGAAGTATTTTTGAACTCGGATTGTTTAATGTACGAATTCATAATACTTGTTCTTTTGTTTCACTGGATTCGTTTTCTTTAAAATTATTTTCATCATCCTCAATCCTAAATGATGATGTTACTGAATATCTTTGGCCTGTAGTGCAAAGATGGTTGATTTTCTTATGAATATCTTTGGCCCGTAGTGCAAAGATGAACAGGTGTTGAGATGAACATGACCGACTGATGAATATCTTTGGCCTGTAGTGCAAAGATGAATATTTGATCACTGTTATAGCTGAGACTTAGCTTAATCAATATTCTACATCATCGAATCACCCCTGCACTACGGCCAAGATATTCTTTAGTATCACGACCACAATTATCCATGCACTACGGGCCAAGAATATTTGTGTATTCATTAATGGTCATGATCATGCCAACAACTGTCCATCAATGCACTACGGGCCAATGAGAATTTTTACCACATCATTTGTAACATTACGGTCATGATTATACCGAATAATCCCTGGTCATAATCATACCAAGTCCATCTATGCACTACAGGCCACAGATGACTTTCAAAAAATATAAATATGAGGATGATGACAATGATATAAGAATTCAATAAAACAAGTTCAAGAATTAATTTATCCAGGAACCAATAACATCCAAACTGTCAACATGATACTGCTTTGTAGAGTAAAATTCAAGAATACTTAGAAGAATATTTCCATGAAAGGATACTGGATGAAGCGCAAATATCAAGGATATTCCACTAATTTCATGGAGTATAGAAGTCAAAGTTTTAACCAACTGAGTATAATAAAGAATGGAATAACAAAAGAAATCACCATGCATGCGATAGACCGCACAGGCAGGTTATTCCAACAGAATAATAAATAACGGAACCAGGTCCGGCGTAAAACGCACAGACAGGATATTCCAACAGAATAATAAAGAATGGAACCAGGTCCGGCGTAAAACACACAGACAGGATGTTCCAACAGAATAATAATAAAGACGGAACTAGGTCCGGTGTAAAACACACAGACAGGATGTTTCAAAAGAATAATAATAAGACGGAACCAGGTCCGGTGTAAAACACACAGACAGGATGTTCCAACAGAATAATAGAAGAATGTCACCAAGTATAAGGTAGACCGCGTATACAGGTTATTCCAACAGAATAATAATCAATAGAATAACAACAGTTCTCTTCATGAGTAAGAAAGAATAACACCCCTTACATTAGTAGGAGATTGAATACTGCAGTAGTGTAGTAACATAATACTCTTCTTCTTTCTCTCTTATTCCCTCTATACTTTCTCTCTCTATAGCTTGAATGTATTCGTGAAAAAATAATGACGCACTAGACCTCTATTTATAGAAGATTTCTAGCTTAGCACTTGCCATGTGAAAAGGCAAGTGGCTTGACGACTGGTGATGTGAAAAGAAAAGTGGTTTGACGCCTGTAATGTGAAATGACAATTGGTTCGATGCCTGTAATATGAAACGACAAGTGGTTTGACGTCTGGTAAAGGTAATTACTATTGACGAAGGTAATTACTATTGACGAAGAGACTCTTAGATGATGACATATGGGCCCCCCATAAAATAACCAAACTTACCACAAACGTATCATAACAGACTCTTTATATACATCAAGGATTGAATAAATATTACCACAAATCATTTTATTTTTAATCAACACATATTAATCTTTCAACAATTATAATCATTTATAACTTGTCGTCTCAATTATTGATTTAATAATATAACATATTATACAGATGATACTGTGACAATAATTGAATCAATAATATAAGAGATATGATGCAGCAATTACTGTAGCAATAATTGAGTATAGCTGAGTGACTTCTCACGTAAGCATCAATAATCAATACCGTGTGCTACTATGCAACCACGCGTATTACTGTACTTTTACTACCGGGTAGTTCAACAGTTTTAACGGTAACACCTCCGCCGTTATTTTTATAGAAAGATAATTTTGTCGTTTTCTAACTACGACAATACTTCCGTTGTGGGGTCCACCAATGATTGAGCCGTCGTACGAATATTTCCTGAAAAAAAAATATTCCCCGACCAAACGAATATTTTATAACAACTTGCTTACTTTGTAAAATTTATAAATATTACCCACAACTATAACATTATATCAAATTTATTCCATAATATTCAAAAATAATATTTATAGAAAATTCATCTTTATTTATAAAAGTTGGGGTCTTACAACGGTGATGTCACCTCTCCTTCCCCATTGTATACCTATTATTATTGTTTCTATCATTTGCAAAATTTTAAGAATATTAATGGTGAAATTTTGTTTTACGCATGCCCTTAAAAGATAAGTAGTTAATATAATAGTTTGTCGTTCTATATATAGACTATTAGAAAAAAAGTGATCTGTAGTGTGAAACTTTTTTTTTTTTTTTGCAAATTTGGGTGGAAGGGAGAGATTATTAAATAGGAAATTAAGAGTTGTAACTAATATTAATTGGATCTAAATATTTATACATACGCTACAACAATTGAGTGAACCAAATAACAAGGAAGTTGACATCCTGACATTAATAATTTAGAACAGATGATTAATTAATTACGTACATAAGGGTAGCACTGAAGTTTAAAGGGGAACTCTTTCAAACAGTACTGAATCAACTGACAATTAAAGTATCCAGGAGCAGAAACCAGCAACGCACGCACGATACCATGTGCCTGCCGGACAAGATCAATTTACCATTCATGGTTTATACATAGTTTTTTTTAATCACTAGTTTCCACCATGATGATGACAATTGTTTGTTCCAAAAATGTCTCCGCTTTTCCATTTGTATCAAAATCTGACACTAAAGGCCAGGAGGATACTGCAAGCAAGCTCACGCAAAGAAATACCCAGCTCCGGCTCTGTAGCCTGTAGGGTGGGGTAGATAGATTGATTTTCAGTTATGCTCTTAGTTGAATACAGCTGATATGTATTCTATTATTATATATCTTTGACATTAATTCTTTTGATTATTCTGCTACTAAGTTGCTAACAAAGTATATATATGACATGATAATCTGGCTAACATCTGATCCTATATATAATGTAAAATCTTCTGATTAGCTATATATTAACTCATCTCAACAAGTTAAATAACTTATCTAGAAAATAAATTAAAGAAGAAAAGGGGGAAATAAACCAGTAATTATTCTGAAAATTAAGGAATATATATATATATATATATATATATATATATATATATATATATATATATAGGGACCGGATCAGGTCCGGGAGTCCGGATTTTAACAAAATCCGGACCATTTTTTTTTTTTTTTTGCTTTTTTTTTTGAAACAACTAAAAAAAAAAAAAATATTTATGGAACTGAATTTTTTCCATAATACAGTGTTTTGGGCGTGATTTGGATGCCTATACCAAAACATTTCTGTACAGTCTGGGCAGACTGTACATACATTGGTTGGTGTGGGTGTTAAAAACACACCCAAAACAGTGTATTATGAAAAAATTTCAGTTCCATACTTTTTTTTTTTTTTTAGTTGTTTCAAAAAAAAAAGCAAAAAAAAAAAAAAAATGGTCCGGATTTTGGGTCCTGTCCGGACTCCCGGACAGGATCCATTCTATATATATATATATATATATATATATATATATATATATATATATATATATCCCCTAGACCCAACCCCAACCCCAGAAAAGGGAGGATTTTTTTTAATATTTTTTTTAAAGATGTAGTTTTTGCATATTCGGAAAACATATATCTTCACTGTAAGCTGAGTTGTTGAGATAAGTGATGACCAAAGAAAAATTCAATCTTCAATTGGTTATGTTTCAATGAATGAGTAAACCAAGCATAAAGAAATAATGAGTTAGAAGACACAAAAAGTGTTAACTACTCCCTCCAATCCATCATAAAGAAATATGACTATTTTATGGACAAGGGGGTATTTAAATAAAACAAAAAATTAAGAGGGGAGAAATTAAAATAAGTGAAAGCTTTAGCCAGAGTTTGTAAAGAGAAGGAAGATGTTTGGCCCTTGGAAAAGACAACAAACTATATATGTTTCTCCTTCAAACTTGTAACCCATCCGGAAAATATAACTGGCATACACCATTAGAGATCTCTGATCTGATCAAATAGGTAAGATTTATAGATGGGGAGGAAACACATTAATGGACAGTCGTCAAGAAAAGTATATATATACCAAACAACAATAATATTTCGATAGGATCAAATAATATATATATATATATGGAACTACACAACACAAAACAAGATGAAAAAAGAAAACATATTATATATACTGATATCCTGATTAATTAATAAAGATGGTATTTTCCAGATAACCCACTTCTGAATTAATATTTAGAAATAATCAAGCTTATTGGTTCAGAAAATACCTACCTTGGATACTCGTAGAAAATCTGTAGCAAGGAATTCCATAGAAAACAATCAAACATCACAGCCTAGTTTCATTTAAACACCTACATTTCAGCAGTAAAGTTGTAGTAGTGGGACATAATAATGGAAGAACCCATTAGGTCCATTGAACCTAGTCACTATGGAGAATAACTACGTACAACAGCTTTTGGTCATAATGTTTTCACAAATATTCACAACAACTCTCTCATATTAATATGAATAATAATTGTTAAAGCCAAGTTTCGCCGACGCGTCCAATCACAGAATCCACGCGCTAGAACCAGCACAATAACAGATCACACAGAAGCTTGACGGCTTGTGCTGCCGGGGGATAGCTCCGGTGTGAGAATGAGTACAGGCCGTTACAAGGTTTTAACAATGGAGGCTAAGTGTTTTGTGCTCAAAAGTATGAATTACCTCTTAATTGTACCCTTGACCTTGTATTTATAATGATCTCACCGCCCTAGAATCCTCCTCCCAGTCGGAATAGGACTCCTAGTTATGGTAGTTACCATAACTTAGGTTCAACTCAATCTCCTTAAAAAGTGCAAGTAGAATCCAATCTAATCACTACCTTTGGAGTAACCACATTTAATTATAATTGGGACGTCCAACTCTGCACGCAGGAAGGCCCACTGTACAGGCCCAAACTATCCCACTGTCAGGTCTAGGCTTCGGCCCAAAGGACTCGAAGGCCCGACCTCGAACACCACACAATAGGATAAGGCTCCGGCCCAAAGGGCTCGGATGCCGAACCCGAAGACATCCACCAAAGTGAGGGTCCGGCCCATAAGGACTCAGACGCCGACCCGAACACCTCGAAATCCATCACGGGCTTCGGCCCAATGAACTCATACAACTCTTCTGATGTCGGGCCTTCAGCCCAGGTGAAGGTCAGCAGAATGCTCCCGAACATTGCCCCCAGTCTTCAATTATAAGGTATTTATGATTGGAGACTTGAAAGGTTAGGTATTCGAAAGGTCATGACAGCTAATAATGAACTGTCTGGGAAAACCAAACGGTCCATTCATGACATTTGAAACGTTGCACATCTTTTCACGCCTGGCCCCACCTTAAGCATTTAATAGCCGCTCTGGGGTTCCGCACTGTACTCCCTATATAAACCCTTCTTCCCCCATCATTATCTCCTTTACTGACTCCTCTCCTCCAAGCTCTCTGTTTATCATTATTTCCGTCAAGGCGATTTTCGGCGAGTTCATTTCTTTCCCAAACTCTGCAAATTTCTACCACTTTGCAGATATTTGAGCTCTATTCTAGATCATCTCTTCTTCAAAACCACTTATTTGCATCCCATTTCTTTCCAATGGCCGATTTCAGCCCTGTCAACGCCACTGAGCCAATCAATGTCACCTCCACCGTTACCACCGGCGACCTACTAGAGGTCGAACTGCCGGATGCCACCGCTGCTACCACATCTTCGATCCTGCCTAGTCCGGGAGACGCCGAGACTCGAAATGCTTACCACTCCTCAGAGGAGTTTACTCACCTCCATACTCCTTCCACTATCACCCCCTCCCAGATCTCTGACATCCGAGCCCTCTTCAAAATCCCTAAAGAATACAAGCTCCGAGTACCAGCGTCGGATGAGAAGATGTTCTGGAGTCCCGAGGGCGAGTGGGTAGCCGTCCCCTTGTACGTTCTGAAATACGGGGTTCGGTTCCCACTTCATGATTTCATTTCCTCTTTCCTGAGCTTCGTGGGAGTGGGGTTCGCACAACTTGTGCCGAACGCGTACATCCACTTAGTCTCTTTTATAGCCATCTGCCAAGAGGTGGGCATCACCCCCGGGCTCGATCTATTCTTCACCCTGTTCACCGTTGGTGGGTCGAAAGAACCCGGTCTTCGGCAACTCAACAAACGCCCCAACCGAACCGTCCCAACCAAAACCCCTTCAAGCAACAAGGGGTGGCACAAACAGTGGTTTTTTTCCAAGGGATCCGACCTCCAACTCCTTCCCTCCTGGGCCTATCCAACCGACCAGACGGCTAAGGTTTCGAAGTTCCCGCAGGCTCGGGCCGATGCCTTCAGGACGTTCTACAAGCAATGGCAGAAGACCCAATAGAATCTGGGGCTTCTGATGGACGAAGACTGGTTATACAAACACGGCTGTAAGTATCCTTATTTTTATTTATTTTTTATTCTCTTAAGCGTACCATGCCTTAACCCATTCGTCCCCGTGCAGTGACCATTTTCAAGCCGGAGGGCGTTGTCGACGCCTTCATCCCCACCACCATCACAATCGGGTTCATCTGACCCCCGGTGACTGACGACGCTCCTGAGGAGGATACGGTCCCTATCAGCGAGCTGTCTCTGGGGTCCACGTCGGGGCCTGAGCTCCCGACCACACAAAAAGGGGCGCTGAAGATGAGCCGCGTGGAGAAGGCAGCTTTGCTGAAGAAATCCAAAAAGCCCTCCAAGCCGACCATCGAAGCACCTACAAAAGTCCCTCCACCTTCCCTGCCGAAGCTGACTTGGGACGTCCAACTCTGCACGCAGGAAGGCCCACTGTACAGGCCCAAACTATCCCACTGTCAGGGCTAGGCTTCGGCCCAAAGGACTCGAAGGCCCGACCTCGAACACCACACAACAGGATAAGGCTCCGGCCCAAAGGGCTCAGATGCCGAACCCGAAGACATCCACCAAAGTGAGGGTCCGGCCCAGAAGGACTCAGACGCCGACCCGAACACCTCGAAATCCATCATGGGCTTCGGCCCAATGAACTCATACGACTCTTCTGATGTCGGGCCTTCAGCCCAGGTGAAGGTCAGCAGAATGCTCCCGAACAATAATCAAGCTGGTTATGAAAATAAGTTGATTTCTTTTATATATATATATATATATAATTATTACTTCTCACCTTTTTCCTAAACCTAATAGATTAGACAAGTTTTGGCCATTAATTCGTGGTATCCAAGTGAAAAATATGACATGCATGGTGGTCGAATGTCTTATGTGATTGGCAGTTAGCTATGTTTGAGAATAAAGGGCTGGTCTACTAGTCACAGAATAATAAGGAACACTATCCCCAAATGTTCATGAAAATCACCAGTAATTAATTAGTATACTTATTAAGGGAAAGAACTTAACAGGTGGTTTATATATGCTTCAAAGGAAATACTATTAAACTATCAACTAGTATGATGTAAAAATGTCATAATATATACTACTATTAAGAGTTCAGCTCCCAGCCTCCCACTAAAAAAAAGGCAAACTAAGGATCGTTGCGCTGTCATAGCAACTTTAAGAATTTGGCTGATTTGATTAACAAACTTAAGACCTAATTATTAATTAATTATTTAATATATGTTATTAAGCCTTATAAGTTAGGGGAACCACATATTAAATTAGTGGAAACCGACACTTTTGAGACTAGAACCCACTCCATCACTTGTGGTACAACCAACATCAAAGCACCAACATTGCTTTTGTTGATTCCAGTAAACTACAATTCTTGTAGCATTAACGGGTAGGAGTGAGCAAAAAACGGATAAAATCGAAATACCAAACCGAACCGAATTTTTTTAACCGAATTATTTCGGTTTTTCGGTTTTTTTTACAATTTCGGTTATATCCGAATTATTATTCACTATTCGGTTACGGTTTCGGTTTGGAAAAACAGGTTATTCGGGAATCCGAATAACCGAACATTACTTATTAAAAAATTAATTTTATAATAATATTATAATAATAATAATAATAATAACAGTAATAATAATAATAGTAATAATAATAATAATAATAACAGTAATAATAATAATAATAGTAATAATAATAATAATAATAATAATAATAATAATAATAATAATAATAATAATAATAATAATAATAACAGTAATTCGGTTTTTTCCCGAATTACCGAAATTACAATTCGGTAATTCGGTATTCGGTAATTCGGTTATTGTTAAATTTCGGTTATTAGTTCGGATAGCAAAATCATAATTATTTCGATTTTCGATTATAATCGAATAGCTTATTCGGTTCGGTTATAATCGAATGATCACCCCTATTAACTTGTCCTAGGAGTCCATGTACTAAAGTTTCCCTTTAGCAGAATGTATAATACTCCCTCCGTACCCACTCGATAAAGGTTTTTGTTTTGTCTTCAAAATGATGACCAAAGTTAACAAATCAACTATATAAATTCTTGCTTGGACTAGTTTACCCTTAATTATACATCATTCACATCACAAATGAGTGTGGTTCATATTAATTTTTTCTCTCCAAACCCAAAACCCAAGGATAGATTGGGAAGAAAATGTATCCTATTTTTTTTGCTATCTTAATTTGTGTGAAAATTTTCATTTTGTGGGACGAATGTAGTGGGTGATAAGAGCATTCAATTCACAATAGTTTCCCCAATTAACTTTCTATCCTCAATTTTGAAGAATACATCAACAAATCATTATCCAACAATTTACTTATCTTTATTTGACTCTCTATTTTAATCCCTTTAAATTATTTTACTCCCTAGTGTGAGGGAGTCAAAAAACCGTTCCCTATATATGCAAAATGACATTTCACACCATCATTTAAGTGGACAACTCATCAATCATACACATTGACATTTTTTTACTACTTCATTTTCAAATTATAAAATCAATGTTGACTTATTTTTTTAAAATTAATTTCAAACGTATTTAAATTTAAAATTGATATAAATTTATTTAATTATTGTCAATATAATTATAAATATTATAAAAGTATTATTAATTATAAATTTTATTATTTTCAAATTTAAATGAATCATATCACAAATTAACTTTTTAAAAGTTAATATTGATCTTATGTATATTTGCATCCATTCAATACTCACTCCATAAATTATTTAAAATTTAAAATAAAATAAAAATTATTTTACAGTGAAATATAATTGATAAATTATACTTTCTCTTATAAATTATAAGATTATTATTAATTTGATGTTTTGACTGTTGGAATATTCAAATTTTAACTTTTAACATTAAAATTTCATTATTTAAGAAATCAATATAAGGAACATGTTGGGTATATAGTGAAAAAATTGAATCATTATTTTACAGAATGACTCAACAGCACTGCAGAGTAAGAATAAAGATAAAGAAACTGTTGTGAATTCTGTAAGAACGCTCACTTAAGGCATAGATGTTAAAACTACAATTTTCTCTAGGAATGACAAAGGTCACTTAAAATTAAATCGCTATGATTAACAAGAAAAAATGTCCAACTTTGACATGCCTTTTTGGACTTTTCTTTTATATATATAGAGTGACAATCTGTTTTTCTCTATTTGTTATGACATTCAAATCATTTCAAAAATTGTGACCAGAAAGTTGTTTAGCAAACTAGACAGTTCCAGCCTCCAGCTGCGATTAACAACATTTCAAAGAAGCAGAAAAAAGAAGTAAAATACAAACTAACTAATAAAAGTAAATTCTTATATATAGAATAAAATAGTTGGAGGACCATTTTATTTGGACATAAATGGAGCATCAGCTCCAGATGAAAACCCGAAATTTAAAAGTAATTGGAAAACTCAGACGGACTAAAAGCTAAACACACGAGCATCATATTTTGGCAGTTAATTGAATCTGTTTGCTGCTTTAGGACTTTGATTGAATTTCCTCCACTTTGTCCTCATCAATTTGGAATGCCTTAGCAAGAAGTTGACGAGAAATGGATGGTTTTGATCCAAAAACTGCAATATTTCCTATCGTTATGGTACCCGGGTGCATTTCGGTATTAAACCAAGCCCATGCATGCTGCAGCAGAACTATGTTCCGTACCAACATTGTGCTGAAAGTGAACTAGTCCTTGTGGAAATACAAACACATCTCCCCTGTGAAGGACCTTAGTGAAGAGACGATTCGAGGTGATAAAAACCACAAGGAGAGAGCCATCTGTGACAGTTAGTGTCTCGGATGCACGGGGATGAATGGGTTTACTCCCCTCGGCGAAAAGTATAAGCGCGCCACTATTGAGATGCCAAGTGTGTTAAGGCCTTGCAATTGTGCCACGCTAACAGGGAGGATCCTGGATCCATAAGGTGTTGATGTGTCAGTAAGGCCACTAAAGAAGAAATCATCGGTTTTAACCAGCTCTGGATTCTTGCAGGCCAGGCCATTTACTCTTACTGCCAAAAAAAAATAAACACAGGTTCAATATCTTATAATTATATACAATATCGTGAAAAAGGGAGGTACCTGACCGTTGACATCTTTTCTTGTTAGCACTGATCAGTAGTATTGTACCTGGTGCATTACATGTTGAATTTTGATACTACAAAGTTGAGTGTGAAAACATAAAGCGAACAATTGTTATGTAACAAGGTAACTAATATAGGCGCATGCATGGTACAAATATTATGCTAGGATTTGGGAACTGCAAATGAAAGTTAACTACAGTATATGGGAGCTACTAAAAGTTTTGTCTTATAAAGTACCTGAGCTTTTAAAATCTGCAACACAAAAATCCTGAATTTAGGGGTGGATGAGGGCATAGTGAATCAAATTCAAACAAAATTCTTGCACATTAAGAAAAAAATTAACAATGTTGTTTAGCTTGTAAGCAGCAGCTGATGGATTTTAAAAGCAATGTTTTTAGGTCTGTTCTATTATATTTCTACCATGCATGAAGCTAAGAATAAAAAGGTTCACAAAGTTAAATTCTAAGATTTGTTTTCCTTTTAGTTTGTTGAATTTTTAGCTCATCCTGGCTTGTGACGGCCATGACTTCTTTGGAAAATCATCAAATCTAATTTCAAAGAAGCTGCTGTATGCATTAACCAAAAAAGCATGCATGTATATATATCTCTCAAAACCTCGAGTGCTGTAAAAAACAAACAAAAACACACCTCAATTGGCATAACATATATTTGGTCCGAGTACTATATTATTACTATGGGGAGACAGGGAGTAATATTTGACCCATGCCTTGGCCAGCACACCGCTGGACCACTTACAATATAGTAATGCTACTATCATGTTAATCGGGTCATTTAGACTCCCCACCCTATAATTCAAAAATAATGACAAGTCATAAAACTCAAATTAGTAGAATAAAAATTTATACTCCCTCCGTCCAAAATAAAAGTCCTTATTACTATTTTGGGTTGTCCCATGTTAAATATCCACTTTTCTTTAATAACCAAACTTTTTCATATTTTTTTCTATTATGCTCGTAGCATTAAATATTTCATATTTTTCTTACTATAATTCTCTCTATATTTAATGACATATTATTATGGGTAATTTTGTCATTTTATTCATCTTTTTAATATGCGTAAAAAATTCATTAGAACTTTTATCCTGGGACGGGGAGGGAGTATAAAATATTGTATAATTCACATATTTTGACATGGAACAAATAAATCACACATGAATGTGAGAGAGAATTTTACAAGTATATAAAATTTTCTTCTAAAAATAAGGTACAATATATGGTCCATCCCCAATCTGAAGGATCCAAAAACAATTGGCCTTTTCCGGATTACTCGAAACCTCAACATATCAAAACCAAAATCACACTAGTAAAGTTTGATTTGTTGGATATAGGAGGGATTTCACTCAATTCCGATGCTATCCACATTACAATAAATGTGATTTATCCAAATCCCTCCTTCTCCTTCCTCTCCTCTCTTTCTTCCTCATTACTACTACAAACTCTCCCTTCTTAAATCTTTCCCTTCCAAAAAAGATTCCACAAATTATCTACCATGATTATATCCTCCACTCCAGCTTCTTGATTCTCTCTAAACAGAGCTCTCACTTCAAAGTCACCCATCTCTGAATCTTTTCTAACACCCAAGACTTGCTTATCAAAACCTCAATCTTCTTCAATTTATTACTCATATTCGTTTTCAAATTCCAATTTTCTTAGCAAGAATCAAATTTTCCGCGACAAGAATAGATACCCACATGCGAAAAGGTAAAATATCAGGGCTTGGTCTATATCAGGATTTGATTTTAGTGGTTTTGATAGTGCCCAGCCCGTTTTGGTGGCAGCTGCAGTGTTAACTGCTATCATAGTTGTTCATGAAAGTGGGCATTTCTTGGCGGCTTATCTTCTGGGAATTCGTGCAAGAAAATTTGCAGTTGGGTTTGGTCCTATTTTAGCTATTTTTAATGCAAACAATGTAGAGTATTCACTTAGAGCATTCCCTCTTGGTGGGTTTGTGGGTTTTCCTGATAATGATCCTGATAGTGATATTCCGGTAGATGATGTAGAATTACTTTAAAATCGACCAATATTTGATAGGGTTCTTGACTTCTTGTTATTTCAGCTGGTGTAATTGCCAATATTGTACGTGTTTGCTTATATAATTATCTTTGTACAAGTATTATCTGTTGGATTGCCTGTGCAAGATGACTTCCCTGGGGTGCTTGTGCCCGAGGTTCGGCCCTTGTCAGCTGCATCACGAGCTGGGTTGCTCCCCGGTGATGTAATTCTTGGGGTTAATGGTGTTGAATTTCCAAAACAAGGTCCTAATTTGGTTTATGAGGTTGTTGATATCATTAAGAAAAATCCGAAAGCAAATGTGGTGCTTAAGGTTGCGAGAGGGAAGCAGGATATTGAGATTAATGTTTCCCCTGATAGGAATTCTGATGGTACAGGTCGAATTGGGATTCAATTATCACCTAATGTTAAGTTCTCGAATGTTAGACCAAATCACCAAAGAATCTCATAGAAGCTTTCAATTACTCAGAACGAGAGTTCTTGGGTTTTACCTCTAATGTATTTGATAGCTTGAACCGGACCTTTTTAAATTTCTCAAAAACTACCAGCAAGGTTTCAGGCCCTGTTGCTATTATAGCTGTTGGTGCAGAAGTTGTGAAATCAAACACAATGGCTTTACCAATTTGCTGCTATTCTGAATCTTAACCTTGCAGTGATAAATCTTCTTCCTTTGCCCGCCTTAGATGGGGGCTCTTTGGACTTGATACTCGTTGAAGCAGCCATAGGTGGTCGAGATCTGTCCCTATTTTTCATGTCTTCTTGTGTTCCCTACTTAAATTTTGACACTTATCTTTTTATTTAAAAACAATTAACTCTAAAATTAAATAAGAAACTAAGTGTCAAAATTTAAAGGTAATCGGATAATGTCTTCAGAAACAGAACAAGGGATAAGCTTTATTGCGATTTGGGGTTCAAAAACTTCACGGCACGTTGCGTAAGCTTTATTGCGAGTGACGTTGCATGAAAGATATCAATGGAGTTCTTATTACTGCTTGAAATAACCTCTTTCGTCTCCCATTAAATTATCAGGCAGATAGCAGTTACACCTGACATGGATTTGATGTCGATAAGATTTATTTTTTGTGGTATTACTGGCACGTGTTATGGACTAAATGACATCTCCAACCTATGATACTTTGTGGATGTGTAGGATTTCTCTGTAATCCATGGCTGTGGAGCACACTTAATCTTTTGTAGATTACATAAATCCTGAAAGGAGACGCATAGAACTGATATTGCTTCTGAACTTATAACTATTTATCAATTTAATATTTTACAATTTTAGAATAATAATTATAAATTAAATTATTAAAATTTTATTTTATAAAAGACGGGATCTCATAAAACAATTATTCTACACGATCATTTAACAATAATTTTAAACAACATAAAACCATTTTGTACCAGTTAAACAACTATGGAAAACAATTATTTCCCAATTATTCTACAAGATCATTTAACAATAATTTTAAACAAGACAAATTAAAAGTTTATATAGTCATTATATTCCCAATAAATCATCACAAGCATATATTAATATTTTGGACGGATAAATCCTAATTTCATTCTTTATTTCATCCTTTTTGTAAAGTACAAAATTTTGGTCATGCCACCTCATCCCACTACATCCGAAAAATGGAATAGAAGTAGAGGAGAGGTACCTAAATGCCATATTATGGCGGATACCAACAGGAAGTTCTCTCTCTATAAATATATAAATACATGTCATTCCATTCCATTCCACCATAAAAATCAAATCAACCAAATCCTCGTTACTTATTCTACCTATTTTATCTAAAACCTAATAACAGATGGCACCCATCAAACTCTCCTTAATTTTACTTGTAGCCATGTTCTTATGTTCAGAAACAAAGCTTGAACTGGGCCTCCTTCAAGAAACCAGCATGACGCTATACATCCAAGATTACGCATATGGCCCCAATGCTACATTGCTCCCAATTACTGGCATCGGAGCCTACGGGGATTGGGCTTTCCATAATTTTGGTACCATTTTTTGTACTGATGACCCAATAACTGAGGGCCTCCATGTCGGCTCAGCTGCAATTGGACGGGCCCAAGGTATTTATGTGACCTCGGCCCTAGATGGGTCCAATAGCCATGTACTTATATCGCTGGTGTTCACAAATGAAGAATACAAGGGCAGCACTCTAGAGATACAAGGTACTAGTCCTCAGTTTGAGAGGGTTAGAGAAGTGTCGGTGGTGGCCGGAACCGGCAAGTTCCAATTTGCGAGGGGTTACGCCACGTTCGAGACCGTTCACCTTGATATGGCAACCGCCTACTCGGTTATTGAGTGCAACATCACCCTGCTACATTATTCAAATTAATTAAGACCAAGTTTTCCTTGCAATTTAAGAAGTAGCAAGGGTCAAAGTGTGGAAACTATAATGTGATTAGTGACTAATGTATCATTAATATCTGAATAAATATACATTAAATAATTATTCCGGTCAAAATTAACATTTTAAACAACATTTATTGATTTGACAAAATACTTTTAAGGTCTCGATATAAATTAGATTATACGAATGTGAAAATTGAAGTATGTGTTTTGTGCAACTATTCTAAAATAGTATAAAGTTGTTCTTAAGGAACAAAATTGGAACTCTTAACAAGACCCCATAAAAAAAATATTGGCTTAAATCCAAGAACCCTAACTTTATAGTCCAACGCCTAAATTCAAACAGTTAATTAATTCAATCGATTCTATATTAGGACAAAGAAAAAATATTTATTTTCAAATGTTGTTGATTTAGAGAGAGAAACATAAAATATGAATTCCTAGTTGAGATAGATCATATGGATAGTTCGTAGAGATAGATAATGGGGTTGGACTTGTAGTTACAAACAACAATTTCCCCAACTCAGTTGAGACCCGTCGGATTCCGATCTTTCAAATTTAAAAATAATAATTATACAATTAGATTAAGATTGGGTATGGATATATCCTATGGCCCAGATCTTGACCCGAATATATAATTATTTTTTAAAGTATCCTTTTATATATGTATAATTATGTAACTATTTAGATTATTTTATTAGAAATTTATAACATTTGTAATACAAGGTGTTAGTAATAGAAATATTAGATATTTTGTTTGATTTTGAATTAAAAATAAAAAATATTAATTTGAAAAAAATTAATTAATAAGGGTAAACGGGACGGGTATGGAATACTTGTTTTCGAGTTCAGGGGTGATGTATACATTGACAATATATGTAGACTGTAGCTAGTATACGAGGGAGGATATCCTAAACCATATACATGTCACGTTGTCAGTTCTACTTACAGTAAATCTCTCGCTCTAATTTGGGATCGGATTCAATTAATTAATGTCCTAATCAATACTATCAATACTATATTATACTGTAAAAAGACATAAGTCGATCCACGAACGGAGTCGACTCTTAATTAATTAATAGTTAATTCGGTGATAACTTACAATTGGTACGAGTCTAATTCAATTTTTTTACGCTCTCTTCTCCGCTTCATCTTCAGTTTCCATTTCACTTAATAAATTCAATTGACTCCTCTTTTCTCCGTTTTTGCTGAGAACCAGAGTATCCTCCCTCTAAGGGGTTTTCAAACCGATCGATTTTTTTGGTTTTTAGGGAAACCGAATCGGTTCGAACCGGTCGGTTCTGTACAAAGTTGAGTCGGTTCGGTACCGGTACAAAAATCTGGTACATACCGAATTTTTGATTCCGGTTTCGGTTGGATGTTTGGCTTGGTCGATAGATACCAAACATGTAACACCCCCTTTCCCAAAAAGAAAAAAAAGGGATGTCACGCACAAACATAATAAATACAAAACTCTAATAAATCTCAAAATATCTCTAATAAAATTTTAATACCAAATGTCACATACTCCAATTTAAATAGAAGAAACTTCACATTACATAGTCTCTACTAATAAGAAATAAATGTCAAAATAGGCCCCAAAACATCTAACTACAAAATCTTAGGAAAACCAAGTCTAATAATAATCTCAAAAGTTAATCTACTCATTTGGATCAAAGGTAGCTCTCATCACACATATCCTGATCACCACTGATTACCTGTTGGAAAAAGAACACAGCGTGAGCCAATTGCCCAGTAAGGATATGAAAATGAATAAATATATCACAATAAGTAATGAATCTAAAAGAGTTAATGAATGAACACATGTGAATTACAAACGAATTACGAATATATCAGAATTTGTGAGACAATTTACAAATGACTAACACTGTCAATCGAATAATTATAGCCAACAGGAAACCCAAATAAATAAGGCTGAATCAAATGGTTATATGGTAACAATTTCATACTGAGCTCAAATACAAATAACCAAAGGCTAACAAAATACATCGGTACCATGATGTATACAAATCAAATCGGATAGTACGCATGACACATACGTCACTAATCCGCCAAACAAATCGAATCAAATCAAATACTGGGTCGACCCATACGTATCCTGAACAAATATATCAAATGGCCAAAGCTCATACCCAAAGCATACAAAAGGATACGCCGTGGACTAATCACACTGCCATGGAAAGTGTCATGCCCTTGTGTCAAGAGGACATGCCTGTGGTATCCCCACAGGTGGTTAACTCAAGTATACCCTAAGGATCAAACTACAAAATGTAAGCCAAAAGGGGTTCAAATCACAAGGCTTACATGACCATATTCAAATGAGGTCGAATTATCAAATACAATCATTATTGATTATCACAATATATCAATGATCAAAATGACTCCCGAATGTGAACGAAAATATACGAACAATGGTATAAACGAATAAAGTCTCCAAAACATACTGACACGATTAAATAGTTCAAGGAGTACAAATACGAATTTTAATATCAACGCCAAAACGAAACTATCTCAATAAATTGGACAACAAGGAATAATCCTAAGAAGAAATATCAAATTTATAAACGAATAACAAAATGAACGAATTATATTTAAAAGAGTCTCGCTGAAAAAGTACGGAATCCGTACCTTAATGTAGTATCAAAATAATTCGCCGAATCTAAATATCGCCCGCTAAACTCCCTCAATCCGATCTAATTATCAAAATAAAATATAAAACATATAATTAAATTACGAACTCATACAAATTATATTTTCACAAATTCAATAATTTTCTTTTATATACTATATTCAGTTTGTACTCAAAAGATATATCTTAATTATAATAATAATATTATAATATTATTTATCACTTTTCTCCTATTAAATTTCTGTAATTCTATAATATATATAGGTAACGAAATTGCAGTATATATATATATATAACGAATTAGGTAAACATATATATATATATATATATATATATAAGATGAACAACAATATAAATATATATATATATAACGATTTAGGTAACAGGTTATATATATATATATATATATATATATATATATATAAACATATTAGGTGCAGGAACATGTATATATATAAATATTAACGAAGCTGCTGCAGGTTAACAAATATATATAAACGAATTAGCAGGAGAAGGAAGCAGTAGGAATTAGATTGTGCAGATGCCATTATATGTTCCAATATAATAATACACACCCAATATGGCTGAAATATGCTTACATGTATATAGATTGTACAGATGCTCGCAGGTTTTTCTTTTCTCTTAGCCGCCTCTCTTGCTTCGTGTTCTCAAAATAAGCTTGTTATCTAATTAGTGTGGTTATAATTAGGTTTTAGCTATCTATTTATTAATTAATATATTTTATTAATTCTTTTAATTTTATTAGGACTTAAAATTACACAAATATTTTTTTTAGACCCAATTAATTTTAATGGCCCAAATAAATTAACTACAGTTTGACCCAAATATAAGAAAAGTCCAATTAAATATTTTAAATCTTACTTGAATATTTTATTATTATTTTATTAGGTATTACATCACCTTCCCCTTAAAAAGGATTCCGTCCCCGGAATCAAAAGAACAGAACGTACCTAATTTTCAAAAAGATGTGGATATTCTGCTCGAATAGACTCTTCCATCTCCCAAGTAGCTTCTCGTTTCGAATGATTTTTCCACAAGACTTTAACAAAAGGAATTGTATTCTTCCTCATAATTCATTCTTGACAATCTAGAATCGCCTTTGCTTCTTCCTCACAAGTAAGATCTTCTTGAATCTTATGTAACGAGTATTGCACAACATGAAGCGGATGATAATTATATTTCCTTAACACCGAAACATGAAAGATATTATGCACATGAGATAATTGTGGAGGCAAAGCCACCCGATATGCCACTTCTCCAACTCTCTCAAGGACTTCAAAAGGGCCAATGAAACGCGAACTAAGCTTTCCTTTCAAACCAAACCTTCGAACACCTTTCCATGGAGAAACTTTCAAAAACACGTGTTCACCAGGTGTGAATTCAAGAACCCTCCTATGAATATCGGCATAACTCTTTTGCCGCGATCTAGCTTCTTTCAATTTTTCTTTAGCCACTGCTACCTTCTCCGTAGTTATCATAACCAAATCGGGTCCTTCTATTACCCTTTCTCCAACCTCATCCCAACAAGTCAGAGCTCGACACATCTTACCATATAATGCTTCAAAAGGGGCCATACCAATACTAGCTTTCCAACTATTATTATATGCGAACTCCACCAAACTCAAATAATCATCCCAGTTTTCTGTTCATTCTAAAGCACAAGATCGCAATATGTCTTCTAATGTCTGAATAGTTCTCTCTGATTGTCCATCTGTCTGCGGGTGAAAAGTTGTACTATAGTTCAGTCGCGTTCCCCAAGCTCGTTGAAATCCTTTACAAAATCGAGAAGTAAATCGCGGATCCCGATCCAAAACAATAGAAACTGGAGTCCCATGAAGCCTAACAATCTCACATTGAAAAATATCTGCTAACTTATTTACCAAAAAATCCTCACGAATAGCCAAAAAATGCGCCGATTTGGTCAAATGATCCACTACCACCCAAATAGAATCATTCTTTTTAAGGGTCCTCGGTAATCCAATCACGAAGTCCATCAAAATGTCATCCCATTTCCACACAGGAATCTCTAACTGTTGCAACAAACCACCAGGTCGCTGATGCTCTATAATCACTTGCTGACAAGTAAGACATTTACTCACAAATCCAGTTACATCCTTTTTCATTCCACTCCACTAGAAATTCTCCTTCAAATCCTTATACATCTTTGTAGACCCCGGATGAATAGAAAATGGCGAACTATGAGCTTCAGTCAACACTGCCTCACGAATCATTGGATCCACTGGAACACATAACCATTTACCAAACCATATCACACCTTGCTCATCAATGCGAAATTCTGGCTGCCTACCCTCATCCATATTCTACGCTACAGCCCACAACTCACCATCCTCTTTGTGTGCTTCTTTGATACGCAAAATAAGAGAAGGTTTCACCCTCATACCTGCTACCAACCCATCAGAACCACTAGCATATAACTCCAAACCCACACGCTCCATATCCGAGATAAGTTGAGATTTTGTAACTAAGGCAGCTACACTCCCTGAACTTTTCCGACTAAGAGCATCTGCAAACACATTAGCCTTACTGGGGTGATACTGAATCCTAGCATCATAATCCTTGAGAAGTTCCAACCAACGCCTCTGCCTCATGTTAAGCTCCTTCTGAGTAAAAATATATTTAAGGCTCTTGTGGTCGGTGAAAATGTCACAAGTTTCTCCATATAAATAGTGCCTCCAAATCTTTAGGGCAAAAATAACTTCTACTAACTCCAAGTCGTGGGTAGGATAATTCACCTCATAAGGTTTAAGTTGTCTGGAAGCATAAGCAATTACCTTACCATGTTGCATCAAAACACACCCTAATCCCTTCTTGGAAGCATCACTGTAAATCTGGTAACCTCCTATCCCCGATGGTAATGTAAGCACTGAAGCTGACACAAGCCTCTTCTTAAGCTCCTCTAAACTTTTCTCACATTCCTTATTCCACACAAACTTTATGCCCTTCTTCATCAACCGAGTTAATGGTAAAGCTAACAAAGAGAAACCTTCCACGAATCGCCTGTAGTACCCTTCCAAACCCAAGAAACTCCTTATTTCAGTTACCGTGGTAGGTCTTGGACAATTAGTGATAGCCTCCACCTTCGCAGGATCCACCTTAATACCTTCAGCAGACACGACATGTCCCAAAAATGCTACCTCTTCTAACCAAAACTCGCATTTGGAGAACTTAGCATATAAATTATTCTTCTGCAGAACCCCCAAAACAGTACGAAGATGCTCTTCATGCTCCTCCTTAGACTTGAAATACACCAAAATGTCATCAATGAAGACAATGACAAATTGGTCCAAATACTCACTAAAAACCCGATTCATCATACCCATAAACACTGCCGGAGCATTAGTCAACCCAAATGACATCACCAAAAACTCATAGTGCCCATACCGAGTACGAAAAGCAGTTTTTGGAATGTCATCTTCCCTCACCCTCAACTGATGGTACCCCGACCTCAAATCTATCTTTGAGAAGAACTTCGCCCCTTGGAGCTGATCGAAAAGGTCATCTATTCGTGTCAATGGATATCTGTTCCTGATAGTGATCCGATTTAGCTCCCTATAATCTATACACAATCTCATAGATCCGTCCTTCTTCTTCACAAACAACACTGGAGCACCCCATGGCGATACGCTCGGTCTAATAAATCCACGATCTAACAACTCCTGCAATTGTTCCTTCAACTCCTGTAACTCTAATGGAGCCATTCTATAGGGTGCCTTAGAAATAGGTTCCGCTCCAGGAATGAGCTTAATAGTAAACTCAACTTCCCTTGGCGGTGGCAATCCTGGCAGATCCTTAGGAAATACCTCAGGAAATTCTCGCACAACTGGATAGTCATCAAGTTGGGGCTCATCCCTCGAGCAATCCTTCAAAGCTGAGATCAACTTTACAACACCATTCGGCTTGGATCTCTTTGAAAATACTTGCTTTTGATGTGATTTTTGAAAACGATTGGTTAACTACTCATCATGCTTTTCATAAGGTTGTTAGCTTTCATACTCCTAACCAACCTGTTATGTGAATTCAAAGTAACCAAACCACTAAAGTCAATCATTGTTATATCAAGCCATAAATAAAGAGCCCCGATTCTTTCGTTGTTGACTTTCTTGTGTGGAATGCACCGTAGTCAGACTTTCTATAGGCAACGTCATGAATGACGATGACAAGTTGATAGGTATCAATGTGACGTGTTATCCAAGTCTTGGATGAGAGTCACAGTTTTTAATGATATTTCTATTGTTAATAAATTTCCTGACGTATTCTTGAAGACTTCTTAGCCTACCCCTAGAGCGTGAAATCTAATTTTGTATTAACCCTAGTACAAAACCCATTTCTAAAACCCTCAAATATTTTCTTCACCTAAAACGAACGTGTAATGTGCCAAAGACGTTGGCTCGAGTTGTTGAAGATTACGATCGTATCATTTAATATCATTGTGGGAAAAATGAACGTGGTAGCTGACGCGTTGAGTAGAAGATCATATGCGTTTATGAGTGTGATGTTGTTAACACAAAGACCCATTTCGTATAACTTACAAATGATGGAAATAGAGTTAAAGACTCTAAGGATCCACGTGAAGATAACGAATATACGATATTAGAATAGACTTGGATCGATAAAGTTAAAGCTGCTCAAGCTACATACTCAGAGCTGATGAATGTGAAGAAGAAGGTTCAAGAGGGCGTTATTCTAGAAGCAAGAATCGATGAAGAGAGGAAATCTCAACCCTCGATTTTATTGGCCCATTTGAAATCCTTGATCGAGTAGGAACTGTGGCTTATAGACTCGTTTTATCGCTAAGTATGTCGCGTGTTTATAATGTTTTTAACGTATCTATGTTACGTAAATATGTGGACGACCCGAACCATATTATTAATTTAGAACCTGACGAGATAGCAGAAGATTTAACGTATGAGGAGATACGTGTTAAAATCTTAGATAAGAAGGATCGTATTCAACACTCAAAGGTTATACCTCAAGAATTAGAATCTGAAATGAAGCCAAGGTATCCTCTCCTCTTCGGCATACCAGGTATGTACGTAAATTTCGAGGGCAAAATTTTATAAGGAGGGGAGATTGTGAGACCCCAGATTTTATGAATAAAAATTTAATTTTCTCGAAATAATTTTTTTTATATTATGGTGTTGATTTGATGTAATGTTATAGTTGTGTGTAATATTTATAAATTTTGCAAAGTAAGCAAGTGGTTGTATAATATTCGATTGGTCGGGGAATATTCTTTTTATCGGGGAATATCTGTACGACGGTACAATCATTGGTAGACCCCACAACAAAATTATTGTCGGATAGAGAAAATGACAAAAATACTTTATGAAAATAACGGCGAAAGTTTTATCGTTAACTGTTGAAACACCCGGTGTTAAAAGTACAGTAATACGCGTGGTTGCACAGTAGCACAGGGTATTGATTATTAATGCTTACGTGAGAAGTCACTCAGTTATACTCGATTATTGCTACAATAATTGTTGCATCATATCTCTCATATTATTGATTCAATTATTGTTACAGTATCATCTCCATAATATGATATATTATTCAATCGGGTATTCGGGACATTTTTTGTGTTGGAGTACTATTCACGAGTTACTATTCACAGGTTACTATTCACCCGTAAGATATATTTATTTTTGGTCCAAATCATTTTTGGGTACAATATTATTCCATGAGGAGATGTGCTAATTTTTCAGACCGTTGGTTGAAGATATAATAGTAAATCAATATGGACCGCTGGTGGAAGTTATAATAGTAAATCAATATGGATCGCTGATTTAAAGTTTTAATAGTAAATCAGTATGGACCGTTGTTTTAAGTTCTAATAGTAAACCAATCTGGATCGTCCGTTTAAAGTAAATCAATTTGGACCGTTCATAAGTTAGTTACTATGTAGTCCATTTTTCTATAAATAGAAGCTCATTCTTTCATTATTTCTTACGAATTCACTGAAACTCTAGAAAGAGAAATTATAGAGAAATTATAGAAAAGTATTCTGCTACTTCTCTACTCTTATATTCAGTTTCTTTTACGGTAAGAGATATTATTTGTTGTACTCGTAAGGGATATTATTTGTTATACTCGTAAGGGATGTTATTTGTTGTACTCATGAAGAGAACTTCTGTTATTTCATTATTTATTATTCTGTTGGAATAACCTGTATACGCGGGCTACCCTATACATGGTGACATTCTTCTAATATTCCGTTCTTTATTATTCTGTCGGAATATAATGTCTGTGCGTTTACGCCGGACCTAGTTCCATTATTTATTATTCTGTCGGAATATCCTGTCTGTGCGCTTACGCCAGACCTGACTCCATTATTTATTATTTTGTTGGAATAACCTGCCTATGCGGTCTATCACATTCATGGTGATTTCTTTTGTTATTCCATTCTTTATTATACTCAGTTGGTTAAAACTTTGACTTCTATACCCATGAAATTAGTGGAATATCTTTGATATTTGCGCTTCATCCAGTATCTTTTCATAGAAATATTCTTCTGAGCATTCTTGAATTTTACTCTACAAAGCAGTATCATGTTGACAATTTGGACGTTATCAGTTCCTAGATAAATTAATTCTTGAACTTGTTTTATTGAATTTTTATATCATTGTCGTCATCCTCATGTTTATATTTTGTTGAAAGTCATCTGTGGCCTGTAGTGCATAGATGGACTTGGTATGATTATGACCAGGGATTATTCGGTGTAATCATGGTCGTAATGTTACAAATGATGTGATAAAAGTCATCATTGGCCCGTAGTGCATTGATGGACAGTTGTTGGCATGATCATGACCATTAATGAATACACGAATGTCCTTGGCTCGTAGTGCATGGATAATTTGTGGTCGTGATACTAAAGAATATCATTGGCCGTAGTGTAGGGGTGATTCGATGATGTGAATTATTTATTAAACTGAGTCCCAGCGATAAAAGTGATGCAAAACCTTTTAAATCAGAGAAGATAGTAGATTTTATTCCCTACTTGACTCTTCTAATGGATTGCTTGTTTCGCTGCAGTTAAACTTGATAGTTATTATATTTTATCAGTTTAACACTGTTGAAGGCTAACGATAAATTATTCTGCATTATCTTAGTCATAATATTTCTTACTGGGCTAGTTGAGCTCACCCTTTTTTTCACTGTTCTCTTCAGGAAATGAGAACGTAGCTAAGACTAGTCGGGGAACAGAGTGATGGTCCTAGATGATGCAATAATAGTCTTCACTATTCTGTGAAATAGTGTGATAATAATTATAATGAGGACTCCTTTTGAGTTTGTATAATCTCTAGTAGACAATATTTGTATTCAAACTCACAGTTTATGTTTTGTAGTATTGTACACGACAGTTGTATTATTAAGTTGTATTTGAATTCTGTACCATGTATCTGGCGACTCAAGATGGGTGATGTATACCTAATTTTGGGGGCGTCACAAATTTTATGAAACATTAATAACCCATTTTGAATAAATGATTTGTTTTATCATGAATATGTGTTGATTAAAATATAAAAGTACTGATTTGTCTACTTTTGAACATGAGCAGAGAACATCCAGAAAATTTATGAAGGTGGGTCGAAATTATTCATTGGCATTAGATATGTTAGATTCAACATTATAACATTGTTAAATTTCATTACAACTTTTATTATTATTGAGAGGTAAAAATTTATTTATTTCATAATTTTCACAACTTTCATGTAAGATTTGTATGTATTACTGTATGTATGGTTGTCTTTCTGATGTCTGCATTTATAATATTCTCTGCATGACCATGCATTACCACTTATATAATGTATCCTTTTTTTATTTATTCTTTTTTTTTTCTGATCCAGAAAGCCTCATGTGAATGTTACCATTGGATATGTTGGTCATGGGAAAACTTTACTAATAGTTGCAATCACAAAGGATACTGGACTTGCTCCTTGACCTAATGGGTTTCATTTTATAAGTAAACTTGGTGTGAAGTTGTTGATTGTTGTTATATTTCTTAAAATCATATGATTCTAAAATTTTTATAATTATTTTGGTTGTTGTGTAGCACAAATTTGGTGATACCACAAATGGGTGTTTCTCAATTGGTTGGATTTGATTGTGTTTTTACTTTTGAGATTTAATTGGTTGAAATTTTGGTTTTAGCTTTGTTTTGATTGGTGATTAATTCTTTTAGATTTTATTGTTGTTTGGTGTTATGTTGTGATTTTTGGTTCAATTACATTATTACATGACCATATTTTAATTCTAATGCTGATGGTAATGCACCTTCAACCCTGTCAATTTTCTTTGGTCAAATTGGTCTTGGAATCAGTCAGTCTCGAATTAATAGGAAAACCCATGGAGAAACATGGAAGAATTGGTTTCAGGTAAGAACTTTCTTATGGATGAATATTGTACTTCCTTACATGTTTAAACGAAGCTAGGAAGTTTATTTACCACTTACCAGTGACATATTTTTCTGTTTAAGTTGATAGTTATTTTCATATTCCAAATTTAGAAAATAAAATCTCTTATGTGTGTCATACATTTTGTATGAACAAATATATAAATGAACAGAAAAAAGAAAATAACTGGATGCAATTATTATTACCTAAATTTCTAAGGATGAATGACCAATGTGTTTCAATGTTGATTTGAAACATTTTTGGATGAATTGGTAAATCCATAGAATCCCCTTTTTTCAGATTCTCTTGCAGTAGAGATGTTGATCAAAAGTCGATCTATTTGTTGATAACATTCAATTATCTTTTCTTTATTTACAGTCGAGCTTCAGACTATGATTTGATGAATCAAATAAAGACGATCACTAAAGAAAGTGCCAAGCGTGAGATGTCAGCACTATACCTTGCCACTTAACAACTAGATGTGTATAAATAATAAGTCATGTATAAAGTTGTTCATTTTGTTTCTTTGAACGTGTAATTTACACGTTCTCTTTAATTCTTTTCCCTAATATTCACTTAAATCAACAAATTGTTAAATCTATTATTCAATCTAGCTCGTGCATTGCACGGGCTATCAACTAGTATTGGTTAAATTGGTAAAATTTTAAGGAGATTTTCCTTATAAAATAATTACCATGTAACAAGAAATACCAATTGGGCCAATTTTTGGCTTATAGTTTTGTGTTTGGGCTGTAATAGGTCTATCTTACTAAGATTTTGGGCTGGTATAATTTTGGGCTTCAAAATTTAAGTAAGTATTTAAAGTTTTGGGTTGAAAGTTTTTGGCTAAAAATCTTGTTTTGGGGCTGAAATTGGTTGGGCTGAAATTTTGGTACAAGCCAGTAAAAATCAGAACCGGTTCGGAACCGGTCCGATACCGGACCGGCTAATCGATTCAGTTTATTGGTTCATTCGATTCTGGTATCGGTACCCAATTATCAGTAGTTTCGGTAATCGGTTCGGGCTGGTTCGGGCCGGTATTTTACCGATGAACACCCCTACTCCCTCTCCCTCAATCTTGCCATTCTCGCATCTCTAATATTATGATCTCTCTTGGTCTTCCTCTCCTGTTCAGATTTTCACCTTCTCTTCGATCGTCTTCATCTTTCATTTCCACTTTCTCTGTCTTTATATACCTATATTTCTAGAAATTGAAACCACGTCCAAAATAAACCACAACCTCAGAAAATGAAAGCTAAATAGGTGGTTGATGAAATTTTTTAGGGGCGAGGTTAGGGATTTTCAGGCCAATGATTAGGATTAGTACGTTTGCATAGATTAGGTAATTTTTTTGTTGACGAATTCTGGAGCAATTTAGGTTTGAATGAATGGCCGGAAAGTAAGAACATTTGCTAGCTGGAAAGGATAAGGTGCAAATATTTTGTTTTTACATTCCAAATGTGATTGCATTTTGAGTATAATTTTGATAGGATAAGATTTGGCTGATAAGAAATTCTCAATGGAAATCTGCTTGGAAAAATTTGTCAAATGTTCTCATGCTTCTACCAATCAATTCTTTAGTATGTCACTCTTCTTTTTACAATTTCTTATTAAATCTTCCTTATTTGAACCCTATATTGAGATGATTTTTAGTGGTCAGATCATAAAGAATGGGGGACATAACAATTGGATGATAACAGGGAATATTGGGTACTTGGAGAAGAACATGACTGGAAATATAATTTATCATTTGATTCATTTCCATGTAATTTATAATTTCTAGAAATTGTATTCTGAATTATTTTTGATACAATTGTTTTGTGAATCATTAGGTTCATATCTCTGACATATAAATATTTATTTTACAAATTTTATATTTCTCGTTACTCGCATGCACTTTTACATCTCTTTAACGTTTTCCCAAAAAAATATAAGTAATATATTTCGTATAAAAACATAGATTTATTATTCATGACAACATGATCACCATTATTAGACGGGAATTCTTGCTAATTGAATGCACTAATTGAATGTTTTTCTTTTATCTTTTCTATGAGTTTTTGTTCTAATTGTATATTTATGGACGTGATGAGTTGACTTTTGTCGTTGCTAGCTAGGTCCATGTTGTTACGAAAGATATTGAACAAGGGATATATATAGAGAGAGAGTTATATGTATATACACAACTGTGTATTACACAGTCGGGTTATTACAACGGGTTTTTTGAGCTATGGCGACGGTTCACCCGTCGTCGTATCCCAAAATAGCTATATATGGTGACAGATGAAACCGTTGTCATAGCCCAAAAACTGTCGCCATAACAGTGTAATGAGAACAACTTCATTTACTCATTTTTCTCTATTCCTAAAAGAATGTCATTTAAGGAAATAATTTTTGTTCCTAAAAGATTGTCGTTTTGAGTTTATCAATACAAAGTAATTATTATTTTCCTACTTTACCCTTATTTAAACATTTCTCTTTCTTAATCGTTTTCCTAAAAAAAACCTTCTTGATCAGACAAACGGCCTTTGGGATCCGTCTATTGATCACACATATCCACGCGCATGTACTCTGTATATAATAAGTTTTAGGCGGGAAAAAAATAGTAGAATTAATTGAATGGTATACTGCTTTTTTGAAATCTACAAAGGTAATAATTGATTCAGACAATTATAATAAGGATAGTATAGCATTTTCATAGGTATTAATTACATTCTTTAATCTATGTGCATTAACATTAAACGATAATCTTTTAGTAACAAAGAGAGTAGTAAGTTAATATATAGAAGATGTTGGGACATTTCAATTGGACTAACATTTTTATCATGAACTTTGAAACTAAATTAGTTGATAAATAATACTCAAATTGGTGTTATTGTACGTAATACCCGAAAAAATAATCATATTAAATAATAAAAATTACCTTGTTTTAAAACATATTTATTGGACTTTGTCATTTATATTGGGTAAAATTGTATTTAAGTTATGTGGACTAAAATATGTAAGAGACATTAATTTGGGCTTAAAGTAATTGGGTCTAATTTATAATTGTGTAAAGTTTTTAAAACCTATTAAATTAGGAGAGTTAGTAAAATATATTAATTAATAAATATGTAAAACCTAACAATACATATCATATTTGACACAATCCCTATATAATTTTTCGTTGGTTCTTCGTCTGATAAATAAACGGAGGAGCCGCCTGTGCTGACATAGGAGCAAAGTCTCATTTTTTTCAAGTTCAAGTAAGTTCTTATAATTACTATACATGTGATGGGCAGTACATATATGATGGGCGGTCATTATATAAAGTAAAAGAGTTAACTGAATTATTTGACTATATTATGCAGTATGAATATCTTGGTATGGAACGGAGGATATGTTATTTATCTAATATATATAGACAGATGGTATATAAGGAAATTTTTTACAACAAATTGTTAATTCAGATTTTAATAAGGTTGTATAAAAAAAAGAAAAAGAAGAAGAGATATTCGTTATCATTGTGCAAGGAAAAGCTACTGGAATATACGAGGATTATATATATCATGTAGGTTAAATATTATATTATATATATATATATTCCGTTGGTGCAAGCCTGCAGCACTGCTGCAGGTGTTGATTATTTTTATTATTTGTTTATATATATATATATATTATATTTTAATAATATTTGACTATGAAATTGTATACAGAGTTAATAAATTAATTGAAGTTATATTTATTAATTTGAATTAATTAATTTTTCCGATATAGTTATAAATTTTTTTAATAATAAATTTAATTGTATTATGTTATTAATGATGAGATTGTAATAAAATCTTATTAAATTATTTAGATTGAACGGAGAGAGTCTAAATGAGTTTTTGGAATATACTTTGGCTATTACATTGCTTAATCCAGGTACGAATTTCGTACTCTTTCAGCGAGACTCTTTTGTTTTTGATTTGTTCGTTTAGTTATTCGTTTCAAAAATTAGTATTGCCTCTCATAATTGTTTCTTATCAATTGATTGTGATAAATTTGTTTTGGTGTTGTATTAGAACTCATATTTGTACTCTTTAGACTAGTGCATCATGTCTAAATTTTATTTTGATATTTATAGTGATGTACATGTTATTATTTCAGAGACTTGTGTTGATGATTCGTTCGATTTAACATGTACACGTTAGGATTCCTTTGTGTTGATATTTTGTCGCATGTGTTGTGAAATTATATTTTGGTTAAAATACCGTAGGGTATACCTGAGCTATAACCACCTGTGGGGGGTACCATAGACATGTCCTCTTGTCACCGAGGCATGACACCTTCCATGGCGGTGTGATCAGTCCATGGCGTCTCCGTTTTGTGTTCCGATGGGAGTTAGTCATTCAGTGTTTTGTAGTAGGAGGCGTATGGGTCGGCCCTAGTTTTTTGTTCTGTTCTGTACTGCGGATTGGTGATGTTTGTGCCAAACACGCCTTCCGATTTTACATGCATTGGATTCGCGGTCCAATGCATGTGACTTTCTTGTGTGGTACTATTTGACTTGCCTGTGTGGCATTATTTTGACTTGTCTGTGTGGAAAGGTATATATCTGAGCTCGGTATGAAATAACACTCAGCCATTTGATTCAGTCTATTATTTCATTGTGTTAGTTTTGTTCATTTTGTTTCAGTTAGTTTCGTTTTATTTCATTTAATTGAGTTAATTATTTCGGTTCATCAATTGTATTCTATATCCGTACTGGGCATTTGGCTCATGCTGTATTTTTCTTCTGACAGGTAATCAGGGAAATCAAGGGTAAGTGTGACGAAAGCTCCATTCTATCCAATAGTTTTGATATATGTCGTTAGGCTATGATACATTGATTTATTTGGAGTTGTAATAGTTATTTCAGATTGTGGTTTGAGCCAGTGTGGCATTTATTATGGTTTATCTTAAGACATTTAATTTGTTTAAGACTATTCTTTTGTGGATTAGAGCCTTGCTATTAAATTCGTCAGTTTTGTTATGTTTTGAGTAACCTCTCTTTCTATTTTGGAAATGGGGTGTTACAGAGTTGGTATCAGAGCTTAGGTTCTTTCTTGTAGAAAATCTATTTAGGTTTGACCTGTGAGTTATGGGTAGACTTCTGGGTTAGGTTTCTGTTTCGTTAATTTTATGTTCAGCTATTATATCAGTTATATTTGAATTTGTCCCTAATCTGCTTTATTTATAATCGTTATCTCTTTCTTAGATGGCTCGTAGATCCGCCAAAGTTGTAAGGAGGCGAGACAACAATAGGGGAAGAGGTGAGGGTCAGCCCAATGAGCAACCTAATGATCAGATGAATGCTCAATTGGCTACCTTGGGGAATCAGGCGGTGAATCAGGCTTTACCTCAGCTGGTGGCACAGGTTGTGTTGTACAGGCAATACAGCAGCCGCCACCAGACATTCCTGAGAAAAAGAATTCGGGAAATAATGGTCAGCATGCAAATATTGAGGAAGAGAATGCGGATGGTCATGATCAGCAGGTGGTTCCAATGTATGTGTGGTTGGAAAGGTTTCAGAAGCAGAAAACACAAACATTCAGTTCAGCTCCAACTCCAATTGATGCATAGAATTGGATTGCCCACTTAGAGAAGATTTTTGATGTGTTAGGGTGCTCGGATAATCATAAAATGTTACTTGCTGCTTACAAGCTGGAAGGGGATGCACAGAGGTGGTGGAAGGCGGTGAAAGTAACAAAGGGTGATGGATATGTTGGAACACTTAGCTGGGCAGAATTTTGTGGGGTCTTTTATCAGCCGTATTTTTCTGCTGCTGATAAGGAGGCCTATGCTAGGGAGTATCTGTCGATTCGGCAGAAAGATGATGAGTCCATCATGGACTTCTTGACGAGGTTTACTAGGTTGGTAGGCTTTGCGGGAACCTCAGCAGGGACTGCAACATAACAGGCAGAGAAGTTTAAATGGAGGATCCATTACAGGTATCGGCAGTATCTCATTAACAACAAGTTTGCAGACGTGTCAGCAGTGGCTAATGCAGCCAAAAATATTGAGATGGAATGACAGGATTTTCGGTCTTCTAAACTAGAAGGGAGTCGAAAAAGGGATAGAGATGACCAGCAGGGTCAAACTTCGGGTCATCACGGGAAGAATCAGGGTGGTCAGTGGAACTGGAACCGTGGTGACCAGCAGGGGCAGCGGCGTGGTCAGAATCAAAATAGGGGTTATCAGCAGATGCCTCAGTAAGGGCAGAATCGTCAGCTGCAGCTACCTTGGAATGGTCAAAATCATCTGCAGTGGCAAAATCGTCAGCATGGGCAGAATCAGGGTCGTTATCCGGGACCAGCTGGTGGGGGTAACCCAAATCTCATTCCGATAGCTCCTTGTGCTATTTATGGGCTAATCATCCGAGGAGACAGTGCCACAGACTCACAGGTGCATGCTTCTTGTGCGGACAGATGGGTCATATTGTTAGGGATTGTACCAGTCCACGTGATAATAGTGGAGGTGGTGATAATGGTGGCAATGGAGGTCAGCGTCAGGGTGGTCGAGTGTTTTCCTTGACATATAACCAGGTGACAGGTGAACCAGGTACTGTTTCTGGCACTCTTTTAGTTGGCAATTGTGAGGCGTCTATTTTATTTGATACGGGTTCTACTCATTTCGTTGTTGCTCGGTCTTTTGTTCGACACCTAGGTGTGCCATCTCAGTCTTTAGATTCTGTTATGTCTATTGCTACCCCGATGGGGACTTCTGTTGTTATTTCTGATTTGTATCGAGGGTGTTCGATCATTTTTGGGGATAAGATCTGTAGCGTTAATCTTCTTCTGATGAGTATGCACGATTTTGATGTCATTCTTGGGATGGACTGGTTGGATAAGCACCAGGCCACTATCGATTGTCAGGCGAAGAAAGTTATATTTGGAGATGTGAAGTCTCCAGAATTCGTGTTTCAGGGTTCACAACCAAGTGGGGTGGTGAAGTTGATTTCAGCTTTGAAGGCTGGAAAGTTGGTGGCAAAGGGTTGTGAAGGGTATTTAGCGTTTGTGAAAGATACCTTTAAGAGTGAGTCTCGTATTGAGACTGTTCCAATTGTTTGCAATTTTTCTGATATGTTTCCTGAGGAGTTGTCAGGGTTGTCACCACAGCGGGAAGTAGGACTTTCTATTGAGCTTGTTCCTGGTGTGGAGCCTATCTCTAAGGCACCGTATCGGATGACACCGTTAGAGTTACAAGAGTTGAAGGAGCAGTTGCAGGAGCTGTTAGATTGTGGTGTGATTCGGCCGAGTGTTTCGCCATGAGGTGCTCCGGTCTTTTTTGTGAAGAAGAAGGATGGGTCTATGAGGCTGTGGATAAACTACATGGAGTTGAACAAGATTACCATCAGGAATCGGTACCCATTGCCGAGGATTGATGACTTGTTTGACCAATTTCAGGGGGCAAAGTATTTTTCAAAGATAGATTTGAGGTTGGGATATCATCAGTTGAGGGTGAGGGATGAGGATATCCCTAAGACAACTTTTCGCACTCGCTATGGGCATTACAAGTTTTTGGTGATGCCATTCGAGTTGACTAACGCTCCGGCGGTGTTTATGGATTTAATGAACCGGGTGTTCAGGGAGTACTTGGACCAATTTGTCATTGTCTTTATTGATGACATTTTAGTTTACTCCAAGTCTAAGGAAGAACATGAGGAGCATCTTCGCAAAGTGTTGGGGATTTTACAGAAAGAGAAATTATATGCTAAATTCTCTAAATACGAGTTTTGGTTGGAGCATGTTGCATTTTTGGGTCACGTTGTTTCTGTTGAGGGCATTAAGGTGGATCTTGCGAAGGTTGAGGCTATCACTAAATGGTCGAGACCTACTATAGTGATAGAGATTAGGAGTTTCTTGGGTTTGGCAAGGTATTATAGGCGATTTATGGAAGGGTTTTCCTTGCTTGCCTTACCATTAACCCAGTTAATGAGAAAGGGCACGAAGTTTGTGTGGAATGAGGAGCGTGAGAAGAGTTTCGAGGATTTGAATTAACGACTTATGACAGCTCCTATACTTGCATTGTCATTGGGGACGGGAGGTTACCAGATTTATAGTGATGCTTCTAAGAAGGGCTTGGGGTGTGTTTTGATGCAATACGGTAAGGGGATTACTTAAGCTTCTAAGCAGCTTAAACCTTATGAAGTGAACTACCCCACACATGATTTGGAGTTGGCAGTAGTGATATTTGCCTTAAAGATTTTGAGGCATTATTTGTACGGAGAGACTTGTGATATCTTCACCGATCACAAAAGTCTTAAATATATTTTCACTCAGAAGGAGCTTAATATGAGGCAAAGGCATTGGTTGGAGCTTCTAAAAGATTATGATGATAGAATTCAGTATCACCCGGGGAAGGCAAACATGGTTGCAGATGCTCTTAGCCGAAAGAGTTCTGGGAGTGTAGCAGCTCTTATTACACAACCTCAACTTATTTCGGATATGGAACGACTCGAGTTGGAGTTGTATGTACGAGGTTCAGATGGGCATTTGGCGGGTATGAGAGTGGAGCCCTATCTTATCTCGCAGGTCAAAGAAGCTCAAAAGGAAGATGGGGAGTTGTGGAGTATGATGCAGAATCTAGAGGATGACAAGCAGTCCGAGTTTCGTATTGATGACCATGGTGTGATTTGGTTGGGTGAGCAGTTGTGTGTATCGTCCGATCCAATCATTCAGGAGGCGGTGTTGGCTGAGGCTCATAGTTCGCCATTTTCTATTCATCCAGGTTCTACGAAGATGTATAAGGACTTGAAGAAGAATTTTTGGTGGAATGGGATGAAACGAGACGTGGCTGAATATGTTGGGAAGTGTCTTACTTGTCAACAAGTGAAGATAGAACATCAACGAGCTAGTGGTTTACTGCAACAGTTAGACATTCCAGTGTGGAAGTGGGAGGATATCACGATGGATTTTGTGACTGGTTTGCCGAAGACTTTAAGGAAGAATGATGCCATTTGGGTAGTGGTGGATCGGCTGACCAAATCGGCACACTTTTTGGCTATCCATGAGGGTTACTCGGTGGATACGTTGTCACATATCTTTCAGCAGGAGATTGTTAGACTTCATGGTACTCCGGTGTCTATTGTTTTAGATCGGGACCCACGGTTCACTTCACGATTTTGGAAAGGGTTTCAACGAGCTTGGGGCACTCGGCTCAACTTTTGTACTTCTTTCCATCCGCAGACTGATGGGAAATCCGAACGGACTATTTAAACGCTGGAGGACATGTTGAGGTCTTGTGCACTTGAGTGGTTGGGTAATTGGGATGATTACTTGAGCCTAGTTGAGTTTTCTTATAACAACAGCTGGCATGCAAGTATTGGGATGGCTCCTTTTGAGGCATTGTATGGTAGGAAGTGCCGGGCACCGACTTGTTGGGATGAGGTTGGCGAAAGGGCCATAGCAGGGCCTGAGTTAGTTCAAATCACTACGGAGAAGGTAGCGGTGGCTAAGGAGAAATTGAAGTCTGCTAGATCACGGCAGAAGTGTTATGCTGATAAGCATAGAAGGACTTTAGAGTTTGAACCTGGTGAACATGTGTTTCTAAAAGTTTCTCCTTGGAAGGGCATTCGGCGATTCGGGTTGAAAGGAAAGCTTAGTCCACGTTATATCGGCCCATTTGAGATTTTGGAGAGGGTTAGTGAGGTTGCATATCGATTAGCTTTGCCTCCACAGCTAGCTCATATGCACAATGTATTTCATGTGTCGGTGTTGAGGAGTTATCATTATCATCCATTGCATATGGTGCAATATCCATTCGATAAGATTCGGGAGGATCTTAATTGTAAGGAGAAAGCTGAGGCGATTTTGGATCGTCAAAAAAGGATTATGATGAGGAAGACTATTCCGTTTGTTAAGGTTCTGTGGATGAACCATTCGGAGTGAGAAGCCACTTGGGAACTTGAGAAGTCTATTCGAGCGGAATATCCGCATCTTTTTGATAATTAAGTACGTTCTATTCTTTTGATTCCGGGGACGGAAATTCTTTTAAGGGGTAGGTGATGTAATACCCGGAAAAGAATATTAAATAATAAAAATTAACTTGTTTTAAAACATATTTATTGGACTTTGTCATTTATATTGGGTCACATTGTATTTAAGTTATATGGACTAAAATATGTAAGAGACATTAATTTGGGCTTAAAGTAATTGGGTCTAATTTATAATTGTGTAAAGTTTTTAAAACCTATTAAATTAGGAGAGTTATTAAATATATTAATTAATAAATATGTAAAACCTAACAATACATATTATATTTGACACAAACCCTATAATAATTTTTCGTTGGTTCTTCGTCTGATAAACAAACGGAGGAGCCGCCTGTGCTGACATAGGAGCAAAGTCTCATTTTTTTCAAGTTCAAGTAAGTTCTTATAATTACTATACATGTGATGGGCAGTCATTATATAAAGTAAAAGAGTTAACTGAATTATTTGACTATATTATGCAGTATGAATATCTTGGTATGGAACGGGGGATATGTTATTTATCTAATATATATAGACAGATGGTGTATAAGCAAATTTTTTACATCAAATTGTTAATTCAAATTTTAATAAGGTTGTATAAAAAAAGAGATATTCGTTATCATTGTGCAAGGAAAAGCTACTGGAATATATGAGGATTATATATATCATGTAGGTTGAATATTATATATATATATATATAGATTCTGTTGGTGCAAACCTGCAGCACTGCTACAGGTGTTGATTATTTTTATTATTTGTATATATATATATATATATATATTATATTTTAATAACCTTTGACTATGAAATTGTATACAGAGTTAATAAATTAATTGAAGTTATATTTATTAATTTGAATTAATTAATTTTGCCGACATAGTTATAAATTTTTTAATAATAAATTTAATAGTACTATGTTATTAATGATGAGATTGTAATAAAATCTTATTAAATTATTTCGATTGAACGGAGAGAGTCTAAACGAGTTTTTGAAATATACTTTGGGTATTACATTGCTTAATCTAGGTACGAATTCCGTACTCTTTCAGCGAGACTCTTTTATTTTTGATTTGTTCGTTTCGTTATTCGTTTAAAAAATTAGTATTGTCTCTCATAATTGTTCCTTGTCAATTGATTGTGATAAATTTGTTTTAGCGTTGTATTGGAACTCATATTTGTACTCTTTAGATTAGTGCGTCATGTCTAAATTTTATTTTGATATTTATAGTGATGTACATGTTATTATTTTAGAGACTTGTGTTGATGATTCGTTCAATTTAACATGTACACGTTTGGATTCTTTTGTGTTGATATTTTATCGCATGTGTTGTGATATTATATTTTGGTTAAAAAACCGTAGGGTATACCTGAGCTATAACCACCTGTGGGGGTACCACATGCATGTCCTATTGGCACCGAGGCACGACACCTTTCGTGGCGGAGTGATCAGTCCACGGCATCTCCGTTTTGTGCTCCGGTGGGAGTTGGCTATTCGGTGTTTTGTTGTGGGAGGCGTATGGGTCGACCCTAATTTTTTGTTCTGTTCTGTACTGCGGATTGGTGATGTTTGTGCCAAACACGCCTTCCAATTTTACATGCATTGGATTCGCGGTCCAATGCATGTGACTTGCCTGTGTGGCACTATTTGACTTGCATGTGTGGCATTATTTTGACTTGTCTGTGTGGCAAGGTATATATCTGAGCTCGGTATGAAATAACACCCAGCCATTTGATTCAGCCTATTATTTCATTGTGTTAGTTTTGTTCGTTTCGTTTCAGTTAGTTTCGTTTTATTTCATTTATTTAAGTTAATTATTTTAGTTCATCAATTATATTCTATATCCGTACTGGGCATTTGGCTCATGCAGTGTTTTTCTTCCGGAAGGTAATCAGGGAAATCAAGGGCAAGTGTGACGAAAGCTCCATTCTATCTAATAGTTTTGATATATTTCGTTAGGCTATGATACATTGATTTATTTGGAGTTGTAATAGTTATTTTAGATTGTGGTTTGAGCCAGTGTGGCATTTATTATGGTTTATCTTAAGATATTTAATTAGTTTAAGACTATTCTTTTGTGGATTAGAGCCTTGCTATTAAATTCATTAGTTTTGTTATGTTTTGAGTAACCTCTCTTTCTATTTCGGAAAGGGGGTGTTACAGAGTTGGTATTAGAGCTTAGGTTCTTTCTTGTAGAAAACGTATTTTGGTTTGACTTGTGAGTTATGGGTAGACTTCTGGGTTAGGTTTCTGTTTCGTTGATTTTCTGTTCAGCTATTATATCAGTTATATTTGAATTTATTCCTAATCTGCTTTATTTATAATCGTTATCTCTTTTTAGATGGCTCGTAGATCCGCCAGAGTTGCTGGGAGGCGAGGCAACAATAGGGAAAGAGGTGAGGGTCAACCCAATGAACAACCTAATGATCAGATGAATGCTCAATTGGCTACCTTGGCGAATCAGGCGGTGAATCAGGTTTTACCTTAGCTGGTGGCACAGGATGTACAGGCAACGCAGCAGCCGCCACCAGACATTCCTGAGCAAGAGAATCTGGAAAATAATGGTCAGCATGCAAATATTGAGGAAGAGAATGCGGATGGTCATGATCAGCAGGTGGTTCCAATGTATGTGTGGTTGGAAAGGTTTCAAAAGCAGAAACCACAGGCATTCAGTTCAGTTGCAACTCCAATTGATGCAGAGATTTGGATTGCCCACTTAGAGAAGATTTTTGATGTGTTCGGGAGCTCGGATAATCATAAAGTGTTACTTGCTGCTTACAAGCTGGAAGGGGATGCACAAAGGTGGTGGAAGGCGGTGAAAGTAACAAAGGGTGATAGATATGTTGGAACACTTAGCTGGGCAGAATTTTGTGGGGTCTTTTATCAGCAGTATTTTTCTGCTGCTGATAAGGAGGCCTATGCTAGGGGGTATCTGTCGATTCGGCAGAAAGATGATGAGTCCATCACGGACTTCATGACGAGGTTTACTAGGTTGGCAGGCTTTGCGGGAACCTCAGCAGGGACTGCAACAAAACAAGCAGAGAAGTTAAAGTGGAGGATCCATTACAGGTATCGGCAGTATCTCATTAACAACAAGTTTACAGACGTGTCAGCAGTGGTTAATGCAGCCAAAAATATTGAGATGGAACGACATGATTTTCGGTCTTCTAAACCGAAAGGGAGTCAAAAGAGGGACTAGATGGACTTGGTATGATTATGACAATGGATTATCAAGTAAAGTCATATTTCCACATGATTTTTTTATATTTCCGCACGTAACCCCCGTTTCCTAAATAAAATCTTACTTTTTGACCAATTTGACCCTATTTCTTTCTCTACCTCGCTTGGTTGAGGTGTTGCTGGGGTTTTGAGTCATGTTTATAATTAAGCTCTCTCACTCGCTATGTTATTTTAGAGGGAAAATATTGTTTATTTGATCTTGTAATTTGTTGTAACAACTATCAAGGATGGGATTTATTGAGAGAGGGGCGAGTTGCAGAGATAAGAGTCGAAGGCAATAGGCAATTGTATAAATATGGGCAAATTCGTCAAAAAAATCAAGTTAAAGTCGGAACACGAAGACCGCGTGTGTAAATATCATTTAATCATGCGGAAATAACAATTCCCTTTTATTAATTGATGCATAATATATTATGTAGGGGTGTCAGTAAACATCACCCGTATTAATCTGTGAGTAAATTCACATTGGTATTTATCAATACTTTTGATATACGAATTGGCACCCACCACAGACCCAAATTTAAACTAACACTCTGTTTTTGAGTTTTGAACAGAAGAAAAGAATAGAAAACTTAAATTATAACAGAAAAAATAATAATAGAAAACTTGAAGTTTTTGTTTGTGTTGTTTATGAGTTTTTAATAAAAAAGAATAGAAAATTTAAATTTAGGACATGAGTTGTAATTTAAAATTTATTATATTAAGAGTTGAGGATAATATGGGAATTATAAAAATATTATTTATTCCAATTTCTTTTCTGTTCAAATCAAGCCAATTTTGGACGGAAAACTTTGGCAAGAAAAGTGGCCAAGTTTTCTATCTATCTATTTCTTTTCTTTTCTATTTATTAAAAAACTCAAAAACATAAGAATTGGAAAAAGAAAACTTAAATTGAGGATCCAAATTTATTAGTAAATTAATATGGGTGTCATTTACTGAGGTCATACATAATATATTACGTGTGACGCCCCCAAAATAAGTATACATCACCTATTCTGAGTTGTCAATACATGGTACAGAAACAACTACAACTTTATTAATACAATAATAAAACTGTGAGTTTAAATACAAATATTATCTTCTAGACAATATCTATACCCAAATAAATCCTCATCACAATTTTTTATACATTATTTTACAAAAATGGTGAGTACTACTAAACAACTCTCTCTATAACCATCATTCCATACCCCGACTCGTACTTGCTACATTCTCGCCTCCTGAGAAGAAAAATGGAACAAAAAGGAAAAGGGTGAGCTCAACTAGCCCAGTAAAGAATATTATGACTAAGATAATATAGAACAAATTATCGTTAGGCCTCAACAGGGAAAAATCTGATAAAATACAATAAACAACAAGTTTCAGATCAATATTCGCAGCGGAAATAATAATTTATAGAAGAGTTACATAGAGGATGAAATCTACTAATATTTACGAATTTAACAGTCCATCATCATTATTTTATCCCTGTAACATCAATCAATATTCAACTTTGCACTACAGGCCAAAGATATTTATCAGTCGGTCATGTTCATCTCAACACCTGTACATATTTGCACTACGGGCCAAAGATATTCATAATAAAATCAATCATCTTTGCACTACAGGCCAAAGATATTCAACAACATGTCATCATTTAGGACGGAGGATGATGAATTTTTTTTAAAGAAAACGAATCCAGTGAAACAAAAGAATAAATATTAAGGATTCGTATTTCAGCTATTTTATGTCCAAAAATACTTCATAAATAATCATAGTGGTGTAAAATTTAAGAATGATCAAAAAATGGATACAATCAAAGCTAGTATCCATAATAGATATTTTGGACGAAAAAGAAAAATTTTATTTTTTCGATGAATAGTGTCGTATTTGTGAATAGTGCCGTATACGTGAATAGTATCGTATACGTGAATAGTAACCCCGCCACAAAAAGTTCCAAATTTTATTAAAAGTTCAGATCAATACTTCGGCATAATGATATTGGAAGAATTAATATCATTTTAAAAAAAAATAATATCTCTTACCTCGAAATACAGTACTTCTGACTGAAATTCTGAATATAGTACTGAAGGGAACTTGCACCGTATAACAATACACAAAGTATCAAAATACTCACAAGAATACGCTCAATATATAGAGAGAGAAATAGAGAGAAAACTTTAGTTTCTGGTGTAATTTTCAATTCTAACCTAAGCACCCTATTTATAGGAAAATGCTTAGAACACCAAAGGAGAAAATTTATTAAATATTATTATTATTTTCTAAAACTTCCTACGCACATTTTTCTTAATCAAAGATCAGCCACACATGTGGCCCACCTCCCAAAAAGAGAAAAAAAAACGTTTTTCTTTTATAAAATAATTAAAACTTCCAAAAATTAATTATTTCGGAACTCCGGAACTTCAATAATTCATAATAAATAGCCCTTTATCAAAAAATTCATAACGCTCTTCTTTTCCATAGGAAATTCCATTATCTACAACTTTGCAGAAGAAATTGTTTCCAAATTCCAAACAGAAATTGACCGAAATTCACAAACGGGCGATTTTACATGCTATAATCAAATTTCAGTCAAGAAATGGGGTCCACGGACATGAAAAACATGTTTAAAATATTTTTGGTAACAAAAATACTCCTCCTCCTCATATACTCATATATCTCACATTCATTGTAAAAATATCACCATTATTATATTATTAAAATATAATAATATATTTAAATAAAATTTTTATCAAAAAAAGATAAAATATTAATTTTCAACAATTGTCACATTAAAAATTTTCTCCATCTATATCCACATAAAATCAATATTTTCCTCATCATATAAATCAATAATTAATTATTCACAAATAATATTACAGAATCACAATACTGACAACCAGGTAGTTCCCAGGATAGATGGGGCTTTCCAATAAGGATTTCTTCTTACTGACGCGCAATTAGGTGACCAAACCTCTCCTTAGACAGAACTTTCTAGACATTGTCAATAATGTTATCTAATAATATTATTCAGATAATATGAATTATTGCTTCGATAATGAAAAATACTGTGTAGTGATAATTATTGAAACAACAGTAACATAAAATATCATCACAACAATTATTGAATCAATAAAATAAAATACTGAACAGTAATTACTGTAACAAATATTGAGTAGTGCCTTCTTACGTAAGAAACAATAATTGGTGCAATACCGTGTGCTACTGTGTTTTAACCACCGAGTATTTTAACAGTATTAACGGTAACAACTACGCCATGTCTTATATTTAATTGGGACATTGTATGGTGGAAGGATTGAATTGTACGGTAACTATTTACTCAAAGGTTCTTTTATGATTAATGTTGAAATCTATATTATCTGGAAAGTCGTTGATCGCTAGGGAGGCTTATCCCTATTGTAGAATAAATATTATTTATTTAAATAAATTATTAGTTTAATTTATTTATTTAAATAAGATTAGAATTGTTCTAATTGATTTATTCACAACCGGTTTAATATGGAGAACCTAAAGGGTCACACCATAAAAGGAAGAATAATTATTTAAGAAGTTAATGGCATAATCGTAATAATATGTTAAGTATATTTAATTTAATCTATGGTGATAGAATAAATTAAATAGCTTAATATTTATTATTTAATATTTTAGAAATATTAAATATAAATTAATAAGAGGAGTCTTATTAATATTATTACAATTATTATTATTTTAATTTCTAAAAGAGTTTAGGAATTAATTTAATATAAGTACTCTCATTTATTCCTAATAGGATTAGGAGGGAAAATTAGTTAAAGGAGTTTAATTAATTATCCCTAATAAGATTAGGGAGCCCATTTAATTAAAAGAGTTTAATTAAATAAATAATACCTTATTTTAATAGGGTTACTTGATATCTTTATAAGAGGAGTCTTATATCAGATATCAAATATACGTAATTCTAATAGTTGGGAGAGTACGCCCCTTTTTCTATAGAGATAGAAAAACTAGGGTTTGAGCCAAATACCCATCTTCTTGAATTCTTCTTCTTCCTTGGTGGATCACCTCTAGAGGCCAAACACTTGGGTGGCTAACGTTGATCAAAGGAAGGAACCAAACCCGGTGAATTCAAGTTGAACGCGAAAAGGATTTGGAGGTGAACTTGTACCTGAGGAAGCTCGATCTTCAAGGGTATGATTTTATTCTTTATCTTTTCGTTTAATTAATAATTGTGCATAAAGGGTGATCCGGATTTATGGTTTGTAAATTTTTAAAACTCTGATTTTACACGTTTCCGCATATTTTTGTAATTTGATTGCGTTCATGAATGTTACAAACCTAACAGTGGCATCAGAGCCAAACCTTTATGCGAATTATTAATTATTTTAATTTGATATGTATATTGATATATGTTTAGAACAATTTAATTGGGCATAATTTATTGTATAAAATTTATTATTAAAAAAAAAAACGTGAACAGCTTCTGTTAATACGTGGCCACGCAGAAAAAAGGAGATTCATGCTTTGGGTTATTAAAACTTTTAAGTGACTCATGGATTTGTTAAAAAAAAAAACAAAGGATTTGGCATATTATATATATAAGGTTATTATATATATATAAAGTTAACGTATATATATATATACTGTAAAAAGTTAACGTATATATATATACTGTAAAAAGTTAACGTATATATATATATATATACGGTAATATATATAGATATATATTATTTTTAATTATTTTATAATTAAAATAAAAGTTTATTTTAATTTTAAAATAAAAGGTTTATTTTAATCTTAAAATAAAAGATTTATTTTAATTATAAAATTGTATTTCATGCTAACCAATTAGAGTTGGAATTTGATTCCATGCTAACTAATTGGAGTTGAAATTGGATTTCATGTTTCCTTAAATAAAGGAGTTTATTTAGATATGAAATAGGATTTCATATTATTCAAAATAAAGGAGTTTATTTGTGAATAGGAAAGTGAATCCATCGTTCCTTAAATAAAGGAGTTTATTTAGATATGAAATAAGATTTCATATTATTCAAAATAAAAGAGTTTATTTGTGAATAGGAAAGAGAATCCTAATTTCCCTAAATAAAGGAGTTTATTTAGATATGAAATAAGATTTCATATTATTCAAAATAAAAGAGTTTATTTGTGAATAGGAAAGAAAATCTGTGTTTCCTTTAATAAAGTTTTTTTTTACATGGAATTGGATTCCATAATTAATTAAAATAAAGGAGTTTATTTTGATTAAAGATTTTGATTAAAATAAAATAGTTTATTTTATTCAAAATTGAATAAATTAAAATAAAATAGTTTTATTTTGATTTAAATTTGGATTAAAATAAAGGAGTTTATTTTGATTCAAATTAGATTTTATACTAACTAAATTTGCCCATTAAATGATATCAATATATATATTAAATGTTTATTATTCATAAGATGAATGTTATTTATTGATACATATGGTGATGTGTATGATAATAAATGGGATTGATTATGGACTATTGACCAATGTGATTGGATTTTATTTTAGTTGGATGCATGAATGTTGGGTTTTATTAAATGGGGTCTGCGTATCTCGTCTTCTCTAATTTTTCTTAATGTAAATTCTATCTCTCTCCTATGTACTTTCCCTTGACTGTTGATCAAGGTTTCTATTTATTTTAAATAGTTTTGTAATAGGAATAGTTAGAATTAATTTTGAAGAATTGGAGATCAAGAAACAAGGAGCGCTTGAAGACCCGTTTGTAATGGAGCCCGAGTTTAAATGTAATAGTTATATTTAAATATTAATTCTTGCACCCCTAGGATTTGACCTTTTGGTTCACTTGGTGGCTCTAGTGAACCAAACTAGAATAAAAGTCCATAATCAATCCAGGTAGAATATAGTATTCTATATGTGTATGCTTATATATATATATATATATATATATATATATATATATATTATATTATGCAAGCATGCTTCGCATGTTCATTAATATGACGCGTATTTTATATATATATGTGCATGCGCGCTAAACAAGATGAGACAAATTAATAGCAAACCCCTCAAATATTTTATATTAAGTTGTAACGTTCAAAGATATTTGGAATATCGAACGTCGCCTTCTAGCATGATATAAACAATAGAGTATTGAATATTTAATATGATTTTGTTGTGTACACACAAGGCGAGTATTAAATATTTAAGATGTTGTTTTTATTACATATGATGTTTATAAGGAATTGAACATTACTGCTTTGTTGTGCACACACAAGGGCTGTAGTTTTCTCTTCACTTATATGGAAATGTTGGGTCTGACTTAACTTAAATTATTTTAGTTCGGATGTGCACACACTTGACCATTATGATTTAAGAGGCAAAATACAAGGAGTTACATAGTTGATGTAATTGACAAGAGTTGTCTACCTATTTATTTATATATAGTTTGTTGTGCACACACAAGGCTATATACATTTGAAATGGGATCCTTATTCTCATTAGCAAATTTTTAATTAGATTTTGCCGAACTATATAAGTGAGGGTAATATAGTTTGAAGAAAATAGTGGGAGATACCAATTTAAAACAAGACCTAATTTATTTTGGTAATTAATAAAAGAATGTATGTTAAAATGTTGTTAATTACAAATTCATTTACAGAATTTTACAATGTCTAAATTACTATCACTGCAAAGCATATAGATGCTAAATTAACCGGACTGAATTAAACGGATTGATTAAGGTAAATTGAGAATAGTTCTCACGGCTGAAAAGCTATCTTATACCCTTAATACGCCTATCCCTGCAATGGTTGCAGACAATGCCTCTGAGGAAGATATTGTTATTTTTAGAAAGTGGCTAGATGATGCATAGTTGGCTCAATGCATCATGCTCGCATCCATGAGTAACGAGCTTCAGCGTCAGCATGAAACTATGGATGCTCCTATTATATTCCTGCACATCAAGTAGTTGATGGTGAGGAAAGTAGGACTGATAGATATCAGATATCTAAGGAGCTCTTCCGATCTAGAATGACCGATGACACTACGGTACAGATAAAAGTCCTTAACATAATCAATTTGATTGATCAATTAGGACAACGGGTTTTGTCATGGATGGAGAGTTGAGCTAAGATTTGATCTTGCACTCACTTTCGGACTCCTTTCATAATTGTTGTGAATTTTTCATATGAACAAGCTAGATATCAGCTTTGCTGATTTGCTTAACATGTTGAAAAATGTTGAGAGTCACTTTCCAACCAAGAAAGACCATGTCTTACTGATAGGGGCCAAAGGATCTTCTGAAAAGAAGATTGATTCAAAGAAGGTAAACAGAAAGGTGTAAACAAAGGATAATAAGAACAAAACTGATACGGATAGCAAAGGAGTTTGCTTCCACTGTAATAAGCCTGGACACTGGAAGGAAACTGCGAGAAGCATCTTGCAGAGTCTAACCAGAAGAAGCTTAGTGAAGTTTCGATTGCAAATACTATTTTGTTCATGATTTGAAATAAATTTTCTTTAAGTCAAGGTTCTACTTGGGTATTGGATACCGACTTTGGTTATCATAAATATAGATTTATGAAGGGACCAAACAGAAGTAGAAAGCTAAACAAATATAAGTAAACCTATGTGTGGGAAATGAAGCAAAGGTTGCTACATTAGCCATATGAACTTATAGTTTAGTAATGCCTACGGGAAAATCTATTAAGTCAATAAGTTGTTATTGTATTCCAGTTCTCATTGGAAACATTATTTCCATTTTATTGTTGGACAATGAAATCTTTGGTATTATATTTAAGAACAATTGTTGTTCTATTTATAATAATAATAATGTTTTGTATAGAACTGGAATATTACTTAATGGATTTTTTATACTTGACTTACGTGAAAAATATATTTTGCAAATTGAACAAACTAGTATAAGAAAAGGAGATGATCATTCAAAAAGTTGAATGTATGTATTTGTTGAAATACAAGTGTGAATTATTTGAAAGGTTCAAAGAATTCAGAAATGAAACAAATTGACAAAGTATTAAGATTCTTTGATTAGATCAAAAAAAATAAATACTTGTGCAATAAATTTCTAGATCATCTCAAATGGTTTTCTCATAATGGACACATCCTGATACGCAATAATTGATTGATGTATCTGAATGGAAAAATTGTACCTTGTTGGACATGGTACGGTCCATAATGATTTTACCGACATTCCAGTATCCTTCTAGGATCATGTACTAGAAACGGCTGCATATCTACGGAAAAGGTAACCTCATAATCCGGCCCCAAGACTCCATAAAAGTTATGGACAGGGAGGATTCCTAATCTTAAATATGTTAAGATAAGGGGTTGTCCAACTTATGTGAAACGGTTTCAAAGGATAAGCTTAGGACAAAATTTGACAAGTACAGATTTGTGGGACATCCTAAAGTAAGTTTAGGGCATATGTTCTATAATCCTACTTAGCAAAAGGTGTTTGTTGCGAAACATGCTGCCTTCTAAGATAAAGGTGTTTATCATTGAAAGGGCTAGTGGGAGGATAATACATCTTGAAAAGTTCAAGAACCACAAAACACTACAAGTCAAATAAGAGGAACCTATAGATAGACCTATTGTACCACAACCGAAACGTAAATCTGGAATAGTACCGAAGATACCTAGGAGGTATGGATTCATCATGGATGATGATGATGAGGTACGTATCATAGAAGATGATGATCCAGTTACATACGATGAGGTAAGAGTTGTAGACACTCAGAGAAATGAATTGAAGCAATCTTCTCAAAAATGGAACATTCATTTTGATATGATAATCAAAAGAGTTTAATTTTATCAAAAACAAGAATGAACCTAGTGTGTACAAAAGGGTCAGTGGGAGCGTCGTGACATTTCTGGTATTATATGTTGATATAATACGGATAAGGAATGACATGCCAATGCTAAAATCAATAAAGATAAAGTTGTCTAAACATTCCTCCATGAATGATTTGGGAAGAGTATATTAATTGGGGATGTAAATCTATATAGATAGATTTAAAAGGATGCTCGACTTAACCCAAGGAACGTATATTCATTTGATGCTAAAGTTGTTTAGCATAGCAAACTCCAAGAGATGTCTCATGTTGATGAGTCATGGAGTGTATCTCTCTTAATAGTCCCCATATACTCCAAAAGAGAGATCACATGAGTGACTATCATGTATGCAATGAAATGTATGAGACCTGATGTTGATCAGTCATATTCTGGAGAAGTTCACTGTGAGACAGTGAAAAACATCTTAAAGTACTTAACCAGCACTAAGGATGTGATATAATTCATGGCGGGTCTGAATTAAAACTAGAGGGCTTAACATACTCAAGTTTTTCAGACAGACCAAGACGACAGAAAATCTACTTTAAGGTAAAGGGTTACCTTGAACAGTGGTGCAGTGAATTGGAAAGGTTCCAAACAGCAAATAGTTGTTAGTTTAGTGATAAAGACAAAGTATATAGCTGTAAATGAAGCTGCAAGTTGATTGTTTGGATTAAAAGTTCATTACAGAACTAGGAATAGTTCCTAAGTCTCATCTTGGATCTAAACATGTGTTGTGGCACTTTCATTTGATTATAAGAATCAAGAAAAGATGGGAAATCACTATAGAGATAGTGGACTCTCAAGAACAGCATTACATATCCATATACTGAAGCTTATCCAACAGCAGGATAATCGTCACTTAGAGAAGAAGAGTATGAGATACCATGACGATTGACTTTAGTGCAAGTGGGAGATTGAAAGTAGTATGCACACAAGCCAATCATGTTTGATGATAAAGCATATACTTTGTAAACAATCTTATTCATTTATTAATAAAAGGTATTAATTTATTAAAGGCTTTTAATTATCTGCATGATGCTGTTTTATAATATGTGATAAACCCATAGTTTTAAGCAATGCTTTTAGAATAATGTTGATGATCATTCTAATGAGATCTAAATTCTTAGAAAGCTTAAAACTAAAATAGTTCCCAATCGTTGGATTACTAAATTGGGGATTAGTGAATCCGGATAGATTGGTACATACGGTGCTTGCTCATTGGATGAGGATGATTGATCTCATGATCATTTGTGTGGAGACACTAAAGCAAGTATGTATGTGCTTATTAGAGAATAAGTTCACTGAACGTGACTCGCTAAGGAATACCTAATGGAGTTTTACTTGCATGTCAATAGGAATTCATGTAGTGATAGTAGTACAAGTGATCCTTGGACTTGAGATCATCATAGTATCTTGTGTATGATGAGTTATACTTTGACTTATTCCTTAAGACCCTTAGGGTATATCAAAGGGTATGCTTGGGTATAATAAGTTGTACATGGAGATAATGTATGATCAATAAAGAATATACCACTTCTAGTAAAAGAAGAGAAATGTCCTATGTGATTCGATAAATGACAACTCAGTAGTCCTTGGCCAAGGCAGAATGAAATTAGAAAGGAGTTTCTAATTTGCATTATTTGGAGTTGTGCATTTAAGAGTCGAAATACATATAATTAAATAAAATAAGACTTGACAGAAATTCCATGTCTTATATTTAATTGGGACATTGTATGGTGGAAGGATTGAATTGTACGGTAACTATTTACTCAAAGGTTCTTTTATGATTAATGTTGAAATCTATATTATCTGGAAAGTCGTTGATCGCTAGGGAGGCTTATCCCTATTGTAGAATAAATATTATTTATTTAAATAAATTATTAGTTTAATTTATTTATTTAAATAAGATTAGAATTGTTCTAATTGATTTATTCACAACCGGTTTAATATGGAGAACCTAAAGGGTCACACCATAAAAGGAAGAATAATTATTTAAGAAGTTAATGACATAATCGTAATAATATGTTAAGTATATTTAATTTAATCTATGGTGATAGAATAAATTAAATAGCTTAATATTTATTATTTAATATTTTAGAAATATTAAATATAAATTAATAAGAGGAGTCTTATTAATATTATTACAATTATTATTATTTTAATTTCTAAAAGAGTTTAGGAATTAATTTAATATAAGTACTCTCATTTATTCCTAATAGGATTAGGAGGGAAAATTAGTTAAAGGAGTTTAATTAATTATCCCTAATAAGATTAGGGAGCCCATTTAATTAAAAGAGTTTAATTAAATAAATAATACCTTATTTTAATAGGGTTACTTGATATCTTTATAAGAGGAGTCTTATATCAGATATCAAATATACGTAATTCTAATAGTTGGGAGAGTACGCCCCTTTTTCTATAGAGATAGAAAAACTAGGGTTTGAGCCAAATACCCATCTTCTTGAATTCTTCTTCTTCCTTGGTGGATCACCTCTAGAGGCCAAACACTTGGGTGGCTAACGTTGATCAAAGGAAGGAACCAAACCCGGTGGATTCAAGTTGAACGCGAAAAGGATTTGGAGGTGAACTTGTACCTGAGGAAGCTCGATCTTCAAGGGTATGATTTTATTCTTTATCTTTTCGTTTAATTAATAATTGTGCATAAAGGGTGATCCGAGTTTATGGTTTGTAAATTTTTAAAACTCTGATTTTACACGTTTCCGCATATTTTTGCAATTTGATTGCGTTCATGAATGTTACAAACCTAACAGGTGCTACACGCAACAATACGTGATCCCCAATACTAAATTCCACTTCTTTTCGATGAAGATCTGCATAACTTTTTTGTCGATCTTGTGCCGTTTGTATACGTTGTCGAATCATTTGGATCTTTTCTGTAGTCATACGTACCAACTCGGGTCCCAACAATATTGCTTCACCCACCTCGTCCCAACATACTGGAGAGCGACACTTTCATCCATATAATGCTTCGAATGGAGCCACACCTATACTTGTCTGATAACTGTTGTTGTAGAAGAATTCCACCAATGATAAATACTTATCCCAACTGCCCTTGAAGTCTAGGACACAGAGTCTTAATAAATCTTCAAGAGTTTGAATAGTCCTCTCTGATTGTCCATCCGTTTGAGGATGGTATGCCGAACTGAATCGTAAATCCGTACCCATAGCTTTTTGCAAGCTAACCCAAAATCTTGAAGTGAATCTTGGGTCACGATATGAAACTATGGATACTGGCATGCCATGCAATCTCACAATCTCATTTACGTATATTTGAGCAAGACGTTCAAGGGAATAAGTCTCCCGTATCGGCAAGAAATGAGCAGACTTGGTTAATCTATCAACAATAACCCAAATAACATTGATGCCTTGAGAAACCGTAGGAAGACCCGTAACGAAATCCATGGTAACGTATTCCCACTTCCATTTTGGAATCTCAAGTGGTTGCAATAGACCCTTTGGCACTTGATGCTCCGCCTTTACACGTTGACAAGTTAAACACGTTGAGATAAACTTTGTAATCTCTCTCTTCATATTGTTCCACCAAAATGTATGTCGACGATCACGATACATTTTGATACTTCCAGGATGGATTGCAAATGGTGTATTGTGTGCCTCCATCACAATCTTGTACTTCAAATCAGAGTCGTTGGGAACACAAAGTCTGGAGTGGACTCGAAGTACTCCTTCTTCATTAATTCTCGCTTCCGGAATAGCAACTTCTTGTACTTTCTTCTTCATACGCATCAGCTCCGGGTCGGTGGCTTGAGAAACTTTAACTTTTTCGATTAAAGTCGGTTCTATGCGTATATTTGACATCATCTCACTCGTTCCTGCATATGATCTTCTACTCAACGCGTCAGTTACCACGTTTGTTTTTTCAGGATGGTATTGAATAGTGTGGTCGTAATCTTTCAACAGCTCGAGCCAACGTTGTTGCCGCATGTTGAGTTCTTTTTGAGTGAAGAAATATTTGAGGCATTTATGGTCTGAATATATCTCCATTTTCTCCCCATAAAGATATTGCCTCCAGATATTTAGTGCGAAAACAATTGCTGCCAACTCTAGATCATGAGTAGGATAATTTCTCTCATATTCTTTAAGTTGTCGCGAGGAATAGGCTATGACTTTCCCACGCTGCATGAGAACACACCCTAACCCTTTGCCTGAAGCATCGCTGTAGATAATAAATCCATCTGAAACATATGGTATTGTCAAAACAGGTACCGAAATGAGTCTCCTCTTGAGATCTTGGAAAC